>VZRL01000790.1:963695-1134059 GCA_013397895.1 Origma solitaria
TAAACTGAAAGATGCATGACTTTGCTCTCAGAAAGTGGTAGAAAGTAAAACTGGTGGCGTCACCTGATGCACTCATTTCCCTGCATGGAGAGAATAAGAGACACAAAAAAGTCAGACTTTGTTTGTATGTTGAGCAGACAGTAGTAGCAAGTATAACATTTTTGATATAACAAAAAAAATCCACCTAATTGTTACTTCGTTCCTAAACAATTAGTTCTTCTGAGAAGATGCAGTGTTTTCTGGCTATACAACAAGTATTGAGGTATAAACTGAGAAATTAGGTTGAAATTCATATCCAATGACTTGGTACAGCTTCTGTGCTTGCATAGGACCCTTATCTAGGAGTGTCTACTGTAAATGTCTAGTTCTTTAGAGCAGTTTTTAAAGCCAATTCTTAAACATATCCAAAATGGAGAAAAAAACATTGATTTGACAATCAGGAGACAACATTTTTGTTTTCCTTCAATATGATCTGAGGGATTGTAGGAACTGTGTTGCCACCATCCATTCAGGCAAAAGAGCCACACTTCTGACCTGCGTATCATGTTAATATCCCAAAAATTGCATCTTTAACAAGAATTCTGTGGATTCGGTCAATGGCACCCTGTTCTGTAATAGGCTGCTTTCCAGGAAACTGGAAAACTGTCTGAATACCAAAATGTAGAAAGCTGTCAAATTGACCATCCAAATTCACAGAAAACAGATGCTATTAGTGTCTCAAAGAAATATTTCTCACTTCTTAATATTTCTCACTAGTTCCAAGGCTGCCTCACATGTGCATAAAGCTTAAACATTCTGTGATTAGTGCATGCTTGTCTGAAACACTAGCAGTGAGCCTAGAGAAAAATGCCACCTTGAATCATATTGCGTGGTGCCATCCTCCAGGTACAGCACATTCCAGCCTGACACAGAACAGCTCAGTGCACTCCTGTACTAGCTAAATAAGGAAACGGAGATAACCCATAATTTCATATAAAGTCCCACTGGTGAGAAAGAGACTGCGGAGGAAAAAAATATTACTTTTCTCTTTTTCAAGAGATAAGGTCTTTGATTTTGTTTCTCTTTTAATCCTTTTATTTTAAGAGACATACCTCACTCAGTTTTTTTTTTTTTTTCCAGGAGAAAGACAGTTACACTGGGTCAGAGTAAATTGAATGCAGAAAGATTATCCTCTCATCCATCATGTCAAAGGTCCAGATATGAGTAAACCAGAAGTCCCACTCTAGGCAGCGTGCTTGGGTTGGCTGCTGATGCAAGAAATGAAATGGGACTCCTGAGTATACAAACAGCTCTGCTTGAGGTGTGTTCCTATGACCTTTTTATTACCATGCCAGGGATCTTCTTGCTTATACACATCACTGTTTTTGCAATACCTGGTCACTTGTTCAGTTGCCTCCTCTCTAGAGAAGACAAAGAGTTTAATTCTTGAGAGCCTTTGTGTCTGGTGTCATAATATTTTGGTGGAAATGTAAAGAGAATAAAAATATACAGCACAATGTCACAGAGTAATAGAATCAGAAATAACAAGGGACAGAAGGTTCAGAGTTAAGGATAGAAGAGGTGGACACAGATCAGGAAAATAGAATAAAATCAGGTTTAAGAGCAGAAATAATGGAAGGGAAAACATAGTATCTATTTGGGTGAGGAGCCTTTTCTGTAAGAGAAGCTCTTCACTGCTATGGGCTTTTAGTGCTGTTTCTGACCTGCAGAGTGATTTTCTGGCTCCTCTTTGTATTCGAGTGGTTAATTTCCATGTTTCAAGAATCCATGCTTCAGTCAGCCGCTTTCAGGTACATTGTTCATCATGTCTTTGTCACCTGAACAAGAAGGTTCCTGCTGAAGCAGTATATCTTCTGGAAATTAAATAAAAACTCCAAGTGTAGTCATGTTCTTGAGGGAAGAATATGAAAATTTTTGAATATAATATTGTGTATATTTGAGAAAATACTCAAGAATGTGATTATTGAGCAGCTCATGAAATAACTCATATTACAGAACCTCTCCTTAAACAGAATTGCTTACACCACCCCACCTCCCCGCCATGTTTTGCTAATTTTAACTTCCAGCATATTCATATGTGTTAGATTTTATAAAATGTTTAAAGTGCCTTGGGTGAAACTTTGGTTCATCTGGAACAATGAAAGAATGTCAGAAGTGCCATCAAGACATTACCATTGTGAGGCACTTATATTTCTATCTTGTTCTGCTCCTTGGGAGTCATTCTCAGTAGTTCACAGCACACAGCAAAATCTTTCTTTACTGACTAGTTGTGAAAGGAGTTTTCATAAGCAGTAAAATAATGAGATACCTTTGGAAAATAAGACCTTTGGATTGTTCCATCTGCCCATAAGATATAAGAATTCATAAATCATTTCAGTAAAACAATAGAAAATTATTTTAGTGCTATTTTCAATTCCTTCTGCTGTGCTGATTTACTTCTGTGAACAAAGAGACCAGAAAACTTAATAAGTTTGGGCCATCAATAATCAGTATGCCAGTGAAACCCAGATGCTCATTAGATGACTTTACTGAAGATGATAAAATCTATAATTTCCTTTAAATACATTACAATTTTGTTTATCGAGCAGAAATGTGTCACTTAATTATTCATTCTTCTGCAGAATCTAAGGAAGATCCCTTGCCCTGCTTTAAGTAGCAGGTTCAGAGCTCACTTAAAGTGTCTACATAGGCAGCATGTCTCTACATAATCCTGTGATTACCTACAGTGAGAGGAAAATTATTACAATCCTTATGAGAAAAAGTCAAGCTTGTTTTCCTGATTTTCAATAAGAACTCTTAATTCTATTGTTTCTTGTAGGTATTGTTTAATGTCAATGAACAGCAGTTTCATTATAATGCATTAGTACTAGGTCAGTGAGTTTTTCCTGCCAATCTATACTCTTGTCTTTAACACAAATATCTTCAAACACACCATCTAAAACAACACTTCTAATCCCTGACACAATACAGATGAACTTAATTACTCTAGGTTTAATTGAGATTCGAAATGGTATGAAAAAGCAATGGAAAATATTCTTTTCATCTGACAACTAATATAAACAAGCATAATTTTAGCTATCACACACAGCTGATTTATTGCTGATGTCACAGAAAAGTGTATATTTGTACTTACCCACAGAGATATGATGTGTGCATCACTCTGATCCAGGATATGAACTGATGTAGAAATTCAATAAAATATGAGGAGCTTTGCAGAAGGAAAGGAACTCATCAGAGCCTGCATGTGATCATTTACCATCATGCAAATTTTATTTTCACTGTATGCATACATTAGATGTCATCAAATGTACATGTAAATATGCCCAACTTGGAAACTTGATATAGTGTAAAATACAAAAAACATAACACACATTCAATTGCAGCATCCTATTTTTGACAGTAGCAGCCTGATCCTAAAAAACCCATAAGTCCTCACTGTGACAGAAGCTGGCAATTTATATTTTAAGCATAGATCTAAAAGACTGTATATTTTTGCATTATGACAATTTACACTAGAAAGTGATAGATGGAATCAGCGGATGTCTGTGTTAAAGGATTATTCAGGAGGAAAACATGATCCCCTGTGAGCCTCAGCAAGGAGGACAGAGATTTAAACTGGTCACAATGAATTAAGATGGTAAGAATTGAATGGCAGTAGAGCTGCAAAATTTGGATATGGTTTTGGGTTTCAAACATCACTAAGTTCTGAGCAAGTCTGTTCTGCACACCTAAAGAGGCAGCAAAAGCAGACCCAGCTACCACCATGCAAATGGCACAGTGTGGGAGCCTGAACCATTCCAGGAGCTGCAGAGCACTCATATATCAGAGTTTATGAGTTCTCCCCATCGCATTTGGACAACAGCATCCATAAGACGGTTAAACCATCAATTCCTCCTCAGTGTGTGACAAGTGTAGATTTAGTTACATGACTGGGGATGCACTCTACTGATTGAGTCATTCAAATTAGGAGATGAAGATGAGGACAGAAATCTGCTTCAGCTGATGCAGAAATATATCTGTAGACAGATACAGACATATATGTGAACACTGACATTCATGAGTGTGGAAGTTTTCCAGTCACAAGTGTAATTTCGTGGAAATTACATGGACTCTTGCACACCTATTGCTTGAACCTTATTTTAGAAATTATCATGTTTACATGATAATTATCCTGCTTACCTATTTCAAAACATAGTACGTCATGTGGTGTAATATATGCTCTGAGCACATTCCAATGAATTGTTGGGTCCTAATGGGAGCTACCTGAGAAACTTTAATCTTCAGGCGCTAACTATAATGGCTTGGCAGCTTAAGTTTTGAAGATATCTATAGCTAATGCCATGCCCAACTGCTATTTTTATTCTTCCAAGACAGGCATAATGAGTCCGATGTAGAGTATGAAGGTCTTCTCCACCTTGGCACAGGTACCATCTGCTGCAGCTGTACTCAGTTTATAAGCAGCTCTGTAGGTTGCTTATGGATTTTTATGTACTCCAATGTCACAGTTTAAAGGTAAAACCTCCAGTTATTTACATCTGAAAGCAATATTTCCAGGTTAGAAAATGGGGTTGAATGAATTTATGCAGTAGAAAGTCTGTACACAAAGAACAGCACTTCCAATAAAGAACAGGCATTATGGCAATCAGCCCTGATTACATGCCTCCTCCACCATGGGATTTATGTGGATGTGAGAGCTGTCCTTCTCTTAGATTGTGTCTTCATGAGCATTTAAGCACAGCAGCTCACATTAACTAAAGGGCGTTAACATGAGCCATCTTTCTTTTGAAGGGCAATTTGCCTTCGGAAGCTGCTTGGTTATCTCCACGCTGTGTTTTTCTCAGCTGGGCTAGGCTCAGTCTTTAAATCCTTTTTCCATGCAAGCTGAGCAGTGCAGCTGCCCCTCTTAGCACATTCCTCTCATTAGCCACAGCCTGGGAGCTTTCCTCAGCTTCCTCTGCCACACAGAAAGTTCAGTTCCAGGACTTCTGGTCCCCTGGGGACTCCTCATGCCTTCACATTTTCTTAAACTATCCATTCCCCAATGAAGCTGTGTAGGCATTGCAGCAGGTCTGTATTTCACTTTATTCCTTGTGGTCTGGAATACACCAGGAAGAGTACAGAGCTGACCAATATGGGTTGAGAAATATCCTTTGCGGTGTTGCTTGGGCCACAGACTTGTGCAACAATGATTCATGAAGGAGGGTCACAATACATCATCTCATGTCTCTTTATGACTATCATGCCCTGAAATGCCCTTTACCCAGGATTTGTAGAAGATGCTTTAATAGTTTGTCGGAGAGTGAAGATCATGATCTGAATATTATTTGCTGTAGTAATTGCATCTTATCAGAAGTAGAGTCTTTGAAGACTCCTTATTTTGGCCTGTCGTTGTCTTTCTGGGGTTATCATTTTAGCTACATTCGTTAGTATGGATTTTTTGGACTCATGTCAAGGATAGTCCCACATATTTCTTTGAGAAAGCTTTTCAAAATTTTCCATGGCGGTATCTCATTCATTTCTAACAGATAAAGCTGATGAAAAAAGAATACTGGAGGGAATGTTTATATGGCATACAGAATATTAATGATTGACTTTTAAAAACCAACTAATAGCACTGAAAGCCAACCAATCTGATAATGAAGGAAACATAGGATCTGAATGTGGAGGAAGAAGAAAAATGTATAAATTAAAAAATTAACAGCAAGAAATTAATATGGTATTGTGTACAAATATGTAAGAATTCAATTGTCATTTCACCTGAACAAATAATATGAAGCAAATAACTTCTTTCAATTTAAACTTTTTAATTTCATTAGCTGAATATGAGCTGCTTAAAAATACAATCCTTATGTTATATTTTTCAAAAAATATTTTGGTGAATAATTTTAGAGAACTCTTGCAAAACATTGAAGTTTAACCTACCCATATTTGGAATATCAGTCCTCTTTTGACTTCAGTCATGGCAGGCATTTCATAGACATATTTTTATAAATAGCTGAAAATAAAGGTTTGATATGATTTCCATCCTGCTTTCCTCTTCTGCTCTTTAAGCAGGAGTAGTACCTCCATCATGATGAACTGACTTAGCTTTAATGATTCCAGTGCTCAGTTTCGAAATTTTCCAGACATATGTATCTTACACTGGTGATCTGCTTTGAATTCTACAATGCAGCTCAAGTTGCCATGCAGCCACCTCTTAAACTCAGTGGGGAGAGCTAAGCACCTCCCACGGGTGGTACTAGAGATCCTGAGGGAATGTGGATGAGCCCATGTTAAGGGCTCTTCACTTTTTGGGGAATGCAGGAAGGAGAAGCCAGCTAGATTTTATGCAGTCCCATTTAGATGGAAAGATTCTTGCATGCTGTATGGAATGAGTTGATCATGTGTAATTTTCACAACGCAGAGAACTTTTGTTGCAGATCTGTTAGCACAGGGTGTCGAGGGAGCACTGAGGTGTATCCGTCACACCTACAGGAGGCAAGAGTGGCCTTGGCTTCTGCACTGGAGCACTCTAAGCACTGGATTATGAAGGCGTGAGGATCAGACACAGATAGTGGGGCAGTTCGTAGGCCACTGTGTACTTCAGTGCTGGCACAGTGGTGTGGGTGTCCCATGGTCAGAGAACGTAAGGTCGAGCCAGTTTTTCCATGAGTACTGAATACTTACATGCTTAGACCTGAAAACTGTTCAGCAGGAGCACTACATGGTGAGTTTATTCCTGGATTTTTGAAGTCCAAAGAAATTCTGACAGAAGGTTAAAATTTTTCTAACGGGAGTTGACAGATAGGACTGCGCTATAATTTTCATGCAGTACTTTTCCAAGCTGCCAAGGAGGCTTTCTCAGTTTGACTCTTTCTGATCCTGCTGGTCATACCTGCATGCACTATGAATTTCTAAAGCAAATTTCCTGAGAAATTTTTAGGAAAAAATGAAGTTCCACATTAACCCATGTATGCTATCCTAAAGGTCACAAAGTTTTTCAAATGTATTGCCTATAATGGGAATTATGGGGCTAAATCTCTCTGTGGTACTTCAGAAATAGATCCTTAGCAAAAGTCTAACTCTTCCTCTGCTTCCAAGTGCGGATGAGTGACCTTCAAAAAAACAACTAAAGAAACATTTACTTGGTAGCTGAAAAAGTCTTTGTGTACATTATTAAACACTTGTAGTTATTAATCATTTTTCATCAGTACCTAATGTTGTTTGTCCTGGGACTTGACTGGGAGCAGACATGGAAAAAAAATATTTTTGCAAAAGTTACAGCCTACTATGAGTAAAAAAGCCCACCAGAAATGTTTGTCTTAATTTTATTGACTTCAGTAATTACAGCTGCTACTCTGAGGTCTTTTTCGAGCTTGCAAGTCTCTTTAGCTTTATCCGTCATGAGTCTGACCTTTCCTTAGGGTTCTCTGCACCCTTTGGAATTAACATACCCTTTTCTCCAGGTGTCACAAATCTGACATTGCTCTTCAGACTTTGCACATGCTCTTTTATTTTTATTATTTGCAGGCAGCCCTTGTGCTCATTTCGTTCCTTCTGCTGTCCCATTTCAGCACCCTCACTGGCCCTGAGCATCTCAGAATCTCTCTTGTGAGCAGTTAGTGAGGGTTGGCAACACTGAGATGAAAGGCAAAGTTATTTTCAACTCATAAGCTCTGATCATAATCCATAATATGATTCATTATTAAATTTCACCCTGACCCATATAATTTTCAATAAAAATCATATAGGAAATGCTTATCTAGCACATTATTTAAGGAAAATAAAATCAGGGATTGTAACATTTGAAAATATGTGGTCACAGAGCAGAGCTAAGAGAGGGGGACTCATGGTGGGAAAGCTCATTGCCAGGGATTAAATTTATGTCAGCAGTAGATACCAGTACTGTAATTACAGATGATATTAATAAAAGCATTAAGTACTTTAAGTCACAGAGACCTGTCAAGAAATTACTAGTAAACTAAAAAGTAGACCAAGGATCATCTCATATTATTGTCACTGTTTTTCTCCACAACCAGTTTCTCAAGTGTCTCAGGGAGAGAGAGAGAGACAGAGAAACAGTCCTGAAAACACTCCTAGGTACTTCAGGCATTCATTGCATGCTAAGGATAAGAGAGAAAGAATTCAATTCTATGAGAGATGGGAACTTGTCCCAGCAGACCACTAGCAACTTAACATGTGGTGTTAACTTGAGTATCTGTCCCTGGATCAAATTCAGTTATCTATCCTGTTAATTAGGATCTATGAACCTAATTAACAGTATCAACATTTAAGTGGAACAGACTAATTGCATCTCCACCCTCAAACCTCTAGTAGCTGCTCCACCCCTCTGGAGAAAGCAAACTCCCTTGAAAATGGAATGCACTCCCAAGAATGCTGGAATCCTGTCAGGAATCCTGGTACAAGCAAGGAGCAAGTATTTCTAGTGTTTCGACTTTCTCTGATGAAGATAAGATTTCCAATGCACAACCATGTGTACAGCTGACAGACAAGCATTTCTTCAGCAATTTATACCTTCTAAGCATGAGGGACAAAACCTCTCCTGTTTCAAGAACTCTGAAGCATTTCACCTGTGAAAATATGCAGCAATTGATTGATGGTATTACCTACTTGTACATCTTTGAATTACACACAAAATTCAATGCCTTTTGGAACAGGTCCATGCTCTTCTTCCGCTGGGTACCCCAGAGCTGATGCAGCACTGCAGGTGGGGTCTCTGTCACCAGAGCAGAGCAGAGGGGCAGAATCCCTCCCTGGCCCTGCTGCCCTCACTGCTCTGGATGCAGCCCAGGACACGTTTGCCTTCCCGGGCTGCAGTGCACACGGCTGGGTCGTGTCCAGCCTCTCACCCACCAGCACCCTGAGCCCTTCTCCCCACAGATGCTCTTGATCCATTCTCCACTCAGCCTGGGCTTGTGCTTGGAATTGCCTCAACCCAGGGGCACGACCTTCACTCAGCCTTGCTGGACTTGCTGAGGTTTGCTCAGCTCCACCTCTCGGCTGCCAGGGCTGCAAGTCTCTATGGGATGCAACTGTACGACCTTAAGATGACACACCCACCCCCCCAACACCCACACATAACTATTTCTAATAAATTCTGTAGGGTTTCCCACTGGGAATGGCAGAAAACAGCCCATAAATTACTAGCAAAAAAGATGAAAGCAAATTGTCAACCATTTTTGTACAGAACATATTGCTTTACATGGAAATAGTTGGTTTATGGCTGCCTGAAAGTAATTATCTCATTCCATTCTCAATGACTTATTTATTAATGGTGCTGATTTAACTCGTATACAGCTTGGAGTACACAAAACAGTTTTATATATGAAATTGATAAATACATTTAATTTATTGATTTGCAAATGAGAAATTTATTTGGTCTAAAAATTTTATTGGTTTGTAAGAATGAAATATTGATTTTTGTGTGTAATATAAGTTTCCGATGTGCACTTAAGTAGAGGCAGCAGAACTGCTTATACTGCTTGGTGGACATCTTACAAGCTTTTCAATCTTATCTTTATTTTGAAAGTTTCATAGCTGGGTCATAAAAAATGAGTTTGGGACGCATCTTCTTTTAAGACAGTTGTGTATCTACTGCTTGGCATCTCAGCCAAGAGTGCTTTTAAACACATTCACAAAAGAGATTGGCCACTGTTAAGCTGCGCATTTTGAAGTAAATACCAATCAATGTAACTGTAGATTTATTTCTGTCCATAATTTCTGCAAATGGCAGTTTGGCTTCCTCTGAGTTTTCTCTTAAAGGAGATAATGTGTTAATTGAAGAATAATGAAAAATATTTTAACATTAACACATGTTTTATAGACAGGCCAACATGTTGAATTGATGGCTCATCCTGATGGTCCTGAAGACAGTTTTCATAACCTGAAATTTTAATGAGTTAATTCCCCTCAGCCCTGGGACAGAGAAACATTCAAGCACATCACAACAGTATGGCCCAATCTCAACACGGCAGCAGTGCAGTTCACTGACTTGCAGATTCCTGTTATTCCCACACGCATTGTGCCTAGTGTCTAGAAAGAGAAAGGTAATGAGCTCCATTCAGAGTAATTCTTTATATTTCTGTATAAAATACATATTAAAATGCTTTCCTTTGCATAATGAGGTTATATACTTCCCACCAGAGTGTAGGAAGGATTTTGCTGGCATTATAGTTAGTTTTACCAGGACTAGGGAGGTGTGGACACCTTCATTTATTCAAATAATATGCCCCAGTCAAAGCAATTGTGGGTGTTTTGGTTTTGGTTTGTTCTTTTCCCCCCCACTTGTACCAAGATTTGTTCAGCAACAAACAGGTGGGATCTGATCTCAGCTGGAAGCCGACTAAAATTAAGAGTAATGTCATTGATATTAATTTGCAGGGGATTTCCTTCAGACACACACTTTTTATATCTTTGTCTAATTCTGAATTTTGTTTTTATTATGAAACAACTAGAAGAAGAAACACAATTGAATGGAATTAGATACACTCTGTCAATTATGTCTGTGGATTTGCTGTAATTTCAAGACTTTATAGAATGCCTGGGTCATGACGCATCACTGCATGGTAGACTAATTTGGACCCAGAGATTGGCCAAGGTATTTCCAGCTATGCAGATAGGCTGGACAGAATAAAACCTCTGTCACACACACACACTCAGAAGACAGAGTTTTATCTACTACATATACCCATGCAAATGCTTGTTTTTACCTTGCTTCGGTCTTTGTGCTCACCTGGAGTCATGACATTTACAAAACTATCCACTGGTGGGTAAAGTGGCATTGCAAATAGCACAGCAGCAGTTCTGGGACCTCTAAAGCTGAGTATCTCTATGGCCAAACCCAGAGCCTTGTGTCAGAAAGTTTGCAATACAAATGAAAGGTAGATGGAAAAGGATGCAATAAACAAACTGGAAAAATACAAGGTAATTGGGAAAACATAGGATAAAGTGATACTTATCATGACTATTTGAAGTCTTAAAGACTGGTTAAAGCATGAATAAATGACACATTTGTAGATCCTACTGTTAGATTCTTTACCAAAGGACCTGCTATACAAGCATAAGGAATCATAGCTCAGAGACATTATTTTGGGAACCTGACAAGTGAGTTATAAGTGTAATTCTAATTAAACTGATTAGCACATAAAAATAACCAGAGGGATGTTGATTCATTGAAAGTACTTGGAAAAACCACATATAATGAATAATTTTTGTAAGGAATATTTATTTTCAGTTCCATTTAAACAACCCACTTTTGTAACACATACTAAAATCTTTAGGAAACATTCTAAGAAATTTCAGGATTATAACTACAGGAATGAATTAAATGTATTTCAGTTCTGCAGATTAAAATACAGAATATGTTTGCATCATTCTGCATTTTATTAGGTTGCTGCATTTTGGTATGCTTTACATTAAAAATACATGACTGACACTCTTTATACCAGTAAGCCTTTTTATTGAAAAAAAATATTATTGCATTAAACTACATTCCCAGGGATTCCTTGAATAAGCTAAAAAAAAAAGCCGCATTGCATGTACAATAGTGCAATTCACTTAGCTACTGTATAATATAAAACACTTTATACAGAGAATACAAAACAAAATTACTAGTTTACATATTATACTAGCCAGAGTATTATCCAGTTTTAAATATAAACTTGACACTTTTAAAATCAATCTGATCAAATGGCATTTTTTATGCAAATCTGCACAACAAATATACATGTTGAAGGTATTCCAGAAGTGCATCAGATACAAAAAAAGTCCCAGACAACAAGAGAAAAAATTATCATGGTGTGACCTAGGAAGTTTTTTTATTGGAATTTTAAGGTGTGGGTGACCTGTTTCCTTGGATTATGCATCAAGAATATATGATCAAGCTAAAATAGGTTGTTAACTCAGTGTGTATATATCACTGCCATGAGGATACTGTAACTCTTTTAAAAATCTGCTTGAATAAAATCAAAATTGTAGCACGGCTCCATACATCAGGCTCAATAATGCTTTTAATAATTATAATTATACATATTTAAAGAACGTTACTGATGAAAAATAAATATGACAGCAATTAGAGAAAATACATAATTTCAGCTGTGCCAATAGCTTTATCACATTTCTCCAAGAAAATCTCTTCTGTGCACTAAGAACGGTATTGGACATTGCCTTTGTTTGGTAGTCAGTGATTACTGTTTTTCTATTGTGCTGTTTCTGTTCTTAATCTCTCTTTTTTTCCCATTAAAACATCTCAAAATCCTAATTTCCACTGTTCCAAGAATTAAATTTAATCTTCATTGTCAATTTATTTGCCTTATCATGTTGGTATGTACAGTGATGCATGGAAATCCTATGATTTAATTTCTTCTAGAATCCCATTGTAGAGTCCATACATTAAGGGAAACAAATACATCTATTTTCCATACATTATTAATGTAGTAAGATATGGTTAAGTTTGATTTGGTCAGGTTTCTTGCCACAGAAATTTCAACAATATTAACATTGTCTGTAAAAACCAGGGATATAAAATATGTGCACACACGTTAAAGATGAGATTAACCCATCATTCCGTCAGTTCCACATTTTTCTTTTGGTGTTATCTACTTAGGATACAAAGGACCTCTTATACATCATGAGAACAGCTGGGTTTACCTCAAAAGAGATGAAACTGGGCCCATAAATTTAAAAGCTTGTGGGGCTGGAAATGCATTTTTTATGCTGGTATTATCCCTGAACTGCTGGTGATGGCCACACAGCCCAGTCAGCCCCTCCTAGGGCACAGCTTGACCTGCTGCTTTAAATATCCAATTCAGAATTTTTCTACAGAGTTATGATTAATGTTTCCAAGTGGTCCACTGAGTGAGTGATCTCCATCCAAGCAAGTAATAAATTTCAGAGGTGTTAAGTCACAGTTGGTGAAATATGCTTGGGTCTCAGAAAATAAAGTATTGGAAAAAGAGAAACTATATGCAAATTCAGAACTTATTTTGGGGATATTTTCAGCCAAAATTGAGGAATTGTTAAACTTGTGGAATTGTGGAAATATTTAATTTTACATCTTCACCAAATAAAATTTTTTACTTTCTTAATTCTGAAACCTTAGGTTCAATTAAAGAATTTCTCTACAATTTAAATGAGAAAAATAATTTATATTTTACATTCATACAGATAAGTAACACCAAAATGGCACCAATCCGTTTTGTTAACGAGATTAAAAAATAAACTGGGAATCAAACCAAAAGATATTTGAGCATGCTGGTGTCACCAACCTTTTTCAACACCAACATGTTTTGCTTCTGCATAGTCTCAATAATTTTTTTCCTGATGGTTTTTATTCAATAGCTAAAACATCAAGTATTCAAAGCTACTTTGAAAATGCAAATTTTGAAAATACAAAACTAGCAGTCACAGCTTGTAAAGTGATTGAAAAAGTTTGGTATATTACCAGTTTGTACTGAAGAAACTGCTTTTAGAAGTTAAAATAATTCCATTTTATTGCAATGGATTGATGTATTTTGATTAAAATGAAGAAAATTGATCCTGTTGTATTTTAAAAACACAGCTTATTTGCAATTTGATTTTTCAGCTTCTCCAAGTAGCTGAATATAATGGAGTAAAATTCCTCTGAAAGTTTTTTAATGTGTTTTATGTTGACTGAGAAAGATACATTTTGTGCGCTACCTTATTGCAAATGAATTGAAATTATTTCAAATGTTTTTAATCCAAACAAACAGGTACTGTCTGTTGGATACTTCATGGTCCAATTATATTGGGAAGCAGGCCTGCAGTCTAACCACAGTGATGAACTTAATTTCATGCTAAATATCCTGTGTTCAGTTAGAAACGTTATAAAAATAGTCAAACTATTCCATTCAAAGAGATGCTGAAACCTTCACCTATTTCCAGATACACAGTTATTACGAACAATTTCAACCACACATTACTCTGAAGGTTGGATACATGCATTCAAACATTGTGGATTCAGAATTTCAATTTGCTTGTTGAGATTTTGGGAAGCCATGCGAGAATCTTGGCATATTTGTTTAGATTCAATATACTTTTAAATGTTGAGTACTGTGACAAGTTTTTTCTCTGAGTCTCAACCTGTAGAGACAGTTTTTGAAGGGCTGATCATTATTTTACTTCTACATTTTTATGAATACCAGCATGATTTTATAGGACCAGCCAATTACTTCTGTTGTTTGTGAAAGGGATGAAAAATATTTACACATTCTTTGGGAAAGACTCTTCCACACATCAGAACTCTGTTTGGAAGGAAAAAAGGTGTTGCAGTTTTGGCCAAGGACCTCTGAGGTTCGAACCCAGCACTGGCTGCTTGGCAATTCTGGGCTGCTGGGGCTCACCCCGACACACCTTGTGATACAGCCACACACAGGCAATGCCAGAGAGCCTGGCTTCTTGCTGAGCCTTCTTGGAGCCTGCTTGGCTCAGAGAGAAAAGCAGCAGCCTGCCTGCGCCAGCACAGATCTCCCTATGCTAAGGGAATATTTTATTATGTACCCGTGGCCTGACTGCAGACCCTTTACATTGTGAAAGTAACATAAGCAGGGGTGAAATCACTAAAGTATCTTCAAGATGTTGTTGTGATCCTCTCCTTCTAGTGTTGACTCCTCACCCCTCCCTCTGAGCCTCCCCAGTTTACTTTGGCCAGGAGACAGCCCCCAGGGTCTGCTGGTCCCAGATACCTTACCTTTTGCTCAGTCTGCGATACCTTAACCAAACCAGGCACTGTTTCGTATACACCCTCAGAAAATCAAACCTTTGAAGTGTGTCAAGATTTCTCAATCTTACATTGTGCTACTTTAAATCCCTCATCAGTGTTGATATTGATCCCATTTTGTCTGGGTGCTGTGGTCCTATTCCTACTGACAGTCACAGACTTCACTTCAGGCTATTCTTTCAAAACATCCTGTAGAATGACACTGGCCACCCATCCTTCTTGTGATAGTATCATGAAAGGCCTTAAAGCAGCTTTTCCTCAGTGATACAAGAATAAAATCAACATTCATATGCTGTCAGCCAGATTGTGGATTTTAAAATCTTTGCTGTTATGCTCTCAACAAAACAGCAGATTTCCCCTCAGACATGTAATTGAACGCTGAATGCTTTATTTTATTTAAATTTGGGGTTGGAGCCATGGTGAAATCATTTGGGCTAGTTTAAGTAGCTAGAAACACTGAAAACCTCTTTTGTTGTGGGTAACTGCTGGGTTTGGATAGAACAGGAATAGTGGTGGGGCTCTGGTCCTTGGAACAGGGGATGCACGAAGTGGTTCGGGTGTACGGCAGAAGCGGCTGCGCTCAGGGGCGGCGCGAACAGGGCAGGGATGTAGGCGGCGTGCGGCAGCGCGGGCAGCGCCAGCGGGGAGGGCTGCAGGGGAGCCGCGGACACCAAGTGCAGCGGGTGGCCTGCCAGCAGAGCGGGGTGCCCGGGAATGAGGGCTGGCGCTAGCGGGGGAAGTGCTATGGGGGCGAAATGTGCCTGGGAGAGCGGGTGGAGGGGCGCCAGGGAGACCGGGCTGCCGTGCGGGTGCACGGATGCCGAGACGGCGAAGCGCTGCAGCAGCGTGTGGTGGATGGTGGTGACGGTGGCCTGCTGCTGCACGGGGAGGGCAGGAACTGCTGGTGTTGCAGAGAAGGCAGCTGGTCCTGGGGCGGGAAAAACTTTCAGGTGTTTTGCCAGAAGTTGTTTCTGCATGTGCTGCTGGGCTTGCAGCTGCAGCAACCTGTATTTGTCTACTTCTTCTGGTGTGAATGTGATAGGCTGCTGCGTTAAAGGAGGGGAGGTGGATTTACTGTATACTTCTAGGTCATTTACTGTGTCACCATACTTCTGCATAGCATTGTCACAAAAAGAGTCTGAACTGCCTTCTGCCCGGTTCAAGTCCATGTTTACATCATGTAGTTTTTCTTTGGTCTCTGTCGAATTAGCAACAACAGAATATCTATTAGAGGGAAAAGCACCAGAGAAATCATTTGGTACTGGGTCACAGCTTTGTATAAAGGGCTGCACTTCACTAATGAAGAGACTGGATTGTTCCTTTATTGCTGTGCTCCTTTTTATGCTTGGGCTCTGATAGCCTGTTTCAATTTGAATTATGTCTTTAAGAACACAATGATCATAATCAGTTCCAGGTGGAAGAGTAACATTAGTTATCTCTGATGCTTCAGAGTTGTTTTTCTTCACACTCTTTTCCAACAAATTGATTTCATTATGTCCCATGTCATTTTTACTTACGCTTAGCACTTCATCTGGCAAAGGTAACATTGCAATGTCATCTACTGATGATGAAAACTGAAGAGCAAAGTGACTTTGTGAGTAATCCTTTAATTCTACCCCACCACTGTTTGAAAATCTCTCTGAATCATGCATTTTTTCCTGGGTTTTCTTAGACTGCACTCTTTCTAAAAGTAGCTTGGCTGTTATTGACTTTCTTTTTCCACATACATCTTTTGCCAGGTTTTTGGAAGAGCAGGTGGCAAAGCTTTTAGACTGACTATTCACATTCAGAGAATTGTAATGTGCAGTTTCAGCTTTTCCTGTTTCAGTGTTAGAACCTCTCTCAGCATCCTCTTCTGTTTTGTTGTCACAATTGTCAGCCTCTTTTGAGAAGGGTTCTGAACTGCTTCCTCTTGATATTCTGCTGCTAGATGATCTTTCACTGCTTCTTGAATCACTGGTGGAACCACTTTTGCATCTGTGGTAGCTTCTACTCCTATTATGTGCTTTGCCAAAATGCTGATGTCTACATCTGCTGTGTTTCGATCTGTCTATGTTTTGTAGCACTTTACGTCTTGAACATCTTCGATACTTAATTGTGCCCCTGTGAGTACAAATTTTAGTTCTGTGACTTCTAATATGACAAAGATAATCCTCGTCTGTATCATCTGAAGTGAAAATACACTTGTGCTTTCTGTGTTTGCATTTGTGCCTTTCATCTGTCTTGCTTTTTCTTCTACAACAACAAAGCAAATGATTTCTGCTGTGATTGTTTGATGTGGGACTCGTGTAGCTCACGTAGCTACTCGTACTGCTAACTGAAGTGTCAGAATAGCTGGAATGTCTGCCAGGCGAGAACTTTTGAGGAGATGGGAATCTCCAGCATCTTGTGTAACTTCCACATCCTTCATTGTCTGAATACCTGCTGTTTGAACTGGATTTACAACTAAAGAAACTTCCACTAGAATCTTTTCCACTGTCACTTATGTCACTGCTGCAGCTGACCACGTCTTGAAGGGATCTGCAGTCCTTTTGGTTTTTATATTTTTCTTCAGAATCAATTAAATGACATTTTGCAGATTTAGATTTTTTAATCCTAGACATAAAAGCAGAAAAGGAAATGCTTTCATTTCTAATGTTCTGAGCTTTTCTTTCACAGCTATGGAAATGATGCCTTAAAGGTCTTCTCAGTGTTGTTGTATAAAGACCTTTTTCTGTGACACAATCCTTTTGTGAGATATCTAGGTAAGCAGGCACTTTGGGTATATTTTCATTCAAATAATCTGCAATGCATTTTTGACCATTTTCATTCATTTCTTTCTCTATGTCGGACTCAGCTTTTTGCTTGGCCTTTCTTGGTTTTAGGGAACCTTTCATCTTCTTTGGTTTCAACAACTGATTATCTTGTTCATTTGACATTTGCTTGTGTTTTATTAAACCTGAGGGTTCATTTTCATCTGCAGTCTTATTTTTAGAGAACTCTTTACAGCTTGCTTTGTCTGTTTCATGGTGTTTAGCATCTCTGTGATTTAAAGACAGTCTGAAGTCGAAATACAATGGATTACAGCCATACGAAATACAGGGCTCAGTTTTTGTAAACAAAAGTAATTCTGTGGGCCACTGCAGAGCAGTGGTGCCATCTTTGCTCACTACATGAAGGAAAGGCGTTGTCTGGGGTTTAACTTCTTTAACCATGGTCTCGTTTGGAAGTTTTTCTATATTTCTATTTGTGGTTTCTGAAATCTCCAAAGATCTTTCTCTTTTAACCACTCCAGGACCATCATTCATGTTGCTTGAACAGGTCAGCTCAGGTGCTGGCTGTCGTGGGAGCTCAGATAATTGGTCAGCCAGGTGGGCATTGCTGTGCTTAAAGGTGTTCAGCTGAGAACAAAAACTGCTAGCTTGGCATGAAGATGAAATGGGAGTTTCTAAGAATTGTTCAGATTCATTCAGTTTGCTCTCTTGCTCTGTTTCTCTCAGTGAAGCAGAAAAATTCAACTTTGAAAGCTGTATTTTGACTTTAGAAAATGAAGGATTAGCACTAAATTTTTCTTCTGATTCCCTATCACTACTTTTATCATTTTCTTTTAGCATTTTAGGTTTTGCAGCTACATGACTCGATGCACTGTTATCCAAATCCATTTGGTCTTGTGTGACAGGTGACTCTTTATCCAAACTTGCTCTCGGGTGTTCTTCCAAAAGTGTAACAGAATGGCGGCCCTCAAGAACTTGCTTTCTTTTATGGTTGGGGGATTCACTACAATCATTTCCTTCTTCAGAGTTCTCACTGAAGACTGATGCCGAGGACTCCAGCTTCAAAGAGACCTTCTTAGAGAACGAGAAAGACACTCCTGCCCTTTGAGAGGTGTTGGTGCTATCTGGGAACATCTGCGAGACGCGATTCCCAGGTGCATGGTGTCTTTCAGAAGGGGGATGGTGCCTGCTTATAATGAGCTGCTGTTTCTCTAAAAAGCTTCTGGAGAAACCTTGTCCTTCACTGGTGATGGTTCTTTGAGAACTCGCTGTGAACTTGCCGCCCTTGTACAGGAAAATGCCATCTGGTGACTGCTGCTTTTCCAGGACTAATCGGGGGGCTTTAAGCAATGGTCCACTCCCAGTGATGCTTTAAGGTAAAAAAAAATAAAGAAAAAAGAAAGCAGTATTAAGTAACCGAGTTATGACAGAACCTGCATTTGACAATGTCTGTCTGGTGAGGGTGGGTGTCACCCATGTTTTACAAGGGAAAGCTCAGTTTCAACAGCGTAAATGTGCAGTTTATCATCTGCTTGGGCTTTTAAATGGGCAAGACAGTTTTACACATAGAAAATTACATGTTTTAATGTCAGCACATGAATGCCGCTTTTCAGAGTCATGCCCATGTACAACCAGAACAAATATTGGTCTTCCTCCAAGCTTATATTTAAGGGAATCTAATCAGTGGTAAGTCTTGGTTTTCTGAAAGGCCACTGCAAAGGAAATTGAGCCATGTTCAAAATGAGAGGTTTCTACCTGAAGCACCTGCAAAATCAAACGCTTGAAGAAAAAGTGAAACATTCTGCTTGCTTAGGGAGCAATGTGGTTTTTTTACTTTTTAAGAGTAGATTCTTATTTTATCTTTAAATTATTCCACAATAAATGACTTTGCAAAATATTCAAAGAGATATTCACACTAAAACTGTCAGCACGCATTGGTGGGGGAAAAGTACACAAGGTAGATCTCCATCAATTAATCACGACTTCATTGTCTCCTTATCAGCCATGATTTGACTGACTTTGCCATATTTTCTCTCTCTGTATTTTATTTTCATTAATTACATTATTCCTCTTTTCAAAATATCTCAGATTTTAAATTTGATTTGGTTTTCTTGTAATTAAAAAAAAGGTCACCTATTCTAAAAGGGCCTTAAGAAAAATGACAAATCACTGATTTCTTGAAATAGATAATTAATTGAGACTGAAATGACTGTTGTCCTTTTCCATTAGAGATGTGACATATATAGCCACAACAACAGTTTTTCCAAGATGCATTTTAAGCACACATTTCATCAGACTAATTATCTACACTTATTATCAATGCAGTACACTAATAAGAAAAAAAAAATTGGAACCAGATTAAACAGTTTGATGAAAAATTATAAAATATTGTAATTAAATGTAAATAAAACTGCTAGATCTGCATATCAGCTATCTATAATTGGCAATCATGTTTTATAAATGCTATAAAAATACATTGATCTTCAGCAACGGGAAAGACAGAAAGACTCCCTGGAGTAGGGTCAACTCATAGTGTGAGAATATGTGCACATTTCAGAGAATATATTTACGTTTGGCAGAAATTGGGCATCAGGAGATACAAATTAACCCCTGTTTGCACAAGAAGAAGAAATTACCTCCTTCAGAAGACGTATAGAGAGATCATTTTCAAAGTCTTCTTGGAACAGCAAAATAAAATTTTTCTGTGCATAGGATTAACAGTAATTTAGTTGTCAAATTGACTTATCCTGTTGTAAGGAACTGTGTTGGAACCTGAGACACAGCACTCAGGGATGGTAACAATTGTGTGAGTGTAGACTTCTGCTTACCAAAGCTGACCTTCTGCATTTCCTGAGGAAGTGGGAATGCCACCCCTCTGCCAAAATCACTGCGCTCAGCCTCTGCTGAGCCTACTAGTGATTGCAAAGAGGAATAGCAGGTTCTGTCTTTCCATACTCTTTGCAAAATATTATGGACTCCTTGCTCTTTCTAAAAGCAAACCGGCTCTTTTCCTGCCAGTCTCATTCTGGCTTTCCTATTATCACCGACATTATCAGTCTATCTGAGACTGCATCTTCCATTGCGTGGGCATAAAGGAAGCTTCCCACAGGCAGTTACATTTGTTTCAGCAGATTTGTATGAAAATGGAGTCGTAATCATAAAAGTGATATATTAGCACTAAACTGTTATATTTCAGCAGATTGCTCAAAAGCAATTACATAGGCCAAAATGAGTTTGTAATAAACTCTGAATGCTATTATTTCCAGGGTACAGTAATCTTGAGATGAATTTAAAAGAATGCCAGTTTATTTATCTGATTAACTCATTGTGGTCATAGATTAATATAAACAATAGGTCTGACAACAATCTATTCTACTGAAGCATTCAGTGTCATTAAACAAAGGAGATTTCTCAAATTTACAGGTTTATTAGTGCAATATTTGTCCTGTATCTTGTTACTCATCAATAGAGCTAACAGTATTAGACAAACTTAATTCAGGTAATTACTTGTTTTTCATGCAAATAATGATTACTCTACAGAGGAACTGTGAGAATAATCCCAGTACCCTAAAAGTAGTGAAAATTATTCACAAAAGGTTTATCCTCTCCCATTAATTTATAATCAAATGTTAAGACAGTCGTACCAATCTCTTTAGGTCAGTTTGGATAAGGTAAAGTGGTAATAAAAGCATCTTCAAAATATTCTATTTGGAAGACATGACAATATCTACAGGAGAGAAAATGACAAACTTTCAAACATTATGTTATTAAATCAGGGGTTTTCAATTTATGGTTTGCAGAACAGGAGCATTTAGAGTTGAAGACAGCTGAAAACAGGTTACAGTATACACAACCTCTGTACATTACACTGTGTAGGAGTAAAAATATTAATATTTCTGGGAGGGAGGAAAGAGGCCATTAAGACCTAATATGAATTTTTAAAACTTGCCATTCTGACTGCTTCCGTAACTCTGCAAGCTGGTGGAGTCGCTTGAGTGCTTTTTCCTGTTTCTTCTCATCTTTCCATGACTTCGAAGCCACATTTCTAGCAAATTCCCTTTGTTTTAAATCTTTCAATCTCTGTGTGAAAAGAATATAAAGGGAAGGGATTAGACATGTAGAGAACAGATACAGTTCCTCTTAGTTAATTTATTCACTTTTCATGAAGTTAGTATGTAAATGGAGATTAAAAATATACTTAAAATACTATCATAGCGAGAAGAGATTGAAAACAACAAACCAACATGATTTGGCATCTGCTATTTAGCTGATATATACCTACATATGAATGATAGCTTTTTTTGTTTCTTTTGAATGCACAAATATTCCATTGTGTACAAATACAGATACAAAGCAAGAATCCATTTAATGAGGGCAGCATTTTCCTATTTAATTCATCCTGTTGAAGTGTTATCCACAGGCATATACTGGAATAATTCTGAAATTCTATGTGTAATATTTTATAGTTCTCTACTTGCACATGTACACATGGATGTGTGGGCTTCTCTGTTGGTTTTGTAGTTTTTTAAGGCTGTATTATTTTCTCAAAGGAGAGAACCACTGTCTGAAATATTTGATCACGATGGTCTTTTATAGTTACTATTACAATTTTTTTTACCTCTTCACATATCTATAAATCAGGTAGTTACTATGGGAGAGAGAAAAATTCTTTGCCTTTACAACATTTTTTAATTGCCTGATTTTGCACTACCAATAACATAAGGAAAGTGAAGGAGAAGAGGCAAACTAGAAAGTGTCAACAGCATCCTCTGCAAAAACAGTTTCTGAGTTCACCGTGCTCTCTAGGAGCCAGAAAGTCATACCTAACCTTACAACTTCCTGGTTCAGATCCATGCTTCTATACTCCATGGCAGAAATGTGTTCCCTGTTTCCTGACTTTTCCAGTGCCATGGTGTTTGGGGAAGAAATGTTTACAAGCTGGGAGAGACCTCTGGTGTATTCAGTCAGATGCCCCAACTGGAATCTTTCAGGACCAGAAGTGAGAACTGAACTGCTGCATTTGTTTGCCCCTTGATCCGGAGGTGGCCCTGTGATCATCTGTGCGGTTTAGAATTACAGTATCGACACCTGAAAATGCTAAATTTTCCATGGAGCAGTTTTTGGAAAGTAGATTTGAAGATTTTGATATCACAGTCATTTTTAAGCTGCTGTTCGTCTTTCAGCATCAATTCCTACTGACTGTCCACCAGCACCTAAAGATCAACATTCCAGTCACTGCCATCCTCTCATGCTGTTGTCTCACCATAGCATGGCCAAAGGATCAATATGCATCAGTAGGATAAACAGAAGGCTGATCAAGCACTGTAGCAGCAAATATTGCTTTCTGCAGCTCAGGTGTGGGGCGCAGAGCTGTGCACTGGCCAACATGCACCTGCTTCTGAGAAACCAGGCTGAAGGCAGAGCCCTCAGCTTGTAGAGGTCAGAAATATTATAAATGCATGACAGAACTGCTTTCTGGAGAGAAGTCTTGCTTTTGCCAATAGGCTAAGACAAAGCAAATAGGTGAAAAGCACCATCTAAAGAGATGATAGCTTCTTTTCTCCAGCTAAAATGTAAGAATGCAGTTAGTGGCAATGACATAATATGACGGAGAAGCATGGAAAAACACTTGGTGGAAACAGGCCATACAGGGTCTGTGATTTCGTTCTGCGAAGAGTGCTGGAAAGCTGTAGTGAGCATCTCTCACCACTGTCACATCGGCTGTCCTTCAAGTGCGGGATTTTAAAAAAAGTCAGATAACATCTGTGAGAGAAAAATAAATGCTGAGAGATGAAGAGCAGAAGTTTCTTGTTTGCTCTCAGGCTTTTGGACCCCAAGACATATGCCTCTGAGCACTGATCTGGAGACAGGAGGAGCTGGGCTGGGCACAAATCAGCTGCTCAGGGAGCTTAAGAGCTGACTCTCAGCCACCCTGGTGATTCTGCACATACAATTTCTGTTGGATGAGGATGAGAAAGCCAGAAAGTTGCTCAAGGAACTGGTGCACCACCAAGCAGCAAGAATCACCATGCTGCCTAGTGCATGATGGAAGTTTGACCTTTTAATCAAATCTGCCCAATCTGTATGTTTCTCTGTAAAGTTTTTATCTGCTCCAACATCCAGTACCTCATTGAGCTAGACTCTGAAACAGGACAGCTGCAAAGTCCTCTTTAAAGCTCTTAGGCTTCAGCTTGTTGGAAAGAAATGGTTGCTCCCCATATGTTTCATTCTTTCCTGTCCCTTTATGTGCCCTCATATTCTCACTATTTATTTGTCCCTTGCCAGGCCAGTCACATTGTGCTCCATTCCCTCAACCTCACTGTCTGCAATTTACAGTGAAATGGATGCATATGTAAGACAACGTTACTTTTGGTTCAAGAAAGAAGCTTTTCAAATAATATATTAAAGCCAAACCTGAAAAAGAAATCAGATAATCTTCCCAGAAAGAATCCAAATGTTCTGTCACCTAGGTAATATTTATGAGAGTGTAGAGATATTTAATCTGTAAAGATCCTATTCTCCACAGAAAAACATAGGTAGTCTTGAGCCTTATTAACATGTCCAATGTGAAGAAAGGGCAAAGAAATACATTTGAGAAATGCCCTTTAGGGTGGCTTGCTATGTTTTAGCTGTCACCGTGAGCTGTTCAGCATCACACATAAAGCATTCATGAGGAAAAACAGAAACAGTTTCTACCTGTCAAGGAAACAAAGAACGGTGTGAAACCGAGAGCTAGGGAGCGCAGTACTGCACAGTAATGCCATTTCATTTCTTTGACAGTTAGGATGATAATCAAAAAAGCAAATGGACCAACACTAAGAATAGGAGTTCTAGCAGTATTTTTTGCTCTCTAATGGCAGGCAGTATGTGTCAGAGAAGTAGAGAAAAGAAAAAGAGATGTAGGTAAGCATAGCAGAGAACTCATCAACTGGAACTGAAATCCAAGAAATCAAAAGCATTACAGTCTGAGGAGAGAGAGGGCTCTCCCTGCACATCCCCTCAGCACAACAAAACAAAGCTGCACTGCCAGAGCTCCAGTTAGGAATCATAATGAAATTTGTCAACAATGTTGGATAGATCATGAGATTGCTACTGAACCTGCAAAGCCCTGGTTTTCTTCACTAATAACCTGTGCCAGACTTCTGACAGATATTTTGTGCAGGTGGGGTACAAGAGCATGCAGTTGAGCAGGTACCTGAATGACAACCCCAGCTCAGCAGGCATGCTTAAAAATTAACGTTGCTTTACACAGCAATTGCATTTTTCACATAATTAGGTACTTAACTGGGCATCCAAATACAGGCACATATAATAAAACATGATTTGTTTAATAGCTTTCTTGTGTTCTGTCCTTCGCCTGCTACAAATATAGTTGTCATGGAGCTATATTTCTATTTTAAACTAGTGTTCTATTCTTTCTATGTTTTTTGTACACATGTGTGTGTGGACATTTCCGTATCTAAAAGTAATCCATCCCTTTTTTATGAACACCCACAGGGAGTATTAGAAGACTACAAAATAATATTCATTGTCATGAAGCGATTTGCTTGTAGAACAAGGTCTGAGTCTCATTGGCTCTTCTGTCTAAGACTCAGACAAAAAGTCGCTGAATCTATGCTTTTCCTCCTGGAACTCTGGTGTGAATCACCAGAGAATTAAATGAGTTAATGGAGCTGCATCTTCACTACCTCCTTTTGCTAGACATGAAATAACAGTGGTCAAATACCTGTGATTTAGCAATTTCTTCCCATTCTTAATGTCTGGGATTTTTTGTTTTGTTCTTTTCTAAATTGCCACTTTATTTGGGCCAGTACTTGCTTTGCATTGACCTGTGAGCATCTGAAGAATACTCACTGCTGCTGCATTTGCAGTACAGAATTTCTTTTCTATCCAGAGTTATGATCCTGATTTCTATTCTTCCCCATGCAGGTAAATGTTTATCTGGTTTGCTATTCATCTGATCACCTTTAGATGCCTTTCTTCACAACCACTAGAAAGAAATAAGCACTTTAGGGACCTAGTCTTTTTAAAGCAGCTGTCTAAAACAAGAGGGATAAAGTGAAATGTAAAAGCACCTCTTTCTATTCATTGTGTACAGAGGGTATTAAAGGTGTCAATCTTAATTATTAAAGGGTGTTCCTCTAAGAAGGGAGACACAGCTGACAGCCCAGCTGAGGTGCCTTTACACCAAAGCACACAGTGTGGGCAACAACCCGGAGAAGCTGGAAGCCACTGTGCTGCTAGAAATTTAGGATCTAAATGCTGTCACTGCAAGCTGGTGTGAGGAATCAAGGGTTTAATCAATAGGTCCAGCTGAGATACTGCCCTCTGGGACAAGGGAGCAGAACCAGATCTTTAAGGGAGATTTCTATAGAGCACAAGAACTCTCCGTCCCTTGGTGTGAGAGGAAAGGAGACTGGCTGAGTCAAGACCTGCTGGTGAAATGAAGAGCGAGAGGGAAATGCAAACATGGTGAAAGCAGGGCCAGGTATCCTGGGAAGAGTGTAGCGATGCTGCTCAGTTGTGTAAGGATTGGTCAGGAATGCCAAGGTGCAGCTGAGGCTGATATTGGCAAAGGATGAAAAGAATAGGAAGAGCAGGAATGTCAACCAAAAATGAAGATTAAAGAAAGCATTCTGCCACATAAGGAATCAAACAAGAGTGGTGAATGGGTAAGAACAAATGAGGAGAAAGTTGAGCATCTCACCAATTGTTTTGCCTCATTCTTTACTGGCAAGTCTCTCAATTTGAAAACTGTAGGAATATGGTACTGGGAGACAGCATTACTTCTTTTTGAGCATTCTGCCAGGGGCTATGCCATTATATAGATTTAACAGGGGTTCTCAATGTTAACTGCTTCAGATTTTCAGACGAAGAATGGTTGCTGCAAACCCTCTTCTTGTTCACAGTTGTGTAACTGTGTTGATTGTAAATAGAAGGAATCTTTGGAAAAAAAAATTCCTATGTATTGAGTTGGAAGTTGGAAAATGTCATTTCCCCCTAAATTAATTTTTTATTTTTCCCATTACATTTAGAATATTTTTCTTCTGAAATACCATTCATAGTGCACTCGCCAAAATACTCATCATCTTGTAATGCATTCCAGCCCCAGGTAAAAATGTATATATCATGTCAGGTATATGTGTCCTGTCATATTTAGAGAGCCTTCTTTCAACTGAAGTCCTTGGACTAATGTGAATGTTTGAATGCCTGATTTGCTTTAAAGATTTATTTTCACTCAGCAAAAGCCTTCTTAATTAAGTTCTAACCAAATTCACCATAGTAGGTTTAATTGAGGAAAAAAGAATGTTAATTTCAGTAATTATTCTCTTGCCTGTAACCCTAACACTGAAAACAAATGCATTATTTGTAAAATGATTTCACACTGTAAACCATCAAATGAGAATGATAGTCACCAGAGAACATAATTAAACTTCATGTCTAAAGCTTACAGTATTAGCTTGCTAAGTGGAAGTGAGAAAACAGCAATGAAGGAACTTGCCTTTACTGTGATAAATAAAATCCTAAAAATAACTTGGAAAAGCTATTATATACAGGAATTAACACTGAGAGATGAAGCTCAAAAACAAGCCGATAAATTTTCATTTGTTTTGCCCATAAATAGCTACAGATCACTTTGAAGTGAGTGTAAGTAATTATTTGTTAGAGTAGTTTATATTATAGTCAGCTGTAACAGATTCAATATTGGTAGTGGAAGTGAGTGAGCAGACAAAAAGAAAATGTCCTGGTCTGATTGGATTGGGAAGGAGATGGGAGGAATGAGCAGACGAGAGGAAAAGTCAGTCCTCAGAAATGCCCTAGAGAATCCATCTATCAATGAATGAGATGCTGATCATGGAGCTAACCTGAAGGATAAATTACAGCCCTTTGGAGGGCTTGTTTTTTCATGTCTTCAGAGAAATTCTAACTGTTTGTCCAGACCCGCAAATATTCCTGTTAATTAAACTGATTTAATCTATTGCTGGATGAAAGTATCTGTTTGTGGATGCTTTCTTTTTTAAAAGATCCAATTGTGCTGCTCATTATAATACCTCAAATAAGGTTAAAAGAGATACATTTGGTGGAGGCAATTTCCATAGGGAGGAGGACAGAACATGAACTTTGTGGCAGAAACTCAGTCCTGTGGAAGCCTGAGCTATTGACCACTCATGGTTCTATCAGTTCCAACAAAATTATGGTCATAGGCTCCACCAAGCTGGCTGCAGACTGTGTAGGTGATTAGATGTATTTAGTGTCACTCTGAAAACCAGAGCAATTTATTCAGAAAAACCAACACATTTGAATGATAAAAAACTTGGGGCAGGGTCTGTGTCTTCCCGTCAAGTTCATAAAATACCTCACTTGTCAGGGCCTTGGGCTCTTTCTTAGATCAAAAACATAATCTCATATATTTTATTTTTTTCCTTCTCATTTAAGCAGCTGAAAGAAAAGAAACTGGCACTACAGATCATGTGCAAAACTAACTCCTTTCAAAACTTCCAGTACTTCACATAATCTTATTTTGAAAATATTTAAGATGTTCCACATGTTTTTAAAGCCTGTCTCACCACTATATTTTTCTTTGTTCTAACTGTGGCAGGCAGAATACAAAATCATCTACATTTTAATGAGAACAGAAGGAGTCTAAATTATCCCAGAATTCTACAGGTGAGTCCAAAACCTGGCCTCAAACTTCGTTCAGTGAGGTCAGCATGCTTCCAGAGTAACAAAAATGACAGTAGAAATATCCATTCCTAGATGTTAAATAGCACTTTTCATAGACAGATCTCAGATTTCTTATGAAACTTCATCTTTACCATGTTATCATTTTACAAATAAATAAATGAAGGCATATAGAAATGGAGTGAATTCTGGGAAGAGCAGGAAGGAGGCTGAACCAACATTTACAGGGATATGCTTAATTATCACCTCTAAGTCTTCATACACCCATTGAAAAAAATGTCTGACACCTGGATTAAACCTAATTTTGATTTACCTGTATAATAGGTTGATTCTTGATAACTATGATAATGCTGGGGGAACAGCAATAGAGCATAAAGGATAAACCTCTTCCCAAGAATTGTGCTATGCTATGCTCATGGTATACGGAGGGAAGTTGACTCAACCACTGCACAGAAACTTCAAAGTGCTCTACAAGAGACCAAGTCCATCACTAAAAGAAGATATTTTAATATCTACCTGTGATAACTGTAACCTTGCTTATAGTTACCAGTCACTGAACTTTGGATGAAAAGTTATGAACTGGGCAAATAGTGAAAAATATGTGTGTGAAGGATATTAAAGGGAGTTATAAACAGAAGCCTCATCAAATATATGAAGCCGAGTATTGCCCTTTTAATAGGATGTCACAGCTATCTATAGAAAATATTTTAGGTTGTGGATTTATTATTTTTTGTTTTACTTTACTTTTTTTCCCCCTTTTTCTTTTTATTTTTTCCCTGCGACGGTTGTTTTGTTTGTGTCAGCACTTTTTAAATTTTTTTTTTTTAAATATTCCGTCAAAACCAAAATATTCTTTCTCATGTATTTGCTCAAAGTAGACTGAGCTCTTCTGGAGTAGGATGGTTAAAGGTAACCAGGAATCTAGCAGCAATTCTATAACTGCCCAAAGTAGAGGAGCTTTAATAAATGACATTGCCTTGCAGTTTTGTTCAATGAGAAAAGACCACAAGGGAATTTTGTAATCATCCAATCAAAGCTTTTCATTAACACAAGACAGGGGACATCCAGAGAAATTGATGAATTCAAGTTACTTTGACAAGAGCTATTTTATATAATCCATATTAAATTAAATTAATTACAGTATAATTCTTCAACATTATATGGAGACCCATATCAGTCATGCCAGTATTTTCCCTGGCACTAATGTCAGAATGACGGATTTTCTTATTTATTCTTTTTAAATCCTAACATGGCATCATCTAGCTTGATCCTTTTTCATCTAGTTCTCTGAGACCTATTGAAAATCAACATTAATTATTAGTAGAGTTTACGGCCATGTTGGTCACCTGAACCAGATGAGACAAAAATATTTCTCTCTAGAATATGTTGTTTAAAATCCTTCTTAATTGTTGGAAGAATGGTACTTCACAATCATCCTAAACACATGGATGTGACTAAGTCATCTGGCTTTGTTCCAAGTATAGAACAGAAATCTGTGTTGAATAGTCCTTTTTTATATCACTGCTAGAAAGTAAATAATTTCCATTTGGACCAGAAGATACTTTATGTTCTCAATAAATTTTCAGAAACTTTCTTGCCCTCACCTCTGATGACTTCAGGTTTTTCTTTTGACTGTTTTACTTCCCCCATCACTTCTTTTCCAATTTCTACACTTGTGATTTATAGTATTTACCATCCATTTTTCCTTTCTCTCCTTTATTATAAATTTAAGACAGAGAATTGACTTTCCTTCTAAATGAGATTAGCTGTTTATAACCTATTTGGTCTTTTTCAGTTCTGGGATTTGGGTTCTTAAACCATCTGCCAAGTGCTCTTTAAAACTTCTTTGTTCTCTCTCACATCTTTCTATTTGATTTCCCCCCCCAGCCCATTTGACAAGCTCATTCACCTTTATGAAACTAGGTTCCTGAAAGAAGTGTATGTTACAATTTGTTATTTATACAGATATATGCAAATATTTTATTTGCATTTACTAAATACAATTGCTTCTCTTTTTTTATTTCCCATATGTCTGTGTTGATCATCATAATGTTAATAACAGATAGATTAAAGATCAGCTTTAATGCATATGTTATTATTTTTAGAGACCTGTAATATGGATGAAGTATATTTGTGCTATTTTGGTCACAACAGAGGTCCATGGAGGCAGCACATTCAGATGGAAGATCTGTTAATTTTAATTTCTTCATGCATGGGCTTGGAGTAGCAGTTTATGTTCCAGTCTCTGGTTTATTTACAGAAAAAGATGAACAGATGTTCCTTTTTTTTTTTTCAGGGATCATTCACTCCTGCAAGAGCCTGGTTTGGCCTTTGATTACCAGAGACAATCTTCTGAGAGCACATCTTAGTACATTGTACAGATTTTTGAAAAGGTTATTTTCATTATATTTCTTAGTTTATTTAATTCTTGTCCAATTTTGCTTCGCATTATTATTATGTGTTGTCTCCTTTGATGTTAGTGTCCTTTCTTCCCTCTACTTGGCTTCTCCATCTCTCTTCCCAGTTAAGCAGCGTTTTCTTCTGAAATAACAAAAGCAATAAGGTGCTTCCTAAGCAAATTCAGTGTATCATGGAAAAGGACAACCAAACTGTGAAGAGGGAAAGATGTCCTAATTTTCCAGTTTATAAGGGCAAAGATATTTTGGTCCTATCTAGCTCCCTTTTTATTGCCATATGCTTAAAATTTTATTTATTTGCAACTCGTGATTTGCATTTGATCCCCTTGAACGTACTGCTCTTGTGACCTGCAGTGCCTGAGGCTTTTACTACGAGAGGGAGGTAAGAGCAAGCCCAGGGTGGAGATCTGCAGCTCAGCTCACTGGTGAGTGACATGGCACTGAGCTGAAACTTGGCATGCTTCAATTCTCGTGCCATAATTTAAAATTAATAGTGTTCTAGAAGCTACTCCCTGAAAAGAGAGTAGAAATGAACATGATTGCTTTTGTAAGAGCAATCTTGTACTACTTTTCTTAACCACTTATGTGTTCTGGAGTTATGGGAGGTAACATTTGATGTTACCCTCTTAGCCATGCTCCAGATGATGTCTGTTTGTATTCACTCTTATGTCAAATGATGCTACAAACACGCATTTAGTTTTTTCATGTAGGCATGAGCAATATTTAAATTCTAAAGCTGATCTATCACTCACTGTTCCTGAAATATTTTGTCATTTTTCAAATTCATTCCTGTCACTTGACATAAAGAACCTTTTAAACAAGCTTTACATTAATACTTCCTCCCAGGAAATTTTCGTTCCTGTAAAATTTGAAGTTGATCTTTTATTTATACCATGTTTCTTATTCTGGTAGTCCATACTTTTCTACACCCCTAAATTTTAATTATTTCCTGCAAAAAAAGAGAAATACCATGAGTATACGTACTGAAACAAAAAAAGATACCTCTTAAAATATGCACCAACACAGATAAAATATGGTGGTAGTGGCGTCATATTCTTTAGACCAGACGAGTTAAAACAATACTGGAAATTATTCTGGAGACAAGGAGAAGTAGGGCAGCTGGATTAAATGTTATAATTTTAATTTTGGAAAAAAAAAGCTGATTGTTTTTCCACATATTATTGGTTTAGCTTTTAGAGACACCTTGTGCAACAGAAAAAGAACTATATCAGAAGAAAGAATTTGTTCATTTCCTTGAAATAACAAAATTGCTATAAAAATTGCTGTATACTTCTGATGTGCTCCATGTCTAGATGTGTTAGGCTGTGAATTGCTGTTTAGCATGCGTACTGTTCCAATTTATTATTTTCAAATTGAAAGCCAGAATCTTAATTTTCTTTTTTCTTGTTTATTTTTTTCAACCAGCTAAACGGACATTATACTGTGCTAAATTTCAAAATAGGATGGAAATTGGAATCTGACATGGGCTATTGAGAGCCAAGATTATGTCAATGAATTGAATGTTCAGTGTAACTCAGGCTCAAATTATATAAAAGTAATGCAGAACTCAGAGAAGATGGTCAATATGAACTGATGAGAAGAATTAGTATTGTTTTGAAGTAAAGACAAGATGAGATTAACCTGAATATTCTGGATTCCTTTTGAAAGGTGAAAATTACATTGTACCTTTTAGGCAATATTTTTGTATGCAAATATTGGTAACTGCCACAGAGACACAGAATATTCTGAGGTGGTTGATTGGATCCAAATCCTGGCCCTGCACAGGACAGCCCAAGAATCACACCATGTGCCTGAGAGCATTGTCCAAACACTTCTTGAACTCTCAGGCTTGATGCTGTGACCACTTGCCTGGGGAGATGATGTTAACAAACTGCATTGTTTTACCCCTAAACATGATATTACTTTACCCTATAGTTTCTCAATTAATTTTGATTTGATATTCACACAGTCCAGGCTAAGATTGAAGATCCAGGGCAGGTTCAGGATACAATCCACAGCTTTTTTCACATCTGCCAGATATGATTTAGTGCCCTGTTGAATAGCACGGATTCTAAATGGAAAGTGTAAACACACATCAATGGAATGTGACTTTTCAACGTAAGTATTTAGGTGTCTGTTCTGAAGGAAGCGGTACGTAGAATCCATCAACATGCTAAGGGCTGAGAACAAGCCAAGAAATGCTAACCAAAAGCATAAAGCATGTCACAGGGTTCCAGGGGGTGTCTGCCAATTCCTCTATACTAACACACTTGGTGAAAGAGTAGAATTTCTGCTGTGCAGAAAACTTTGATATCTGGGATTTCTTTCTTTTTCAGTCTTAGTGGGAGAACAAAATATGGAAAATCTATTTAAAAAATGAAAATATCAAGTGTCTTGATGTCAATTTCTCTGTCTCAAGAATGGTAAACAAAATGTGTGCTTATGTTAAAATAATATTATGAAAGAATTATTTCATGCCTTATATGAAATTTTGAAATGCACTTTTTAAAAGTAAAACTGTTAAAACAAACTATTTCAATCTTTATGAACCATTTCCTATTGATTGAAACTAAATTATGTAAAACATCTGTATGAAGCATAGATTTGATCTTCCTACATTCCTGAGTAACCATTCCACTCTAAAAAGAATGTTTCATGAAAATTACTGTTTAGGGTTTTTTGGTTTTGTTTGGTTTGGTTTTATTATTGGTTTTGGTTCTTTTTTTTTTCAAGAACTATATTTTTTTACTGTCTCATCACCTGTATTAGTATGTTCGGTATTCACATGCATCTCACCTACATTTCTCTATATATTCCCTTGAACTTTAATCTGAGAAGATGCTCAAAGAGTTCTCATCTTTTTAATGGCTTCTGATGGAGCCTAATTATTACAAAACTGTAAAATATGTGAAATGATAATCCATCTAGGTTACCTCCTTTATTTTTCCCTTAGAGATATATTAAAATATGTTAATGCATTTAACTAAGTAAGAATAATAAATGACTAATCTCACCATTTTTATTGCTGTCTTGGTGATGCACAGATATGTTTCTGTTTTGCTTTTAAATATTTGTTTCTGCTATGAATACCCCTTAAAGATGTACCAAGGCACATTGTAAAGTTCCTTGAACACAAAGATAGCTGATTAGCATGACTTAAAGCTCCACAGGAATCAATTGTTCAGCTACATTCTTGCCTATTAATTACTGCTTGGAAGGTGCAGACATTCAAAAATGAACAGAACTATAGTAGATTCAGATTCTAGACAGATATCTATGGTACCAGATATACTTTGTGGATGTCAATGGAATTAAAAGGGTTCATTTTTTCAGGTGAAAGTTATGAGCAAGTTCCAAAGTTGTGTGGAAGCCAAGAGAAATGTAATTTTTCTGTGAACATTTAACATTTTTCTAGCACAGCTAATTGCTGTATGTCCAAAAAGCTGATTCCGGCACAGACCTGCCCCAGGTAAGATACGTACAGATGTGTACATCCTGTGGAGCAGGTTCCCTAATCTGGCTGAATAATACCTTATTCTAAAAGTCATTCCACAAATATGAGTTCAAGTACTTGTGAGCAGACAGTCATCAAAGCCAATCTGTCAGGATTTTTCGTTCATCACCTCCTGTTTGAAGCAAGACTTGTAGAGCCTGAGCTTAAAATGACACCAGGCATTCCAGATCTACTGATTTAACACAAAACCCCCAATCAACTGTGCAAAATATGTGGCCTAAATGCAACACTATTCAATGTTTGCCGGTCTTCTGAAGCTGGGTCAGGACATAGAATGTACATCTGAGTTCAGTCTTGGCCAGTTCTTGCTGGTTCATTGTGAACAGACAGTTTTGCATGAATGGTAATATTTTAATGTATAGAAGTAGATAGAAAACATGCTGTTTATTCTGCTTCTTCTGTCCTTATGTCTGGTATTTAAGAAGTGGAAAAGACTTCTGAATACAGAGATTTAAAAAAGGACAACAATACCCAATATAATTTATCTAATTTATTAAATAACACAGGAACAGCTTCAGCCTGGCTGCCCTAAAGGTTAACAGGGAATAATAATCTAAACATAAATATTTAGGTTCTATGTGTCTATCTCATTTAATTAATATTCTATGTACTGCATGTATTAGCATTTCAGAATTCAGAACCAAAGAGGAATATTTTGATAACTCTTTTCACACACTAGGAAAAAGAAGCACTTGCTCAAACCCATTTTTTAAAACTTGAATGGAATGATTCAGAAAGTCTTTTGTTTCAATTTTTTTGTTTCAGTTATCATTGCCATGTTAAAACAGTCATAACAGAATGTTTGAATTCATTTAGCTCTGGGATCTTTTTGTTTGTCTATATTTTAAACAAAGCAAAGTTTGAAGCAATGGGAAATTGCTTGAATCAGAGATGTTGAGTTTCCACCAGATTAACAGCACCTTTTGTGTAAATATAATTAAAGGAGAATGTATTTCTTCATGCTCTGAGTGAGGAATTATTGCACAAAATGAAAATCTAAAATTCTATTTTGAGGTGGAATTTAATATTTTCCTGTCATTTGGCATCATCTTTTTTGGTTTTGTTACAAATGTAATCCTTACGATTCTTCGCTTGTTTTAATAAGCCATGCATTACATTGCATCAACCATTCCTCCTGCTAGGAAAATTACTTTTAAAACTTTAGTAATTAAAAAGTGTACCATCTGAGAAGAATGGAAAGAAAAATAACACAGACATTAATGAAAAGCACTTCCTCTAACTGACATTCTGGTTATTGCTATGTCTTAAATGCCAAAATCTGATAGTACACTTTTGTAATTCGTTATATAATGAAATGCTTAAGAAATATTCTACAGTCATTGGACCATCATTAACAACTATGAAATTAGGTGTCCCATGGGTTTTTTTCCAATTTAAAGAGGGTTAAATTGCTAATTTACATGTTAATTAGCATTCATTCTAAAGAACACCAAATGTAATTCCATAGCATCTAGCATTTAACAATTTAGCTTATCAAGACATTAAATTTTAAAGAAGCTCTGCATTACTTGCAAGAATTTTTTTTGAGGGCTGATGATGAAAGGAATTTCATTATTCTAAGTAACATGCAATTTACAAAGGATGAATACTGCCAATTTATTTACTTTATCACTGAATAATAAGAAAGCAGCAAAGCATTGGCAGGGCAGCAGGTCTTCATAAAGCTCTTTATAAAGCTCACTGATCTACACAGACTGGTAAGTTTAAAATAAAGAATTGTTTCTGGTGACATTTCTCTGGAATGTGTTGCCTCCAGTCACTGCTAATCACCGGAGCGTGCTCAGTGGTATTTGATAATGCTGTTTCTGCTGCTCTGGAGCTACTCTGGGACATGCACTTGCTTTGCTGTGCATCTCTGTCTAGCAGACCTATAAATACAACCCTCCCCTCACAACATTAAAGAAAATATTGCATTATATTATAAAGCAAGCATTCATTTTAAGAAAATTTCAAACAGGCTAAATAAATGTTCTTGGTACAGCGAAGCCACAGAATTATCACATTATGTCCTGCTTTTGTGCATGTGTTTTACACTATTCCTTTGCTTAAATGCTGATGTCATCCTGTTTTGCTTTATGTTACTGTTATTTGCATTAGTTTCTGTGGTGTGACACTACCTGATTGTCTGCTACCCTGAACTGCTACTTCAGCACTTCAAAATTGCTGGATTGCAGGTGCTCTGAAGCACAGCAGCTGTGATGCAAACATGTTTTTCAAAAGGCAGGATTTCTCTGTGTCTAAATAACAGAAAGAAGCATTCAGAACAAGAAAATTTTGGTCTTATATTATCTAGCAGTAATAGAAGACGAAAATGTATATGAAAACAGCATTATACATTCCATTGTTTGCTTCTTCCCATACACCAGCCATTTTTGTGTTGTGTAAGTCCTTTGTATTATTTTCAATACAATGTGTGCCAATACAATATCTATGGTACTCTCTTTTACAGAATTAGAGTCGTGAAATGTAGCCTATTCACTCAGTTCCTCAGCTCTAAATGCAATGGCTTAGACATTGGTGGCTCAACGTTGCTGATACTGAGTTTCCTATTGTGCTTTACGCTGGTATTTCTCCTCATTTATGGGTTATTTCTCCTGGTTCTTCCTCTTGTAACTCCTTCTTCTCCCTTGTCTTCTAATTTCTGAGAGATACTTCCATGTCTTTCTGTTCTTGCAATTTCTGTCCATTGCACCTATTTCCATAATTGCTTCCCAAACCCACTTGTTCTCCTGTTCCCCCTGCATTTCACAACATCACTTCTTTTGCAGGCAGCAGCTTCATCCCTTGCACAAAATGGATGAAATTCTAAAGTACAGCCCATCTTCAGTACTGACTCATGGAGTTTTCCTCAGTGAAAACAACATGCTACCTGAGATTAAAGATTTCATTAAAGCGCAGATGTATAAAAGTATCAGATTAGGGTGTCCCAACTGTATTGATTCTGAAGCCTTCTTACTTCTTTATTCTTGACTTTGCAAATACTATGTATTTTTACCATCATTTACTAAAGCTTTTGATCCATAAAGAAAATTTCAGCCCAATACCAAGAGCAAGGGAAAGCTTGTTCTTAAAATACAAAGTGTTTGTAAACATTAATTATGAGAATCATAGTCAGTTCTGTATCTAACAATCCAGTAGAAACCATGGAGTAATCTAGTTTGTAATCAAAACTAATTTAGAAACAAAAAATTATGAATAAAAGGAGTTAATTCTTATGAACAAGTTATGAAAGAGTGAGAAATACTTTTAAATTTAATTATGGAAAAAGGCAGTGTGAGAAAAGCATAACTATTCAGCAAGAAATTATCAAACACTTGCTCTTTGGGAGCTGTTAGTCAGAGTGGAAGTAATTTTTGTGAGTATGAACAAGAACATACACTGAAAAATCAGTGCATGATGAACAGCTAAGAAAGTATGAAGCTATAACAGAAATGATAGAATGTAATAAATGGCACAGGCATAAGCAGCATCAATAAAATCACTGGTTTCACAATGAGCAAGAGAACAGTGTCTTTCAGGCAGAAAGACACTGAAATGATACGATAGACTATAGAAATGAATTCTTTGCTTTTAGCTTTGGTCTTCATATGAAAAGAAACTAGACTAGACTAGAAATGTAAAGAGTGTACTGTTTCCAAGGGAAGAGAAAGATGTGCTTAAAAGGATAGAGCAGAGAAAATTTAATTGTTATACGTATTGTAGAATAATGAATCAATAAAATAACAGTTGAGAATTCCACAGCATCCATATCCATAAATTCAAAAGAAAAAAATGTTTTAAAGAAGCAGAAGTGTCTGACAGAGGTTATACTGGCAAAAGTGATCATTCTCAATAATTGTATAGTGGAGATAGTTAAAATCTAAACTGGTAATAGATTTGTCTAAAGTTAGAAATAAGCAGGCATTTCACTGAAATTAAAGAATACTTTGTGGAAAAAAATCTGTGAAATTGTTGACTATATTGAATCATAATATCAATATTCTGATGTATGTATCAGAAACCTCCAATCTGATTAAAGATATTTATGGTAAATGTTCTGCAGATGGAAAATATAAATAATAACTTTAATCTCTAACACCCCTCTCTTGCAAAACATATGAGCATCCTTCATTTTATGCATTTGAATATTTTAATTTATTTTTGGGGGGCTGCTTATAGATCTACCTCTTAGAAAGTTCACAATTGTTCTAAGGCCTAATTTTAAACCCTCCAAATTGTACACATATACCAATTTGTGCAAGTGATAATTGATTTTGAGCATAGCAATCCATTGGTACCTAAAAAGTAAGAGGACAGTAACTGCCACATATACAAAAGTCCTGTATCACTTTAAGTCCACTTATAAACCAGCTGTCTGGGGGAATCTAACATCGTATTACTGTTTCTCTTGCTTGACTCCTTTTCTTTAATCTTACTAGGGATGTGAGGAATGTGAAAGTTTTGTTACATATATACATGTATTTTTTAACAAGCATCAAACTAAGCTGATTTTTGTGAGTTACAGGAGCAGAATGTTAACTGCAAACATCTGCTAACTGAGAGCAAGGAATTATGAGGTCTTTTGTAATTCAGGTTGTTCTCTGAGGAGGCCACAGAGTACAGACCCCATGTGAAAAACTTGGCCCTATAAAACCAGGGCTGGTGTCCTTTTAAATGGTCAGTTTTTAAAGGCCAGTTCCCTGCTGCAGAGGTACAGTAGGGGCCAGTGGGAAGGACCTCAGCCGAGCCCACATGGGAGCACCAGAGAAACAGTAGGTCCACCCCAGTACCAAGGAGAGAAAGCAGAGGCTGCACAAGCACACATAGCAGTGAACCTCCATGCTGCTGTGGTCCTGTCTGTGATGACTGTGTTCTTACAGCTAAGTTTGCCTTACTTTGTCCACAAGGAGATTTCTTAGTTTTTTTCACTAATTTCCCAGGTCCTAAGGTGAAACCCCTCAGATACTGCCAAACCAGGTTTTTTTCCTCCAAATGAAAATTGTTTGGATAATAGAGGTTTACCTTAGAGCCAAAAGATGTGACTTACTTTTCCTCCAATAACCATGGAGATGATGAAAAAAACACCCTCAAAAAGAACTAACAATATCTGAGCATTACACTCATTCCTGGAGCTTTCTCTGAGTTAACTTATCAGTGCATTTTCTGGGTGGTAGCAGCAATGCTAGTTAAAATGTAAGCATATTTTCTAGCTTTGATGTTTAACAGGAGCTAAATCTCTGCCTGAATTAGAGTTTAAATCCACAAGCACCATAAAGGCTTAACAGTAAGTGCCAACAGCTGTACACACTAAATCAGATGCTCATGCCAAAAATATAACCAAATGCTAGTTTGCATGGATATAAATACTAAAATACAGGTATGTGAAAGTAAACTAGAGTAGATTGTTCACCTATATAGGAAGTACTGCCTGCTTCAAGAGCACTAAGATTTATGTTCTTTTTATAGGTGCTTTTTATAGGTTTTTGTTTGTTTATTTTTTATCATATGAGAGAATGCGATGCATTTCACTGTATGGCTAAATTTTGTCAACAAATCTAAGACTTGTTTTGTCTTCAGAAACCCCAAGATGGCAATACAGTGTTGTTTTTCTTTGCTGCTTATTTCTATTATTATTATTATCATCACAATTATTATATTGCAGTACATGGAACAGATTTGTGATTTTCTCATTTGTTGACATCTAAAAACCTTGCTGATTGCTAAGGATTATTTATACAAAAAAACTGAAAGCTCCAACTACTTTGATGTTAACTGAATGGATGAACACTGTGTATGACCTGTAGTTATTAAAAGATTCAATTTAATAATGTCAACCAAATAGACATCTCTGCTTAAGTTTGGCTTCATTTTAAAGACTCACACAACCTGGTTAAAAAGAGTTACACTTGCATATTATTTTCAGCTTAGCCTACTTCCACACATATTGTATTTTCAGGTAGCATCCTGTCTTGATTATCTGTACCCTGATCAATTTGAATTAATTCACACCAGGACCCTTATGCTTTTCAGTGCTCAGACAGCTTTAGCAGAGCCAAGGTACTTAGCTCTGATGAAGTTAACTTTTGCTGCAGAGAACACATTGAGCAAGCAATTGCAGGAGTCATTCACCTTGATGCTTGATGGGAGGTACTGCAGATTTATCAAATGGGCTACTCCCCATGACTGCTGCCCTGGACTTTGTAAAGTCATAGGAAACCACACAAAAGCAAAAAGCTGTGATTTCAAGTGGGTTAGCTGATATGTGGTGGGGCAAAGAGACTGTAGGCACAGGGTTCTACGGTGATGAAGGATTAGGTTCTCCCAGGAAAGTCACTCACACTCCTGCCCCAACCTTGGTAAGTAGCAGGCTTGACAACAGAGAGCTCAGGTAAAATTGAGTGGGAGTGAAGACTTGCAAACAGAATTTTTGTGTTCACTTCATCCAGCCCTACACTGAAAGAAATTAATTTCCAATAGCAGCTAATATCAATGAAAAGTTCTTGTAGTGTGTCAGGAAAGGCATTGAGACTAATGCTGACAAGGCAACCAAAGGAATAAGAAGTGTTTAATACTCAGATAGTGTTACTGAAAAATAGACAAATAGTATTCGAACTCTCCAGGGCCATTACAGTGTCAGAGGATAATGAAGATGTAGGCATTGATCTTTGACTGTCTGTCAAAATGTTATGCGTATATATGTACACATATATAATATTTTTATGTCTCTAAGTATGAAGGTATGCAGCAAGCAGAGAGAGAAACAAAGTCTGCCTGAGTATACTCCTTTAGAATAATCTAACACAGAAAGACAGCAGAAAAACCAGTTATGCAAACAAGGCCAGACTGTCATAACATTTTGCAGCCTCCGAGGAGAGGGAGGGCAATGGAAGGTATGCCAACTGCTGGGTCCAGGACTCAGCACTTCCTGTGATAACAACTGGTTGAAATCATCTATAAGAAAATGGATCACAAAATTAATTTTATGAAACCATAATATGTGGAGATTAAAATCATGATTCTCTGAATAAAATCTGTTTCCTCTGGAAGACAAACAAAAGTCTTATGATTAAGTACTCAGTGCAATATCCTTTTTTCTGCCTATCTTCTTTAAACATCATTGCCACTTTAATACAAATTGTGAAGTAGTAGCATTTAAATGGGAAATCACATGGGAGGACTGCACTGCATTGTTACTGAGATGCAAAAAGTGTCTCATTTTAATTTACTCTCTCTTAAAAGAATGATATTTATAACATATCCATGCAGATTACTAAAGCTACCTTCAAATTACTGCTGGGAAACAGAAAACATACCTTCAGAGAAAGAGGCCCTTGTGATGGCTAATGTTCCTCCTAGAATAAACATTTTGAAACTAAGCTAACTAAACCCACTGGAAACCATAAATTAAACTTTTTTTTTTTTTTTTTTCTGGAAGATTACTCTGATAAAAGCATGAAGAATAGAGGCTTTTCTGTGACTGACCATAAAAGTCAGAGAAAAGGGTACATCCACACTATTCCTAGAGGCAAACTAATGCTGTTCCCAGACTTGACTGACCAGGTAAGAAGGGAGAGGGGAGAAGAGACTGAATTACTCTGTCACATCAGGAGGGTAGCTAGCTAATCCTGCTCTAACTGAGCTTCTGAACTACATCTGAAAGGGCAGGACGAGGTGAGCTTGCACTGCCGGTTGATATTCCTTATGTGTCATGCATTTCTGTGCAGACTTAGTTTCCAGCACTCTGTCTAGCAGCTTTTAAAGCAGTAAATTTATCTGAAAATTAAGAAGAGTTTTATTGCTTAAACAAGCCCTTTTATAACAGAAACCTGCCAAAACCTCCCCTGCCCAACAACCCAATCATGGCTGGTGCATGAAGCAGGCTGTTTGATTTAGCATAAACTGCTTTTTGCAGGGGGTGTGTGTGAAGAGGAAAGGGCACAAATGGCTCCATTTGAGTTCAGATGCATTTCTGATGACTTAACAGCTGAAGGGTGAAAAAATCCTTTGTGCAGCAAATGGGGATTTGTAGGGATTAAAGTCACATATCTAGGATCTGGAAAAGCATTTGTTTTGTATTATTACAAAATTTTTATGGATTAATTAATGGAATGGTGATGAGAGGAATTGCTTTTGATTTAATACATAAATGCATAAGTCTGGTTTGGGAGTGACGGGTCAAAAGAGTCCCATTATTACCCATGGGTAGCTGACTCTGGGCTGCTTGAATTCAGCAGGATGGTTCAGCATGATGAGTGGGCAGACCTTAGGCAGTTTTTTAATGAAGTGCTGTGATAGATGCACACAGAAAATTCCAGGGTGATTTACATCCTCTGTGATACTGCAGAAGACAATAAGATTGCTCTCAGGGAGAGTGAGGAGTTTTGCCTTTAGCGTTGCTCATTTTATTCAACATTATTATTTTCTAATCCTCTGTCAGAAATACCTGGAACTTCAGACAATTTCACATATTTGTGAGGTAGCTCCTGACCCCTGTGAACCCTCAAGTGTGGACACACAGAGGACAGTAATTCCCTGGAAACTTGGATGCACGCAATACGCGAGCACTTAAATGCAAGCACTGGCAGAAATACAGGAGAAAAAGATGCATGTGTGGAATCTGGTTACACATGTGCTTAACATGTCACATCAGCAGACGTGATCTGTCACTTCAGAGGTTCAGAAATGTCCATTCCTGAACTTTGCAAACCATTTTCTTCAAATTCTGAAGTATTATATGAATTAATTGCATCTTCCTCCCATATTGCCAACTAAAATATGGATTTTGCTAAAATTGAAGGAAAACTAGGATTCAGGAAATAAGGTTCATAGGCATATATGGGTAGAATATACCTACCACATACAAACGTGACAGAATTGATCCAAAACAGTGATAAAAAACTAGTTTATTATGTTTTTCTAGGAATCCAACATCTCAGGGGTTATTTAATATCATGTTTTGCATGCAAGGCAAAATGTGTTTCACCCTGAGAAATGTGAGACATAGATTTTAACTCCAGAAACATATGCTTTAAAAAACAAAACAAAACAAAACTCTTTTCTTCCCTTGGAACAGAGCAACCAGCTTGAAACAGCATGTATTCTGCAACCAAAAGAAGGACCTGGTTATTTGAGGAAGTGCTCTTTCCCCCTTCCTGAGTAATTCCACATTTAAATATATCAAATTAAGTGCGGACATTGGTATTAAGCATGTATCTAAAACTACAGACGGCGGTCTTTCAGTCAGAGTAGCTTAAGAGAAATTGTGATAAAGATTAATATTTTCCATTGTATTTTAATGGAAAGTTGCATGTTGAAGTTGAAAACACCAGATGATAAATTGTCTTTTACTTCAGTGAAATTAGAAACTTCCCACAATCAGCAAGGAAGGAAGACAGACTGTTGTAACACGCAAGACATTTGTCAGGTTTACCTGCTTGTGAGCATGGTCGTAAGAATTGATGTGGTTGTCAAACTCCTGGTGTTTGTGGTACTGCTTGTCACAGAGTTCACAGTAGAAGTTCGCCTTCACATCCTCCAGGGCCTTGGCTGCAGCTTTCTCCTTCTCCGCGTGGTCCTGCAAGGGCAGAAGCAAAGGGAGACAGTTCACTTGAGATTGTGAGCTCCTGCTTCAGCAGCTCTTTTCAGCATCCACATTGCAAGCACCGGACACCAGGCTCCATCCCAAACATGCTCAGGAGGTTTTGGTCTTAAATTTAATTTAATAAAAGAGTTGTGTTTCTTGGGGAATTGTTCTTGCTACTCATTGTAGGTTCTGAAGTACAAAAAGTAGACAGGAATTGGGTGCAGAGGAATACCATCAGGATACTGCCCAGCTCCTGGGCAGGAAAGCCCAGCAGTAAAAAATAAGTAAATCCCCAGTGTTAGCCTGTTAGCTCTGACACCAGCCCCAGATTGCCCCAACAGCTGTCTGCTGCTTCAGGTACTATTGCTCACAAGAATTAAACTGGTTTAATCTGATACTATGGCAGATTTTCTTCTGTGTTCTGCTTTCTACCTTCTATGAAATATTCAGTGGGGCCAGGCAGCAGATTGCTATGCCTGGCTGAGATTTCCCTGGAGCAGAAACACCTCTGAAAGAGCCTTTTCTATTCCTCCCTGTCCTTCCCAACATCTGCCTGGGGGGACACACCATCCAGCCTACCCAAACTGAAAGGGGCTCTCGCCCGCCTGACGCAGATCACAACCACCGAGAGCACGAGCTCGTGTCCAGGCTCATGCAAACACAGTGGAAAACAGTGAAAACACAATTAGCTCCTACATAGTTGCCCTCCATATCTCCCTAGTGCACAAGTGATTGCTATAGAAGTAAAATACTTTAATTTCAATACAGAATATTAGGTAAAAAGCGAAAACTTCAAACACAGGAGCCAAAAGTCACTGAGCTCAAATTAATGCACTTAAATAAAGGGCTTGATATGCAAAATTGGCAGCAGCCTTTGTTATTTCTTTTAAAAGTGCTTCATTATACAGTTGTTATTATTATGACACTTCCTTAAACATTTTGCATTAAAGTGCAAACTTCTTACATGAAAAATAAGAACAAAAAACTTAGTAGAAACTATGCATTTTATATTCATATTGACAAGCTGATATTTCTTGAGCGTATGTAATATATTGCCAGGGATTGCAGTAATTCATCATTTGCTGTATGGTCTTACTCTCTTAAAGAAATGAGTACTTTCTGCTGCCAAGCTTTCCATGCAGAGCAGTCAGTGCTGTCTGCTGTCTGCACGCTTTCAGCACCCTTTGCGTGACAGACTCAGAGCACACCAAGCCAGGGCACTCTGCACATCTGGGACAGCCTGCTCTTAGCACATCACACCACCCAGTGCAGTTCCAGGGACCAGAGCAGGGTGGAGGCTGGTGTTTGGGTATGGCAGACCAACACAAATGGACATTTTGAGCCCTTCAAAGTGGGAAGGACTTTCTTATTGAGTGACACGATTTGAGTCTGAGGCTTGGCCAAGCAACCTGATGCTGGTTGTCAGTGTGATGCACTGAGCTTTGCACAGCTCTGTGCTGTGAGCCCTTCTGTTTTGCCCCGGTCTTTACACCCCCAGATTGGTGTGAGTAGGTATTTTTTACTTTTCTTAGTTTTAGAGGCTGCCTTTGTTAGTGAGATTAACTTCATCTAAACTAGGCTGTCTAGGAGTTCGGTGTATGGGTAAAACAGTATCCTAATCTTCCTCTGTAAGAAACAGAAAAATGCTAGACATTGCCAAATGGTTATTAATCCCATCTATTTCAAAAACCCATTTTAGGATGAGATTAAATTCTCCAGAGGTTCTATCTCTCTCCAACCACTGCAAGGTTCTAAATTACTAACCTGGCCTACATCCTTAATTCTTAGATTGCTGAACTCAAAGATAATAAATTCTATATTGCATTTCTTTAGATTCACTTTTCAATCTCCCCATGAAACTTGCATGAACTGACCTACTTGAAGACAGGAGGTCAAAGGGGAACACTGTACCCAGAATTTTGATTTTACCTCTTATAGATGGTACCAATGACACACCAGTCCCTCCCACAGGGCAAACATATAAAAAAAAAATCTCTTTCCTGCAAGTATATAGAGCAGGTGGGTCAATATACTATAGTACACTGTGAAAACAACTAGCCTGAGCTAACATTTCTCCACTTGAGAGGCTGCTCAATTATGGTAGTTAATACTTGATTGTATCAGGGAGAAATATTCTCACAATCAAATAGTTAAATAGCTTTCATTAGTTATTTAAATTTACAGAGCCCATTTAAAAGTGATACTTTTCAGCTTATGCTTCAGACCCATTGTTTTGCTAGCATTAATTATTCACCAGGCCTTTGATATAATTAAAATGCATAAATTAGAATGTGAATGCAATAGCATTAATTATGCAGAGATGTCTTCCCTGAAAGTCAAGTGTTAGATGCAACGTATTTTTATTCTAAACTGGTAAAAATGTAAGTTTTGCACTCACTGGAAGCCAGCCAAAGAATAATTGTTTTGGGGGAGGGGTTGTGCTATTTTTTTCTTTTGCTAGGTCTGAACTGTCAATTAAATGTTTACAACCTGCTCCATCTTTGCTTCTGCTGAAGGAGAAGCCTAATTGTTTGGTGTGAGCACACCACATTACTGTCTGCAAAGCACAACTGAAACTGCTGCTCATGAGCATTCCAAACTGCCAACTTTATCTTTCTCAGCAGAAATTAATACAGTTCCCTTCACATAAAGATGTTTTAAAATAGCTACAAGGCAGCTCCCAGGTGCATCCTAAGATAATCACAACTACCTTCATTGCCTTATTGCTTAATTATGCTTGTCTACCATGGCAAAAGATATAACTTCCTGCTTGCTTATCGATCAGATGCAGGGAAATTGAATGCTACATCACATGCTTTAGAAAGCTCATGGATTTTTCTTTCCCTACAAAGACATAAGAACTTCTACCACTACTGTAAATTGTGCATAGTCAAATGAATTTTCACATCCAGACTTCTAACATCATCTCACTAGGATTACATAGACCGATAGTCAATTCTGGCGTGATAAATGCGATCACATGAAAGAAAATCCATAGAATTACACCTGTAGAAAACATACATGATCATGAAGGCCTGATTACACTAATGCAGACACAGGCAAACAGGACAGATACACAAAAAAAAAAAACCATTTTGAACTGTGGATCTTCAATGGCAATGAACATCTGTGTCACAGCCTCACAAACTTTATTCTGGATCATGCACTCCATAGTAATGGCACATAGCTTGGGTAGATGTGTGTACATATAAGATAACAAAAGTTAGCAGTTCTGTCCTTCAAGTCAAGGACAACAGTGGTGCAAGCTGATATCAAGGGTGATGGCATCCTTGTAGGTAAGAACTAGAAACTGTGGGTTAACCAACTTCTGCTGGATGCACACAGTGCAGTGTAAAAGGGTAAACAAGTGCAGAATATGTATCTGAATGTATTTTTTCTAGAAGGCTGCAAAATGGTTCCGTATTATAGATTGTAATTGCGTTCACATCAATTTGACCCACAGAGATACATAGCTGTAATAATTGTTTGTATATTGGATTAATTTTAAAAAATACTTCTATTGCGTGTTAGGCTAGAAGTGCTTTCACTTAGCAGCTGCTTTTGCAGTATGCTTCTTATTGTGAAAATGCAATTAATGGTAGCTGACATTTCATTTTCTAATATAGGGAAAATCAATGGAAAATCCCATGTAACTGAGTTTTCTTGAATGTTGCCACTGACATCTAGTCAATTAGAAATCATTTATTAAATCCAGAGTCTGTAATAGATATTTAATAGACTGCATGGCCATTAAATGATGCTGATCTAGACAAAACAATACCACATTTCTTGTCTCAGTAACTGATAGTAAATATATCTGCTATGTTCAAATGGATTAAGGTGAAAAGTAGGTCACTTGATACAATAAAACTTTCAGAGGCAATTTTCTACAAACCCATGGATTTCTATAAATATAGTGGAGTAAATGCATGGTGCTTGTAGATAGAACATGAGAAAAATATAACATCATTAGCCCGCTTTTGATTACCTATTTCTAAATTGGAATGCAAAATTAGTGACAGAACAGCTAACTCACATTAATGCAGAGCTCAGTAACAGACTGCTCCCTCTTCGGGGACATAAGCAATTGGAGTTTGGTAACTTAAATATAATTTTGTGAACCAGATTAGATATGAATGCAAGTATTAAATACTTATGCAACTACTGAGGTGCCTCTTGGGGATTTATAGCCTAGAGGTTAAAGGAGAAATAGGACAAATATAAGCACATGAATTAGCTATAGTTTATAGTCTACATCTAAGACTTTAAAATATATTTTCATTAGTGATTTAGACAACAAAATGAATTGTGATTATGTATGAAGTCTATGAATGATACTAATTAACAGCACAGGGCATGCAAATGCTTTAGGGACCAGGATCAAGATTCAAAATCACTGTAATAATCTTCAGATATGTTCTTATATCAGCAAGATAAAATTCAGTAAGGTGTGTATCAAGTGCTGGACTTTGGAGGGGGAAATCACATTCATCAATACAAGATTGTGAATAGCTGGGTAAATTCAAATGCAAGGCAAAAGGTCCAAGAGTTAGCGGGGAGAAGAAACTAAATGAAAGTCAACAATGAAAGTCAAGGCAAATCACATTCTGACATGTTAATAGTAATGTTATAAGTAAGATGCTGAGGGTAATGATTCCACTTGATTCAGTATTGGTGAAATGTCAGCTGTAAAATACTATTTGGTACATCTACACTAGCAAATAACTTGGCTTCTAGAATCTGGCTCTCTATCATTCCCACTCTGCGTGTGATAGTTTATTCTCAGGCTTTTTCATTTCAGAATTCCCTTTGAGATAAAAATGATTGGAGGTCTAGAATAACATTTTGTTCAGGGACCACACTCTACAGGCAGCAAGGATGAGACACCACCAACCTCTCCATGCCTTGTGTAATCTCATGGAAACCCAAATGACTTTTCCCAAAGAAAGCAACACTTGCATGCTGTAAAAACACATGCAACATCATGCCACAGAAGAACTACCCCAGCAGTGCTTTGATGTAGCCCTTACACTTCTTCATACAGACTGAAATACAAACAAATATAATAATTGCGCACAACAGTACCAGACAGACTTGAGGAGATGCAGGCCAAGTATGGACATTACCAGTTTGCTCTGGCGTGTATGTGCTTGTTGGGGAAGACAAAAGTGTAGATGTCTACGTCTCTCAACTTTGAGATAGCTAGCTTCCCACAATTAGAGAAAGACAGAGACGTACTTGGGAGACCTTTGAGCAGAAGAGTAGGGATAAGAGGTTTAAAATTAAGTTACATGCCTAAACTAGGTCTCAATCTGTAATTAATATTTTCATTGGATCCTTACTGTAAGCACTTCTTAACAACATTTTTGAGGGAAATCTATAGAGCTGCCCAGGCTGATACAGAACATCCCTGGGTGGTCAGGACCTGTGCATAGATGTGTAGAAACAGCAGCCATAGAACCTTCATCTTGAGGGCTCATTCATCCTGGCTTCCTCATTCACCAGTTATAGGGATACCTGCACATAATTTTTATGTCCTTATATATTTTCTTCTGCAGCTAGAGTGAGATAGATTTTAAAAGATCCTTAAAACTCTGCAGGCAGGTGATGGAATGCAGGAAGTAATCAAAGTACTTGTGTGCAGTGTGGCACTTGAGTACCACAAAAATGTCCTGATATTAGAATATGTAACTGAACATCGGGCTGGTCGAAATTAATGAACTTTTCCCTGGAAGCTGTGGGTTTTTTTTCTCCCTGGAGAAGACTGTTCTCTTACCTAAAGACTTTCCTAGGGAAGTTTAGCTGTGGAGACAAAATAAAAAGAAAGTGATTTGTTCAGCTGCAATAGCCAGCAGTACAGAACATTTTCATTTATCTCACAGACGTTCTGCCATTCTCCACCTTGAAAACTTTATGCATAGTTTCTTCTGCTGTGGGATCTACAGTGAGGAATTACAGAGTTATCTCTTGCAAAGGATTATTTCTTCAAAGGCAGTAAATGCTGTCATTCTCGGCTGACTCATAGAGGGCAACACCTAGCTTCTGCAAATAAATACATCTTCATATTTTTCACACTCAGCCAATTACTGCAACATTTTCAATTATATGGACATCCATTTTCTACCAGAATGCTGAGAAGTGCAATGCTTTTAGCAGGTCCTACATGCCTCTGAGATTACAAACCTGCTGGGGCTGATAGGACACATAAGCCAATTTCTAATCTATTTACTATCAAAATCGTCACTGCTGTTTGGAAAAAACCTTGTAACATGTACAAATTCAAAGAACATGAGCAAATATATTCAGATCTTCAGAAAATCTTTTATTTTCTAAGACACATTGCTGTTTCTGGTAACTTTACAAAGGAATTGAACTTTGAGATTTTTAAAACAGTTTTTCAACATTTTAAATGGAGCATAAAACCACTAAAACTCTCTGTTGGGCATATAGAGGGCATTTTTCGAACATCCTAATGTGATTAAACATTTTTCTACTCATTTTCATAAATTGGTGGAACTGGCAGCTGCACATATTAGATTTTCTGAAAATGTAATCAAGAGTTGACCTGCAAAGGTAGTTAGGTACCTCACTGTAAGTTGCATAAGAAATTGAATGTATTCAGTTTAATTTTTAGAGAAATACATAATTAATCAAACTTGAGAGTTCAGATAATTTTATATTGCAGAGGGATATATCTGAAAGGAAGTATGTGCTGGTTTTGGCTGGGATAGAGGTAATTTTCTTCATAATAGTTTAGTTTTCAACTGGGGTTAAACCATGACAAAGTAATTATCAAGATATAATTTATTTAAGTGAGAAAAAAATTCCTGGAATTGCATGCAGTGCAGAAATAAGAGTCCTAGGATAAACAGACAGCTTAAAGAGGATATTAAAAATAAAATGGAAACAATATCCATGGAAAAAAAGATCAATTTGAGAAAATTAAGGGATAAAATGCAGGTCAGTGATGAGTAGTGTCCTCACGGGTCCATATTAGGACCAGTGCTGTTCAATAATGTCATTGATGGCATAGTGGCATCAATTGCACCTACAGATGACAGATGGCAGATGACAAGAAGCTGAGTGGAGTGGTTGACATGCCTGAGGGATGGAATGCAATCCAGAGAGAACAAGACAGGCTCAACAAGTGGATGACTGTGAACCTCACAAATGCAAGGTCGTGCACCGGAGTCAGGGCAGCCCCCAGTTGTAAAAGAAGGTGATAAAGCATCTTCTCCCGTGTATTACCGACTAGTGAGATGTAGATGTAAAAAATAAAAAAAATTTAAAAATTGAATGCAGCAAATACACAATTTCCAAATAGACTGGGAAATATACTCAGGCATAAAGACATATATATAAAAGCCTTCAATATATTTAGGCTGGAATCAATAAGGTTTCTCACCACCAGTAGAAAAGACTTATGGAAAACTTTCACATTGAAGTTGCAGGTGTCCTTTTAAGATGAAGCATGATATATTTACGAGGGGGAATATACAATGCAATTTGATTGACTAAATTTGATTTGAAGATTTAGGGAATTCTAAAGTTACACTAAATCTGCTTAATGATTAATGTGTTGCTGCTTGATTTTTATCTCTCAGCTTCATTGTTAATCTATGCCCTATATTAATGCTAGCATTAGCATTTGACTTATTGCTTTGAAAGAATTTCCAAGCATAAAGTCATTAAAGAACAATTTCAAAATACAAATGCTGCCATTATAGAAAAAAAAAAAAGTTGCAATTAAGTAACTAGAGCAACAGTCCTAAGAAGATGAAGAGATATGATTCAAGGACAGCCTGAGAACACAAAGGGCATCAGAACCATCAAAATTACTGGTGGCAGAGGCTGAAACAATTTCTGGGGTAACAGTGGAAATGGATGTGGATTTCTTACTGTTAGGATTATATTCTAGGCATTTAAAAGCAAATTCTAAGAGCTTCAGGGGTAAGATTAAAAAGATTAAAAAATATAGAGGATCTCAATATATTTCCAGCTACTCTGCAGATATGGTGATTGGTGTGACTGCTCTATATCCACTCCCTACCAAAGGGTTCACTGAACTTACATGTCAATATGACTGTGTAAAAATGTAGATAGAATAGAAATGATTTTTTTAAGTTGGACAAAAGAACTGCTCTTGTCACAGAGAAGAAGAAAAAACCATAATTCACTTTTTCCTTATAGTCCTGCTTTTCTGTACAAATGTGAGTCCTTCAGTGAATCTGATTGTGACATTTTTGTCTGCTTTCCATTCAAAGTCAATTCTTTCAATTTGTTCACTGATTCATGCTACTTTCTCTCTCCTCCTCTCAAGTGATCACTTCTTCTACTCCTTTTCTGATGAGTGAGGTATTATCAATTAATCTGAAGAGTTAGTCCTCCATTTATGTCTTAGCATGCTCACTTTTCCACTTGCACATTTCAGAGTACAATGCATGTTCTAGCACTGCATTTAATGGACTGTGTGATGTATTTCTTTGTCTGTCACCTCTTTTCAGATGAAATGTGCCTGACATTTTTTAAGATCTTTGTACATTTTGACCGAAAGGATTCTTCTATAGAACACAATGGAATTTAACTTATATGCAGTGTCTTTCATATTTGAGTTAGCTAAAAGCACTTTGCGATAATGATATTTATCATGTAGTAATTGTGGGAAATACAGCATTTGATGTGAGCATAATAATAGTTATCACACAACTCATACATGGCTGCTAGAGCCATTTTTATGTAGTGCCTTTTTTACAAAATACAGGCTAATCACATCATATTATAGTCTTTAATACCATTAGCATTAAACATTTAAATCTCTCTCTTTTAGCATTGTTGGACTCTTTCTTTGCTGATACCATAATATTAAAACCACTTCATGTAGACTTATTCAGTATCATAAATGATGCAATATGTCTAACATCAGTGGGTTTCTTTGCTCATAGCAACAAAGAAGAATTTTTAATTTTATGATAAAATATTAATAAACTATTAGTAAATCCATATTGGTCAATTAATTTTCTTATGTATATTTGCAATCTACTTCAGAAAATATCTAACAGGGTAAGCATTAATCATACATTTGAATTATATTTATACAGTCCACCTTCTCTTAAAACTCATACATAAAATACTGCATTTTTTTTTTGCATTTTGTGGTATTTGCTACTAAGTTTTTAACCAGAAATGAGGGTATTTCTGCACATAAGCTTTTATATTTTCCCCCAGAAACCTGGAACACTGATTTATGAAAGCTTTGTTTTTTCTCAGCACTTGAGGTTATCCAAGGGAAAAACAAAGAATTCCAAATTGCTCTGAAGTCCAAATGGAAAAGCAAAGTTTATTTACACACACATATATCCTTCTTCTTCTGCAGCTCCCCAAACTCATTCATGTGAGTTATAAAACTCTATATACTTGCTTTTGTTAACTTTGCAATTTTATACAAGCTGCTAATCCATGACCTGACATAAAGCAAAAAAGAATCTTTTAATTTAGGTGGAAGTATAACATTTGCGTTCTGATTAGAAAAAATGCACGGGAGGGAGAGAGAGAGAGAGATAGGAAAGATGTGAGTGTGACAGAAAGGACAGAACAGAGGTGGAAGGAAGGAAGGAAAGATAGATGGAAAGATATAAGGATGGAGGAAGGAAGGAAGGAAGGAAGGAAGGAAGGAATACTTTTTCTACCTCTATTTAGCCAAGTGCTTTGCCTTGAAATTCACCCTGCAGCACATAATTAAAATTAGTCAATTTTTAAATAAAACTAGACACTCAAATTGTAGATTAATGGCACCGTTATGGCAATTTCCAAAGTAAAACTCTCTGACATCCCGTGTTCTTCAGCCATGATGCAGGAATAACTGCCTGGGAGCAGCCCCAGTACCCAAGTTGCCAAGTGGTTTTCTCCACAGTTTTCATGCTCAGTGTACAGCCACTCCAGGGGTACACAACAGAATTTTTAAAACCCATGGTATCCTGCTTGATTTACAGATGATCCTGCATGACTTTGCATCTTTATTCCCTTGCCTTCTATTTTTTCTGGTCCTTCTTTCCTTCAAGTTACGACCCATGGCAGAGACAGAATCTGGTCCTTGCTGTCAGTTTCTGTGTTTACCAGGCTGTATAATGGGTAGTGACGTTCATTAATCAGCTCTAAGTCTGCAATATTTTTGATTACATATTCATAGAAAAAAAAAGAAAAAAAAAAAAAAGCCAGAATATATATTTAGAACAAATTCCTGACCTTCACGAGCATGTGGCAAAACTCCCATGCTCACAATCAGCGGTGACACCTAGTACCAGGTGAATCCCATGTTGCAAAAGGGCATGAAGGGCTATCTAAAAATGTTGGCTTAAAATGCTCCACTCTATCCTCACATCTCGGTGAAATCCCTTCCCAGAAAACTGCCTAACAAACCAAAGCTGCAGCTGCCTCCATCTCCAGCCCAGGCTCTAGCACAGCTCAGCAGGGCTGGACTCAATGGAAGCTTTGCCACAGATTATAATGACTCCATAAGATACAGTTATAACAAGCATAATAAATGGGAAAGCAAAACAAACAAAACAGAAGATACAATTTAGATCCAGGGGGATTTACCGAGATTATTGCAATTAATAAAAGGGAGGGTGAGCACATTCTTGCAGAGGCAGATTTAAAAAAAAATAAAAAAGCAAAACAAGATGTGGAAAAGGAAAATACCTGTTTATAATCAGAACCTAGGGGTTTTTTTCTGCTGTGATATTTTGTGAGTAAAATACTAATATATTACCAAATTGATAGCAAACATCTATTGTGCTCTTGAATTCATCATATATGATTGTTGGTATCAGGAACAGAATTACATAATACAACATACAATTTAAAATAAACATGTCAGTGTCTGGGACACAAAAGATCTTAAGCAGATACTTTGTTGAACAAATAAAAGATGATCCATCCTCGTCTTCCCTCAAGTGAATAAACTATGTAACATGGAGCTAATTCTGTCACAAGTACTTGGTTGGGAATATGTTACCCGAACGTAATGAGCATTTCTAGTGCTGCTGTGGAGACCTGAGGCTTCCTGAGACAACAACTCAAGCAGCTGATTGCTGCTTGATGCTGTAAAATGAGGCCTCCTGGGGCGTCCATTAATCCCATGAATTTACTGAACACAGGGCAATGTAGAGGTGCTTGATTTCAGAAAAATGAGCCAGGCTGGCATCTCTCAACTTGAAAGAGTATTTCTGGCTTCACCATCACCTAATAGAAATACTAATGACGAGTTCTCAGCTCCAAGAGTACCATCATTAAATTTCTTGCCTTACTGTGTCACATTTCTAAAGAATGAGTCTTAAAGAAATGACTGAATTTATATCCATTACAGATGCTCTGGATTCTTCTTTATTTTTTAACTGTGATTCTGCACTGAATATTTAATGATTTTAATGCAACATAAGTGAATAGAAGTAGTTCCTAACTTTGATTTTTATAACCTGATAGCACAACCATTTGTGTCATGAAATAGTGCACAATCTTATTAGGTAACTGTGCATTTCCTTAATGAATATGAATACAAGTGTGTGAGCTCTCTAACTCTTGATCTAATTAAAATAGATGACTCAATGAATTAGTGATGAGACACTTCCTTCCAGTATTTAAAACCTACATAGTATGCTGTCTGTTGTTGGATAAAATGCAACAAACAGAACACATGATTATAATCTCGCTGGTTTGCCACTGGTTTCACTGGAGTGATACTTGGTTATGTAACTGTATGTATGAAAGCAGAAGCAAAGAACAGCATTATCATCTGGACACTCTTAATTACATGGTTTAGTCTTTGGGAGCCCTGAAAGGAGCAGGGAGTTGGACTTGATCATCCTTCTGGGCCCCTTCAAACTCGAGATATTATATGATTCTATGATTCTTGCAGCAATGCAGTCCTCTAGTACACTGAGAATTCACTGAATTGCATGGGAGGGTCTGGGGACCACACTCAATGTTTTGTGTAATTTCATGCATATATCCATAATCAATCTGAATGCAATTAATAAACTATTGGGTAACTCAGGCTGAGTTGGTACTTAGAATAGGAATGAAAAGTTTAACAAAGAATTCATGTGGATGGGCAGGAAAAAAACCCCAACAACTTTGCATGGCAAGTATATTAGTATGCCTGGGGGAGTTATTCTGTGTGGTGCCTTTCTGGTAGTTACTTCCCTTCTGCACAAACTTTCAACGGCCTCAGTTTCTAAACCTCATTATTTTGTATCCATCCCATTGATGCTTCACTGCTTACATTTGGGTTTAAAGCAGCCTATTCTAGGTGCATTTCCATCACCGGTGATTTGGATCTACTGCTCTCAACTTTCATCCCTGAACAGGTTTTCATTACACTGCCAATATACCGTCTGGAAGGCCCAACAGAAAATTAGCCATTACAAGATTTGATGTATTAATGCCTAGCTGGGCTGTTCTGAGTTGGCTCACACCAATACCAGCAGCTCTCTGATGGAACATGTGCTCTCACTGCTGCAAGGATTCACAACCACCTCCCACACGAGTGGGGAATAACACAAGTGCACCCTAGAAATGTACAGGAAATAATGTTTTTGTCAGGTCTCATTGCCTGTGTTTAGAGATAGCCTCCATCATTTTTAACGCAAGTACTATGCCCCAGGAAATTTCTAAACCAGAAGTTCTGACTCAATCCGTTAGGGCTGTGACTAGTTCATTCAGGAAGCTGAGTCTGCGGTGATTTAAAACCAATCAGGCCTTCATTGGCATCATGACAGTGGCGACCAAGTGAGATTCAAACTTCGTATTAGCAGCTGCTACTAGCTGGAAAGTTTCCTTTTTCCCCGTTTGAGAGTAACACGACTCATAAATGCTGAACAATCAACCATATTCAGAGGCAGAGGAGTTCAGTACAACCCGACACACTTCCAGCACTACGGAGAAAGTGAAAGTAAGCACTGCTTGCAGGAATAGGATTTGCCTGTAGGTTTGTGGCTGTGCCAGAAATAGCACCCCATGTTCCAGCCTTAGCCTAGCAAACTGCATGACTACATCTTCAATAATTTCAGTGAGTGAAGATATCTAGATAGCGTGGAAAAATGTGACAACAAAGACGATTGGAAAATAAAGCAACAGATGACAAGGCACCAAAGAAAACGTTCAAAGAGAAAATATAGCCATGGAAGATGATGGAAAGAAAAACTTCATACTAATACCTAAGTGAAAAGAAACCTCAGCATATTGATAGACATTCTTCAACATTTCTATCTGTTTAGTGCATGTAGTATAGTATGTGGAACATAACTACAAAAGTACTGCATAGTTTCATCTAATATATATTACTTTGTATTATTACACTATTGTAGCAGTAATAAAATAGTGATGTAAATATGCCCTATATAATATCAAATTAATATTACAGTACTAGATTTTTTACTATGTTATTAATGTTTTAAATTTATAGATTATATTATTGTATATAATATGAGTTATAAGAATTTGGCATCACTAAATCTAAATAATGCTTCAACATTATATCCTTCTATAAGGAGAAATAGTGTTACTATTATCCCTGCTACTAATTTGGCTCTTCTAATGACCTGTATTTTCACAAACCACTTCAAGTAAGCATTTGGTCCCATGACTTCTTGCACAGTATTAATATCTTGACATTTACAGCAGAGTGCAGATTTTACGGGAATGAACATAGTTTAAATGTAAAAAATCTTGTTTTCATAATTTTTGATTTTATGGTTAATGCTGAAAAATATATTTTTTCAGTTCGTTTCATTTTTACTGAAGATACCATAAAAGACGATGCTTCTTACAATAATGAGAGTTTATGAAAAGTTAATCTTTTTGTAATACTCACATTTGTCCCTAGTTTCTCTGTTTCAGATTTTACCTCAGTCTAATAATAAATATAACAATTTTGGCTGCTACTCAAGATAAAACATGCAGAGGTCAATGAACTAAAATATCTTATGCAGCAGATACTTCTTAAAAATTTCTCTTCATAAAACTTATAGCTAAATCCTGGCAATCCTTATCACAACTGTTCAAGATGTACTGTTCTAAAACAAGAACTTCCTTGGTTATGCATGCATAATAAACCCTCTTACTGAATTTGCTTCTCCTTACCACTTCTTCATTTGCAAATGTAATACATGCTTCCATGCAGAATAGGATAATGAAATTAATGTCATGCTTACATTTTCAATAAACAAAAAAGTAGTCAGCATACAATAAAATAATGGAAAATTAAAGTGACAAAGCAAACAAGATATTCATACAAGCACAAACCCAGCCAATTTCAGACATCATTTAATTCAGAAATTTTACTCCTGTCCAGAAAATTTATCATATATCAAACAAACAAACAAAAATATCAGGTTTTTTTTAACACTAATTGCTCACCAAGACATTTTCTGAAGTTACTTCATTTCTGCTCAGATGCTGTATTTGATAATTAGTTGTATTGCCCTGAAATGTAATGATGTGACACTGGCATCTAATTTTGGAATAAATTCAACCCCGCAGAGAAAACCTACTTATGATTCCCTACCCTGCCTTGAGCAAAATTTAGGAGCTTGACTAGTGCTCTGCACTGGGTTGAATTCCATTTACAACGAGTGTCAGTGCGCAGATTTTAAAAAAAATTTCAAAGTTCCTGGAGGAAAGGCAAAGGCTGCACCTCATCTGAAATAGCCACAGCTTTAAGTGGAATATAAGCCTATTTTTCCCTTTGTTTGCAAGCTCAGACAAAACAACCAGAAGTGAATTTTGAGTATTCTCATGCACAACAATGACTTCCATGTTTGCGTTCATCTTGCTTTCATTGAAATAAGGCTTCTTTCTTCTAGTCCCTTACGCTGCTGAGGCCCCTCAGGGTTGGCTGGGCCCTAAGATCACAAAAGCTGCCCATGTGCTCTTATCAGACTCTGGAATCTTGTGTTTATGTACAGTGTAATCATTACACTGGTATAACACCTTCTGTAGTTCAGCCAGGGCACCTCATACAAGAGACTTGAGAATCTGAAGGCAAAAGGAAATTAATTGCAGTGCAGTCTTGAGAATCTTAAAATATCTGTATTTGAGGCTATGCGTTTTATTTATTTTTTATTTATTTATACTAAAAATAAAGAAACAGATGCCAAGCAGGGGTTCTTCAGGGAATGTGGCTGCCTCTGCTTTGTATTTTTGATCAGAGCAGTGCTAAGCTTCTGAAGCAAACTCCAAAACCTTCTCCTCTTCCTGCAGGTTGGCTTGGTTCACGAAGCAGCTTTGGTGTGCGCAGCTGGCTTTCTTTCAAGGAAAATTGCAGCCCAAGGCCTCCCCAGGGTACCTGCTCAAACCCAGGGTGCCTCAACCACCAATGGAAACATAAAAGTGCAGAATAATGACTTATCCTGCAAACACCTTTGAGCTGCATGTGCGGTGGGGACCACTGCTCCTAAATCTTGTCCAAAGCAAAATGTCTGAAAAAGGTTGAAGTAGGTGTCTCAAAACTAACTGTTTCAATTCACAGATCTACTCCTACTAAATGGAATTACGTGTTCATGTTGGCAAGGGCTGGCTACATGGTAGTCAGAACAGCCTATGATCCCCTTTAATAACTTCCCCTACCAGATTCTCTACCACATTTGGCCTTGATTCACCTGAACTCAGTAGAGTACCAGTAGACCATTTGTAAATGTACTGTATTGTACAGCTCTTCCTTGGGTGACAGCTGGGTTGTTAGTCTCCTCTCCATCTCTCTGGATTGGAGGGGTTTTTTGTTAAAAATAGGAACAACAACTTACTGAGTTATGCTGATAGAAGCTCACTCCATAGCCCACTCATCAGACTGCATTCAGTCTGTCATCAAGAAGATGGGGTCAAACACTAGGATTTCTCTGTGTAGAAGTGAAGGGCAGTCCATTAGCTGCCTGTAGCTTTAAAATAGCACTGAAAAGAATGTGAGCCCCTAAAGTGAATTTTTCCCCTCTTGCACTCCAGAAGTGTCATCGCTAACTTACACAATAAGGTCACTGTGTTTAGGGACTGATTTTTTTTCCATCAAGGAGACACAAATATAGCTTAGGTTCTATAAATGGAACATTTTGATAACACTGCAGTCAGGTCAATTGAAGCAGAACTGATAGAGAAACATTATCAAGCATCATTTCAATAGCGTGTGGCTGTCTTCCAGGGGTGCAAATACCATTACAATACAGCAAAGCAGTCTACGAACTGGATTAGCTGAACAGCCGCTATCAGCACTCAGGAAAATAATATCAGCGACTGACTTCACCTGCTTGAGTGGTTTAAATGTCCTGCCTTTCCATACTGATAACATTTGGCACCACTTGCAGCCTGAAGAAAGCAAGATTTCATTTGATGTAATTTTAGAACCATAGCAATTTTTGATAGAGAAGAAAAGACATATAGTCTAGGTCATCTTGTCCATCTCCCTGTAACTACATGAAAGTTGCCTGACCATGTGCCTGAACTGTATTAGAATAATACCCTTTTTTTTTTGGTCCTCTGTGGTTTTTTATTGGATTTATTGGATGGATTTTCAGATTCAGAGCAGCTGAGTTCCCAATAGCAATGCTATTGGAGTTTTTACATAGGGAAAATATTAGTAATTTGTTTTGGCAGAGAAGAATAAGAAGCAAGATGTTATTTTTAGAAATGTTCAAAAGATTTTCCTCCGGGTTTAATCTCCCCAGCACAGGATGTCTGTATGGGGGAGGACACTTTGGCTTCGTATGGAGAAGTGCTTTCCTGCAGTCCAAAGCTAGCAACCTGGCTTGGATGCAGTCAGGAAATTTGTACTGCCAGGTGGAGTTTGAAGTGATTCAGGCAGATTTTGAAGCTACTCAACATGAAGAATCATTTAGCCACAGAATCCTCATTAACCAAATTATACTTTCTGTCATTAGTCTGCTTCACACCGTACAAAGTTAGTATATGTTAGATATGCTATATCATAGACTCATAGTATCACAGAATGTTTTGGGTTGGAAGTAACCTTGGAGATCATACTGTTCCAACTCCCTGCTGTGGGCAGGGACACCTTCCACTCGGCCAGGCTGCTTGAAGTCCCATCTAATCTGGACACTTTCAGGAATAGGGCGCCCACAACTCCTCAAGATGACCTGTTGTGCTGTCTCACCACCCTCACTGTGAAGAATTTCTCCCTCTTATCTAATTTAAACCTATTTCTTCTCAGTTTAAAGCCATTCCCCTTTTCCCTACTGCTACATGTCCTTATATAAAGTCCCTCTACAGCTTCCTTGCAGCCCCCTTTAGATAGTGAAAGGTGTCCCTGGAGCCTTCTCTTCTCCAGGCTGAACAACCCCAACTCCCTCACTGTATTCATAGGAGTGCTCTGACCATCTTTGTGTCCCTCCTCTGGGTACTCACTCCAGCAGTCCATGTCCTTCTCATACACTCTGTATACAACATTAACCTTAGTAAATATATATTTTTTTTTTTAGTTTTTAAGTTTCCTGTTCACCCCTCTAATGTTTTCTTGCTTGGAGCAGTGCTGTAGTAGATGTTTGATTAGTTGCATAGCACTAATTTTACCCTAGTTATAGGAATGATTTTTTACTCACTGTAGTTTTGCCCAGGGTGAATTCTGATGTAAATAATGATGTACCACACATGCCATGGGTAAGTGATACAGCACAGACTTGATATAGTTATAACAACACCTACCTATTTATAAAAACTGTACCAGAAAATGGCATCATCATCTTTGAATTGTATCCTTAGATTTTTCTGAGGCCACTGAGAAGCATACTACAGTACATTATCAGTCTGTAGTCGCCTGCTATTTGCACAGCAGTAAGCTTGCATGGTTCCATTAGCTTGCTCAGTTCAGGCACAAAAGATCCAACTACAGACTCAATACCAGGGCAAGAAAAGTTAGAAAACAGATGTTGACCTCTGGCACCCACGGAACATTTCCACACTCAGTTTTCCATTATCCTGGAGGGTGCTCTCATTACCAGCCCCAAGAAAAGTTTTCCTAAGAGCAGTGACGCAGAGAGCACTGTAAGAATGATTGCTCCCATGGACTGCCAAAGCATTACATGCAGCTGAGTAACAGAAGATGACTTTAACAAGACAGTCCTACTGAGCACAAACCTGTGCAATCATTAGTGCAGGGCTTTAGAAAGACATTAATTCCATGACTATGACACCTAAGGACAGGTGTCTAAACGTGCAGTGTCCAGACTCTCCCATTACAGTGAGTCAAGTGCTGGGGTTTGGTTCTGCTGCCCAGACACATTCACTGCTAGCTTGTATGTGCTTGGTCCTGCTCTGTAAGACATCAGACTGCCTTAGATCCTCTCTCCCACCTGTGCAGTAGCTTTTACTTTAGATTCTCTCAAGGGTAGGTGCATCCAACATCCTGTAAGCAGAGCATGGACTGTGAGAACTCCTTCACTCAGGATCCACTTCAGAGCAACACGAGCTGCTCTCCAGACTAAATGGTTTGTGCTGGACAAAGGCTTAAAGTGAGATTTTGAGTTCCTTTTGAGATTCCTGTGGTATCAGTGCATCCACATAGGGCTGTTTGATGCACTGGGCTCCACCCAAGACTCACACCTTTCTAGAAGAGCTATCTGAGGAGCAGATGGAATATCCTTGGGAAATGGAAATGTTACCAGATGAGGAAGCTCAGGCAACTGAATCCGTTCTATAGCCCGTTTCTAGGAAACAGATGTTTCTAGATGTTTCAGTCCGGAGATGAATATATTTTGGGAATGTGGATCCAGTGCTTAGAGCAAAGGAAAAAACTGAAATATTTTCAAATCTTTTCTGGTGGCACTTATAACTGACAAGGGAAAGAGGTCAATCCCATCAGATTAGGACATGAATTTGGAGACCTTTTCATTTTTTGACTCCCAAACTTTAATAACTTCAAACCCTCTTCTGGGTTAAGTTGCAGGTGCCTATATTCCTGGTAAAGCATGATAATAAAAACTTGTTCTTGCACTGTCTTCTTGCACTCTTAACTTCTCTGACTATCCAGTGAATAGAGAAAAAAAAGCAACAATTTTTTAATTTAAATCCTAATTTTTAGATCATTTATTACTTTGAATTTTCCAACATCAGTAGAGACCATGCAACTCTTCCCAGGTGTGATGTCTCCTGACAGCCCTTTTCCCTAGGAACAATGGAACTGACAACCAAATAATGGGTGAGGGACGACTCCTATTCTGCAGCTGGTCCATGACGTGTAATTCTCTTTTATATTAGATTAAAATGAGACTGACCAGTATGACCCCATCAGTGTTCAAATAACGTGAAAACCTGGTTCTGGAAGTTATTTTTCACCAGAAAGTAAGAAAGTCCAGAACTCCTCCTGTTAATACAGGGGGAGTAGATGTTGGTAATGTGCTATCACTATTACAGTACAGTAAATGATACTAAAAAGGGACTCTTCAGAGTTTTTTGTCTGTAAGGACAAATTTGTTTTTGTGGCTATTCTCTAGCCGTGGGGTATTTTGGTTAAAAGAAGATAATGGACTTTTAACAAATTATAGTCTTTGCTGATATTTCATGAAGTTCTGTTGGACTGTTTGAGGGATGCCAGAGTTCAGTGTGTGCTATATAATCACACAGCAGACCTGCAATTTTTCCTTATGAATACTTGCAAGCAGTGCAGAAATGAAAAGAGTGATTACACTTCGGGAAGGCAATTTTGAGTTACTATGTACAATAGTCTAGATAAAATCAATGTCATATGCATTACTCCTTAAGAAGCCTACATGCACCACTGAAGTCTTGGCCACCTTGATGGCTGAAAACAACGTTGTCAAATTTCCTTTTATAATAATAAGAAAGAAGCACGTTCTCACTAAGACAGTGTTTAATATTTTGTTCAAATACATTCTAAGAGGGTTTCTGTTTTTTCTTAAAGACTAACATACAACACAAAAAGAGGAGTCTACTGTGGAAAATGTAAAATGTTAAGAAAATAGATAGATAGATAGATAGATAGATAGATAGATAGATAGACAGATGGATTAAATACTGTAGAGATTAATACTAGGCATGCTATCTCTAGTGTTTTTAACTTTATGTAACTGTATTCTGAGTAAAAATAACCTCTCCTTCTTAAACCTCTGCCCAAAAGCAAATATTCTGTTCCATGAAGTTGAAAACAGCCTGAGAAACTGAAGATTTCTTCATCCCATGCTTCAATAGGGGCATTTATTAAGAATTCAGGCCTACAGACTCTGAAGTAACACTGGCTTCAGCATTTCCAGAACTGGTTCTCCAAAAGGCTTTAAACACTGACAAATCTTTTGTCTGAGCCTTTCTGTGGTCTATGGCAAATACAGTTCTAGTTAACTTTTACAACAATTCATTAGTGGTGTTAATTTGCTGGGCCTGACTCATTTCTCATATCTACAGAAATACTGCATGTACACATTTGTAGAACATTAGAAAGATTATGTAAGACACAACAAATTAATACCAAGAGGCAAGAACAAAATTTCAATGTGAAAAGTTCCATTGGGATCAAAAAACTGGTAAATGCCATATCCTGGGAAAAAAGTACAGTTAGCAAACATAAGGTAATTCACTCATAAAATAGCTAGAGATTTGCTAAATCTGGAGAGAATACAAGTAATCTAATTTTAAAAAGGGAGTGACTAAAATGTACTGAGAAGGGCTAAAGAAATGGACTGTTACTGACTCAGACATTTTATCAAACTTCTGAATATTTTAATGCTTTTTAATTTAATCCCTTATGATCATGGCACTTTCAAGCATTTTTTTCTACCTTTCTCATGAGGTTTCATTTTTCCTTTCAGATGATTCCAAGATAGGAATATTCTGCTATTACATCATGACTGGGACAGTTCTTCTTCAGATGTTTCTTATGACCATTTCCTTACAGTTAGTTTCCAATTTTTATACTTTCACAGCTCTCTTTAGTCAAACTGGACAAACACCTTCTTTTCAATAGCAGACTGCAAAACTGGCATGAAGCTTAGGAGACCCCTTTAAAGAGCCTGTCCCACTTTCTGATTCTTAAATGCAGCAAAGTTGACTTAATTGTAAAAACATGTGAGGAGAATTTATCTAGACTGCTCACAGTGTGTTCCCTATCTCCCTTACATCACTGGATTGAGCATTACACTGGTGGGAGTTAGAGACTCTCTGGTCTTGCTGGTACAAGGCTCTTGTCCTTGTAGAACTGTACTCGTTACTGCATAATTACATGAAGATCCTTTTAATATAAAGATTGCAATCAAAAATACTTGCAATATCTCTTCTGTTGTGTGGGATTTGGTCTCAGAGTTACTCTTAATGTTTCTGGCACTGTTTTTTATCTGCTTCATGGCTTATGATGTGAAGAAAGAAGGATAGATGAGAAAGGATAATGGGACAGGATCAATAAACCAAATGTTTCCATGTTGCTATATTTTTCAAAATAAGACAGCCCATTCTGCACACAGGCTGATTTCTGTTGGTTTTAGTATAAAATACATAATAGCATGCAGTGATTGCTATTGTTTCTTTCTCTAGTACCTTAGAAAATGTTGATAGTGCTTGAAGGGCTGAAATCCTTGTCTCATCATACAGATTAGACAGGGTTTGAGGCCATAAAGTTTACAAAACTTACAGCATTTTGTAACTCTATCTTCTTTTTCTGTACAGCAATATTTGTCTTCTAAAAATACATCGCCAAAGCACATTTTTTCCTGTCTGTACCACAATGCTCACCAAACTCACCATGAACACGCCTGAACTTTGATGAATGACCAAGCATGAGAGCTTTAAGTATAAAATAATTTCCAAAGCCAAAATGTGACATACAACAGTACTCTATGCAGCAGTTGGAAGTGTGCTGAAGGAATCAGCTCATAATACATCCCAGAGGACAAAGAGTGGGTGCACACAGACATTCAGAGTGGTCTTGAGTGGTCAAATGCTTCTAACGCATTTGTGTCCCCTACATTTTGTGGTCTTCAAGAAGTGAGCCCAATTTCATTGTTTTTCTCTAGCATCAAAGAAAATACCAAGCCTAAAGTAATCCTCCACTGCTATTACACACTAATCAGTACAATCATAGTTTGTCAGAAATTTTTTGAGATTTAAGGAACCTCAAGTCTGAGCCAATACTAGGAAAATGCTCATTTTTAAATACCACCTCTTTATTAGCACTTCTGGTCTGCTCTAGGTGCACATCAAACACATCAATACAATCAAAATGGCACACTGGAAGTTCTTACATGCAAAGACATTGGACAACGCTGCATGATGCTGCTGCTGTGCAAGTACAAAGTCAAACCAGCAGCAGTTGAAAGTCCTGTTCCAGTCAGTTAAAAGATACAAGGCACATGGCTGTACTCAGAAACGGCTGAAGCCTAGTGATAATGTGGCCATGTTGGCTCTTTGAATCTTTTTCTGTTTTCACCAGTTCAATACGTATCCATTCATACCATTGTACCCAACACAGAAAATCATATAGATCTTGTAATTCCTACACCTGCTATTACTTTACAGCTAAATCTTGTTCAGGTTTTCCAGGTGCAAAAAAATTCTGCCATAGAAAGCATCATTTCCGGTGCCTTAACAATTCCCCATCCAGCAATTTTCCATACTAATATTACAAAGAATATGCAGAAGTGTATATTTTTGCCACAGTGTGTGATTATTTATAATTAGATGAATGTTAAAACTGCCTGTGAGGATAATGATACCAAATCAATAAGTGATTCTGAATGGCAAGTAAGTCATTGATCTATATGACACATAATCAAATTGATGATACCAGCATTTTTTGCTTGTGTAATTCAATATTTTCAATGAAGCAAAATGTGAGATTTGAGTCCAGTATATTCTTTTGTTATTTGGCCTGTATTTCATAACTTACTTCTGGAGATTTCACATCGAATTTATAAATATAAGGTAAAAGAACAAGTAAATTAAAAAAAAGAATAGTTGACTGCATGCCACTGTTCATGTCCATTTCTTATGTCCTTAATACCACAGCCATTGTCACTTCTCAGTGTGTACCCAGGCCCACAGCACCACGACAGCCAAATGATGGAAGGGCACCAAGGAAGGATCCTTGTGCAGCTCCTCTGGACTCCACAGTCTCTACAAAGTCCTAAGGGAGAATCTGATCATGCTGCTAAGTACAGTGTCCTCGTCTTGAAATACATCCAGTCTTGAATATGGCCTCTGTGTGCAGCAATTCCCTCCTGCCAGACAGTAATTTTGGTTCTTCTAGCAGCTGCAAACCTTTGGATTTGGAGCTGCTAGAAGACAGTATTCTTTGGATGGGCTGGATCATGTCCGGCGCTGCATCTCTCTTGGCAGGCAGAAGCTCCTTAACTTGACTAATACAACTGCTTGCAATTTTGCTGTTGTGAGCATACAGTGAACTACACCAGGTCTTCAAAAGGTACATTTTATTCTGCTCTATGATGAATGGCAAGTCCACTGACCTCACCTACTTCTTCCTAGAACCTCAGATACAGCAAACCTAGGTAAAGCTACATATTCTGTTCACACCCAGTGTCAAGCATGTCTTTGTCACTTTTGTTAAATTTATTATTTCACCTTCATTCCTTGCTCAGCTATGAAAAATAACCACACTACACAAGATAATATTAATTTAATTTGCTTTTCATTTTAAAATGAGGACAAATACTACCTAAAACAAATTCCAATGCCTTCACTGTTTAAACTACTGTTGATAATGCCAGTGAAAGGTAAGTCACTTATTAATCTTATATAACCTGACATTTCAGTTTTATTAATCAAAGTCTGGTCAATTAGATCATATTTCATCATACATTACAGATTTCAGCAGCACACAGTACTCTTAAATGAGCCATAGAAGTTCAGATTGAAAGAATGGCAATCTGCAAAATGGAGAGCGTTATTTCAGCTACTGCTGCTTTATTTACGTTTCTTCAATTGTACATTGTTTGTACAATATTAACAATCAGAGAAGAATTTTAACAAAGAAACAAAAAAAATTTAAGCTGTTTTAACATCTTACAGACATCTAATCTTATACCTCTATTTTCCCTCTGTTGTTCATAAAGGCTAAATAATTCAGAGAAAAATAAAAGCATTAAAAGCAACAGACTTCTGTTTATGATTTTATTAGAGATTAATGGTATGTCTTTTTTGTACTAAAGCCATTAGTAATGAAGCAGGTAATTCCTTATATTCTGTTTGATATTAGATATTCCATGCTAATCTACTGCTTTACTTAGAGAGATAAAATCAGAAGTTCACCCTGCAGGAGCAATGTTTATAATTTTCTGAAGGTTCTCTATTGTATTCCCTTTTTTCAGCTGTGCACGGCTTTGTGTGTCAAAATTGTCCAACACATTGTGTCTCCTATTGTCCAATAGGAGAGGTGTGTTTTAAAAATTCAGCCCCAAGCTTTTAAAGTCTCAGATCCCCTTATCTAACAGCTTTGAATTACCTTGTGTCATTTCTGTTGCAGGATGTTCTTGAGTGTATAACTGATTAAATGGCACAAAATCTAGCAGTGATGGAGCAGCTTCAAATTCAAGGCCATTAAATTGATTCTCAGGCTGTCAGGCTTTCTATAAAGAAACTCTGAAGGCCAGAACAGATATTCAGTAAGTTTTAAAGGAACTTTAATGTTTTCACTCTTGCTTTATAATGAAGCTATTGGAGTTGGCCCAGTTAATCACCCTTCAATTATATAATTATTTCTTCATTTCCCCAAAACAAATTTCAGAGCATGATAACTAACTAGTGACTATACAAGTCATGAACAAGTTGAAATGTTTTAAAGGTGTTGGTTTTGTAGAGGATTTCCTCTTTCAATAACTGAAAGAAAAGAAATAATCATAACTATGTGGCAATAAACACATTTGTTTGAATGTATTTGAACATAGTGTCTGTCCAGTTGAATGAACCTCATGAAATATCTGCTGTTACTGTCAAAGCTCAGCACAGCTTATGCTTGTGCTAGATATTATCTCTCAGGAGATCTCATTCTTCCTTGCTTTAAGCCCACAGTCTGATCCCATCAATGTGTATTTCTTAGTTACTTGGATTTCAAAATACCTTCTCACTTATTTTCAGGATCTCCCACATGCTGGGAGTTGGTTACCTATGAGCATCCAGCAAGTCATGATGTCACTCTCCTTGGGAAGCCTCTCCTTCGCTGTGACGCAGAATTTGATTTTTTGTTTACAGATGCAGTATTACCTCACTGTCCTCTCCTGCCCCCCCGCTCCCCGCCGCCTTTATTTTTAAAATTTTATTTTACTTTTGCTGTCTAGACATATATGCTGTCCTTTGTGTTTTAATTTAAATTATAACAAATACAGGGCAGACACCTTCTGGCTGTTTGCATGTTACTTGCCACAGAAGGCTCCAGCTCCAAGCCTAGTTGTCCCAGATGGCACTGTAATAAAAACAATAAAGATAATCTCATAATTCCCCAGGGTGTCAGCCAAAAATTCCACATGCAGGATGCACTCTCTTCCTCAGCATTGATTAGACTTTTCTGTCTAGAGAAATGCTCTGAGAAGGCCAGGAATTTTCAACATTTTTATGCCTTTTCCTGAATCTACACTGTGCATAATGAGTGACAGACAAGGGTGGCTATCCACAAATTCATGTATCCAGACACACACAGAGGTACACATACACACATTTTCTGAGCCTTGGGTGTTATGACAATTTACTGCTCCAGCTGAGGCATTCAGCATCTGCACCACTTCAGACATTTTCCTATAACAGCACGATATGAATCCCCACAAATGTCTATTTCTTGCATATCTGGTAAGAAACTGCTGAGTCCTGAAAACTACTCCTTGATGGTACAGCTATAGATCCATGGGGAAAATTCATTCAATGTATTGCTCTACTATAAGTGAATTGCAATTAATGGATAGATCTACTCACCCTGATTCAACCATCCAAAAATACATTTGGCCTTAGACTGGACTGCTGACATTAGACTGACTTTACAGTCAATGGACAAATAATTCTCCCCTGAATAAGGGTCCTTGAGAAATAAGGGTCCTAAAATAGATGAGACAAATTGTTCTCAATGCTTAGGGCCTGGGATGGAAAAATTAGACACCTGGTTTTCGATGATTAAAGTTAAATGAGATTGACCATTTCTGGGATTGCTGTTTGTCTGGTTTTGTCTCTCCCCTGAAGATGTGTAAGACTTCGTGCCACTATTTCAGTACTGTTCCTGAATGTCAAGTTGTGAGGGTGGCCTGTGGGGAAATTATGACTTTTTGTTTACCACACTCTGTAGGGAAATTGTGACTTTTTGTTTACCACTGCATGGCTCAGTTTTAGACATAGTTATAAACCTGCCTTCTCAGACAGTTTATTTTATTAATCCTGGCAGAGTCCTTTAATTATATCTCATCTTTGGACCTCAGTAAACCTTCATATTCCTAATACTCTTACAACCAGTCTTGCAATCTAACAAGTATTCAATTTTGATCCTCTGTAAGGAATTAGACCCCCTGCTTTCTATGTGATAACAAATTTAATTTTTAACCCCAAATTTTCTACCTCTCTGGATGGTTATTTTGTAAAATGTAGGTCATGTCAACATTTCTGTCCACACTTTGATGTCCATAAATGTTGAATATCAGGGCCAGAAAAATGTCAGTAATGGATAATAATTTAATATTTCATGGATAACAGCTTGAAACACGTAATTTGGAAACTTAATGGTCTTTTAGGTTGAGACTGAGACAAAGGACAATGAGTGTCCCTGTTTATTCTGGTACACTGCCAACATCTTCATAGATGAGCTCACAGTGTTAAGGAAGGAGGAACAAACCATTCAGGAGAGTATGGCTTTGGACTGGATATCAAGCAGGGTGTACAAGCATCATCCTGAATTAGAGAATTCAAATTTCCTGTGAATTAATTGTTTCTAAAATTAATCAGACAGAGGGAGAAATTTTTTGGAAGATAGGTCTATGAGTTCTACTTTGATTGGACGGTAAAAAAAAATTGATATTGATAGATGCTATTGAATTGCAGTTGTATAGAAAAATATTCCTTTAAATGGTCTGTATGATACAAAGAAGATTATTAATTGTAAGAGAGAGATACAGCTTTTTTTGTTGTCGTTGAAGTTGCTCATAATAGACTATTTGATCACCCCTTATCATCCTGGAGCAAAGAGAAGATGGTTGCAGTGACAAACTCATTTGTGACCTCTAAAATTCCAGTAATATTTATTTCCACTAATAATGAACTTGTCACCTGGGTACTCTGCAGCAATTCCACATAAATGCCCTTTTTCACTTGAAAATTCTAATTAATATTTGCATATTGAAGAACAAGGTGCATGAAAGCTTAGAAATTAATGAGCAAATTGGCCAAAAACATAACTCCGATATGTTAGCAAAGCAATACGTTTTCTAGCAAAATAAATAGCTTCTCTGAAGTCAACCAAAATCCACTGTAACAATTTTTAATAGCTCAGTATACCCAGTGGTTTTAGGAAAATTTGAAAAGAGACTGATTCCAGTGTACTGTTTTAAATAAATATTTAATCCATGACAATAACTGCAGATAGTTTTTCTCTGTAGACATCCTCAAAGGAGAAAAATTCTACATTGATTCTCTTCTTTATTACAAACTGTAGTTTGCCAATTGCCATAGAATAAAGTTTCAATTTCATGTTTTTGGATTTAGAAGTGTTTTATGTTTCTAACATTATTAATTTATTAAGGTTTTGAAACTTCTCATGAAAACTGTTTACCAAACTGGCAATATTCTTACTTTCTATATCCTTACATAATCTGTACTCTCTGCAAATGCCAAATCAAATTAGATGAGCAAATATTTTCGTTTTAAGCACCAAATGACATATTGAAGTGCAAGTCAAATAGTAAATAAAAACAGACATTTTTTGCCAGTTTGTGGTGCCAGACTTTAATGACATCATAAACCCATTGCTCACCCTGCATACAGCTGCCATATCAGAATAAAATGCAGCCTTATAAGAAATAAGTATTTTGGTAGGTTTTTTCTAAGAAAGGGCAGGAATAATGAAAAGATCATAAACTCTTTTGCCAAAAGAATGACATTGATTTTACTTTTCTTTTTACAATTATTTCCAGAAGACAGGATTGTTAATCAGATCAAGAGTAAACTGAGTGTCAATGTTCCCTTTCTTGTGCATTCAAAGCTCTACTATTAGCATAGTTCAAATCATTAATTATTTAAGTATTTATATTGCAGCAATACTCAAGAGTCCTTATCAAAATCTGGCATAAACACAGATGAGCAGAGTGTTCTTGCACGAGAAAGCATAGGTAAGTTTTATGAAGAAAGAATAATGACTATGGAAACTTGTTCCTAAAATTTGAGAAATACAATGACTTTTTGGGTTTTTCTCTAGACTTAAATTTGTGTCCAAGTGCAGTCAGCTGAAGTTAAGTCATAAGCTTATCATTCTTCCTTATTTGTCTTGCAAAGACTACCTTTGGCATGTCTAGGATTAAAATGATAACAGTGAAGAATGTCAAGCAAACTGAAAGACTTTTAAAAATTTGGATCCTGTGGTGGATGAAAACATTCTGTCTTATGTTCATTCAGACAAATAATATTTTCCAGAATAACTAAGGGGAGATAAATTTGGTCTATGCAAAGAGTAAATTTCAATGAAATTTGACATAACAGAAATATGATATGAAAATTCTTACTATCTTCACTGAATAATTGTAGTAGACATTGACCACTGAAGTGCATTCTTTTCTGAGATGAATAGGACGATTTTGTCTCACCTACCAAACTAAGAAATTAATTGTACTCTTAGACCAAAAGCAATGATCTTAATTGATTATCATTTTACTATAAGGTACAGCTCACTCTTAAAATACTTAGCGAAGTTTTATTTTTCATTGAAAAGAAACTTATTGAGTGTATCCAATACTAAGTTTATAACTGGTTAAATAAATCACTCACCCATGAAGATGGATTAGTAGACAGAATACAGTAAGCAACTCAATATTATTTATACTTGTAATAAAAATCTAATTTGGTACATGGGACATCACTTTTTTTTCATGTCTCTGTAATTCATAACACCCCTAGTGATTTCTTTAGTCCAAAATGTGAACAGAAAATCTCTTCATTTCTTTTTCAGTGATTGCTGAAACCAGTTCTAACCTTCTCTTTCTCAGATTTTTAAAGTGAAAAATAAGATCACAAATAGAGCCATCACCCCATGGCTAGGGATTAAAAGTGAAGGAAAGGAAGAACTGCTGAAGATGTCTAAATGTCCTTCTGTAATTAAGCTAAAGTACCTCAGCAAGGTGGCATATTACACCACCAGGGAAATGCCAGAGATTTGCACTACCTAATAAGACGGGATTTCCTTGTTGGTAGAGGGCATCCAGGATGGTGGAGATGGAATTCTTTCCCTGTAGGGAGAGGTGAAGGACCTTGTCTTAGTCACCCTGGAGAGACCTAACAGCAATACTTTACACAGAGCTTGTCAAGGAGATGGAGCTGGGCTCTTCATAGAAGAGCAAGGTGGCAGGATGAAAGGCACTGGACACACACTGAAAGAAGGGAAGTGGAAACTGAACATAATGAAAAACTTTTTCCCAATGAAAAGAATAAAGCAGTGATGCAGATCGCCCAGAGAGCCTGAATGTTCTGTATCTTTGATGCTTTCAATACCTGAATGGACAAGACCTGAACAACCTGATCTGAACTCACATCTGACCCTGCTTGAGAAGGAGATTGGACCAGAGACCTCCTGAGGTCTCTGCGATTCTATGATTATTATCATATTATTATCTTGTGGTTCTGTGATTCTGTGATGTCAGCCTTCACAAGCAGATGTTAGAAAAAATATGAAATTTATCAAATATAAAACACCTTAAAACTCATATAAATCAATCCTACATATCATGTACAGAGTTGTTTAACAGCCACTTCAGGGCATTTTGGGCTTAGTTTCTCTGCCTAACTTGGCTGTGGTACTAAGCGGATATATTATGTACACTTAACTATTATCTGACATTTTTATACATTCAATGAGACATTATTCTAAATACAAAAGGCAATTAAACTTCAAAGGAAATGATTTACAAAAAAGGAACAAATATAGTTATCTAGATATATGGATTAGTAAAAGAAAGTTCATATCACTTAGAAGCATGGACTGTATATAATATGGATATTTGTGTTCTTTATGACCTACATAAAGTTAAGTTTGTTTGGGTATCTTAGCTAAGTATTTGCATATACTGACATTATAGATTTTTTTAAGTGCTGGTTGTATATAATAATTTCTTTTTATGTGTTTTAAACCACATTTCTATACTACTGTGTCTTCTAGATTTAAAATATGGATTTTAGCTCTTTCATTTAAATTATTCTAAGAGCTAAGGAAGACATTATTGCAGTATTGCTTTAAGCATTTGCTTGCTAACAGAAGGCTGTAAGAGGCCAACATGCATTTGGTATTGTGAAATTCTTATAGAATGCATCTGTCTCAGCTATTAACCATATGAGATTGGTTCAGCAGAGATTGTTGAAAAGGAGCTTATTGATTGCTTGGCTCTGCTGTCAAAGGAGTGCAACGCACAGTATTGTAATGGATGCAGATTACAGTGATTGTTGTTGAACACAGAACTTTTGAGAGGTTCTATTTATTTCAAATGCTTTAACAAAAGCAATTTGAATGAGCCAAAACACAGATATTTTCACTAAATTGCTTTCAGTGTTCCTGTTTTTAATAGATTTTATTTCAGAAAGTTCTGACAAGTAGGGTGGTGATGACTGCTGTACAGAATGGCATCTATTTTTTTGTGTGATAAAGCCACAAGAAATTTACTCATCTTAACTGACAATAAAATACAGTATTCTGTCAATAACTCCTCCTTTGACATACCACATTTCAAGAAGATTATTTTGACAATGTCTTTAAAAATATGAATTTATTTATGGTAGCACTAAACCACATGTTTTTGTAATGCAATTAAAACTGTAAGTGTTAATGTGAAACTAATTATAACAGGTCCAACTTTTTATCAAACAGTGGGAAAGGGACAGTTCTAAATATATTTAACATTTGGGTTTGTATTTTGAACACTTCTAACTTACCAGAATTTAATACAAAACCTGACAATGTATCTCAGCTGCATTATACTGGGGGTTCAGAACAGACAAATAGCTCCACATGAGTTTCCATGCCTACGTAGTAAAAAAAGAATGTATTTTGTTATAATTAAAATGAGGAAACTATCAAGAAAAAATAGTAGTTTTTCCTTTGTATGTCTTCCACATCCACACATGCAAAAATTTTTCTTTAGCTAATAAATGTTTGGTTGATTTAATGAGCTTTCCTAAAAATCTTGATAAAATATTAATTAACCAAGCTACTATGTTCAACTCGTTGTCTTCTCTAACCAGAGTTGTAGCAAAGGAAGCAAGATGGGATCCCACAAGAAACATCCTATGGATAGGAGCACCAAGAAAAAAATATGCTCCAACAGTCCTTCTTCCTTTGCACTGGTAACCACAAGGAAGGAATGATAATCTGTAGTGATAACATCAGCAGGACAAGATAATGTTTACTCCTGGAAAGAAACTAAAAATAGGAGAAAATCTGAGTGGATGAGCATCTTTCGACAGTGGCTTTTACATTAATTTGCTAAGAAGTGAAGTTAGATTATGGCTTTTTCAGCGCAACCTATCAGCCTTGTTGAATTCTGACACAGTACCCGTACTCCTTCAGCTTTCTGGAATATCCCTCATCATCCAATATTTACTTAAATATTTCACATGTCTAGCAAGACCAAAGACTCCTAGCAATGAGTGGGCTAAGTCTGGTGGTTTAAAAAATACACCTTTTTTTTTTGTGGATTACGCCTCAGTGTTTAGATTAATGATCGGTAAAAGAATGGATACTTTCTTCTTTTACTTTCATTAGCTTCATACTCAGCTTCTTAGTTTTACTCAAATACATGTTGATTATATTTGGCTTCTCTGTATAGTTTTTCAAATATATAAATTTAAAATATATTCAAAATGTGATTTTTGTATACTTATATGATATACAACTTTGAAAAAAATTATCTTACTCATAATGCATTTTTGAAGATCAAAGGCCTTAGATCAACAGACTTTTACTCAGCTTCTTTTATCTTCCTTAAATACTTTGTATTTTATACTCGCATACTTATTTGCTAATTTTGATGTTCTCTCTTTTCCATTTTTTCCCTATTGCTTTTCATTGACTATTACTGTCCTTTCTATTGCCACTGAGCTTCAAAGGGCTGCTAGAAAAACATAGCTCAGTAAGGCAATGCAGTTTTCTCTCTGTTACAGAAGTCCTTTTTCATATCCACTTTCACTCAAAATTTTCCATGTACAATTTTGTTGGTATTCACATTTTTTCCTAATTCTCTTTGGGTGTTGGAAGATTATCTGAAGTACTAAATATACCTTTACCTGGTTGGAACGATCTTTATTTTCCTCTTCTGACCATAATCAAATCATAATCATTGATATCTAGGCTGCCACTAAGTTCCATGCAGGGATTAGTTAATTTTTGCTCATTGGGATACTAAAATGAACTTTAAAATTTTAACAGCAAAGTGCACTCATATGGCGTATCTTGTGGGGCTAGAAAGAAAAGATTTTTTCTTGCTTGCCTCCTCTAAAAAAGAAAAGAATCAATCTACTAGTTATGATAAAATGTGGGCCAAGGACCAGCTCTGAATCTGCACAGAATACTGTGTATATTATACCTATTTTTAGCTGAATATTATTCATGGAATACATTATTTAGAAAATGTTGCTGGTTTTCAATGAATAATTTATTCAGTTTTGTTGCTATCTTACACCAGCTTTAATTATAACCCATAGTGCAATGCTGAAGCAAAGAGAGATGCAAAAAGATAAGCCCAACTATTGCTAGGATATCTAGAGACTTAGGACATTAAATATCATCCATCTAAGCTGAAATCAAAATCCTGATATTTTCAACTTGCATATATTCTCTCTTGTTGCTTTTAAGTATTTTTGGTTTAGTCTCTTTCTCCTTTTTTTTCCCCTTCCTCCCTGCATTCTGTCAATTTTTGCCTCCAATTTTCCCTAAATGTCTATTCTGTCTTTCCTGTCACTTTTGTATTTCACCACTCACCTACCCCTGTCACCAAGCCCTCATTTTTGATATAGATTAAGGGTAGTCCAGTAGACCTCTTGAGAGTAAATGGATCCTTCATAAAGCACTGATAAATTTATTAATTTCTCTCTGCTGATTCAGCTCAGTGGAGTAAATCTACAGGAAAACATTTCTGGGAGACATTTTATTTCCTTGTAGGGTTCTGGTAAATGAAAACAGTTCTATGACCAGTGTATTTTAATAGTTCGCACATGAAACCTTCATCTGCTCTTGTCCATCATTTAACTCAGACTAGAAAAATGCCACAGTAAATTTATTGAGTTATTCTGGCAACATCCATGAATGCAAATTCATAGAGGAGAGAAAGAAATGCAAATCAATACAGATCTATGTGCCAATCTTCAGGCAAGCTATAAAGACAACTATTCTGAAGCAAGTAAGTATAGAAAACAGGAGAGGCTGATTCCATCCAAATCAGGCAGTAATCTGTGTAACCGATGAGATATTGGCATTGGAAAATAGCTTAGATAGTGGGTGCAACATTAGAAATCATTAAAAATTACAAGACAATAGGAATGCCTGTGAACCAGAAGAATGTCTTGATTAAGAGTGCTCTAGCCTTCTGTGAAATATCCTAATGCTGACGTGAGCCATTCTGCCGCAGTTACCCAAAAAGGGAGAGACAAAGAAAAGACACTGGGCACCATGCAGAATGTTTTGAAAATATTCATACCTGAGAAGTTTTCAAAAGTGGACAGGTAGCTACTATAAAAAAACCTCTGCATATCTTGTTCTTGGAGTCAGTGGAAGAGAATTTGTAAAGTGACCTTTCTCTGTGCTGGAAACATTTCATACTGGATTCTTCATATGCAGGAATAATATAGCACAACTTGAAGGAATGCCTACCTAGCTTGGGTTCCTGGGCACCACAAGAATGCAAATAATAATAGTAATTAGATAAAAACTAGACAGCCAAAAGGGTGTTCTCTGGTGATTCTTATGGAGACTGTCACTGGTTAGAACATTTAAATATAGTTGCACCTGGAAGCTAACAAAGTACCAGCAGCAGCACACGATTTCACAAGCTCTTAACATCCACAATTCAATGCATTGAAAAGCAAAACAACAAAAGTCACAGTCAGGTATCTGTTACATGTTTAAAGCCTGCCAATAACATAGCATATGAAACTGTGCCTTAAATAAAACTTTAAGCACAAAAACCATACATGTAGATATGAATATATACATATTTGGAGGCACAGCACTTTTCTTACACAACTTACAAATAAGTTTGAGAAACTCAAGATGTGTAAGAAGCCCTCTCCAAGAAAATGCTGTTTAATGTTACAAACTCTGACTACTGCAAATACAATATATATATATTTCTTTCTAGAAAGCAGTTTTAAAAAAAATCCTCTGCATTTCAATTTCTTGCCCTGAAAACCTTACCTACTGATGCAGCATATTGCTAGCATATCTCTGCTTCTTCATCAACATTTTTTTGACAATAAATATAAGTATTAGTGTTCTTGGAAAACTTCACCCCATTTTAGAAAATCTCTACAGAGATGGTAAAATTGAAATGGTTACACAGGAATTATTTTTAAAATAAAAATGCATGAGTTTAGGTAGCTGTTTTCCACATATCTTCTTTATTTCCTAACTTGATGGCAAGGTTATCATATAAGCCATGCTCTAGTAACTTTACAAAAATAAATCATAAATTGCTGTCCATTGTAATTATGACATCTGTTCTGCAGCAAAGTATTATATAGGTCAATAACAACAGCATGGCTTGGTGTCACAGCTGGATTTGTATCATGAATGTAATCATCAATAATTTATTAATGAATTCTCTATAATAATTTGTTGATAATGCTTCTCTCAACCTAAAACCAAGACAAATACTTTTGTCCATCCGAGCATTATGCTATATGTGATCAACACACTTTTTATAGTATATAATTGAAAAGAAATCATGAGGTCCCCAACCCAGGTCCCACAATTACATAAAAAGGTTTTCCTCTATTAAATGCTATTATCTTTAAAATTATTAGCAATTTATCAGACTCCTTAACAACGAAGAAAAAATAATACAGTAGCTTGAACACTAGTTTTTTCAAAGACAAGTAAATGAAGCATAAAGGCCTAAATATCACGCATTCTTCAGCTGTACAGCTGTAGTTGAGAATACAAGACAGAAATAAATCCACTTTAATAGATGTAATATGAGACCTCAGGCAGGTTTCTAAATAATATGCAAGTACCTGTATCATCTGTTAGAAGCACTGCAGGACAGGCATGTAGCTTTTAAAGAGAAAGCCAAAATCGCAGCTGAAGAGCAGCACAGAAAATGATAACAGTCCTTTTCCAGCTCCCTCACCAACTGGCTGTTGAATTTTATAGGTAGATTAAGTCATGGAAGATTAAGACAGAAGCTTTGCTCAGAGTACCTACCAGGCAAGAGAAAACAAAACACAGCACTCCATTTACAATAATGTACTATGTAAAACCAGAAAAGCTGATTGGCAAAGCAATCATCTTTAAAATGTCCCTGGAGACTATAAATAAAACACTGTTGTATTTTATACTGGAACTCCGTGGTATGACGACAACCCATTAACTCAATCAGAATAACGACAGGAGGGCCATCAGAATGATAAAGCCGTTCTAATGAAATGCAGACAAAGATTAAAAAGAATTAAAAGTGACAAGTAAAATCTATTAAAGGACAGCCTTTAGCTACTGTAATCAAAGGATTATTACTTTTCTTGTCAATTAACAGCTGTGCGTCTATTTTTTCACGCAACATGAAAGACTATGCCAAGCATCAAAAAATTATTATTAATAGGAGGCCTTTATTTTTATTTATTTGGCTTCTGCAAGTACATTGCAAAATCTCCAAATGAATCATATACACAATTTTAGAAGCCATAACACACAATTAACCACAGCATTCTGGGCTATTATTGCCCTAAAACTGGGTTTTACTGAAGAAAGAAAGCAATTACAAATAGAATTAATTGCAAGTGTATTAATCAATACCTTTAACTTAAGAATAACTTTAGAAATATACACATGCAGAAATGCTCTGTGTTTTTCACTCCTTGACATTATTTTACCTACACCTTGCCACAATATTTCACGTGGCAGGAGATTCCCCCAATGTTGGATATTGCAAATGGCATAGGCAAATTAATTTCCTGTTCATTAACCTTGAAGATAATTAACAGTAAAAAAAAAAACTTAAAAAAGTTTAAGAAGAAATTAAATTCTTGAACACAACAGAGAAACTTGCACCTTTGTTTGGAAAAGGAAAGTGTCATCCACAAGTCAGCGCAGATTACTTTGCACAAACATAGAAAAATTAATTACAAAGTCTTTTACAATTAGTATTAGACAATTAATGCAACTGATAATACTAATAATGCTACCAGATGAGGCCAGAGAAGAGGTCAAAGTAAAAATGCTTTCCTTCTTTTTTATGCATTTATAATATGTGACCATCGTCTGTATTGCCTCCATTGTCTTTAGTAAATTACCTCTACTGTGTGCTGCTTCCTCGTTGCTCTGGGTACTTTCAGAATGGGAAAAATTACGATGCTCCATGCTTAAATACCCATGTCCCTTTCTCAGACAGATTGTGGCAGCTTTTGGTCATTTATCCACTATTTTTTTCAACACTACAACTTTAAATAGATGAATGAATGAATGGCCAACTTGATTAATCTTGTACTACTAATTCTGCATTTCTGAAACAAGCAAAATAGTTTGCAGTACTCTGTAGCAACTAAGAGAGAAAATTATGACACCATAACATTTTAATTACATCCACTTCAATCTACCCTGATGTAACAAGAGTAATCATGAACAAAACATCACCGCAATCCACATCTGCACTCTCTAAATAAATGTCAGGAGACTTTGCTCTCCCAGTACTTATCAAAGCATGCGAGTTTCTTGAGGGCTGATAGACTACATTCAGAATTATGCATAATCACATCAATTGCAAGATTGATAGTTGCTCCTGTGAAAGGCATCTGAGAAAGCAAATATTTTCATTTGATGCAAATTGCCTTGCTAAAGGGAAGATAGCAATGGCATTTACACCACCCAGGGATTTCATTTTGGTCATACAGCATTACCTAAGGAATACTGAGTTTTGCTTGTTAAAAATTATGTTTCCAAGACAGTAATATTTTCTTACTAAATCCCATGAATATGTTGCAGTTTATCAGTGAGTCACAAAATCAAATTTTAGATAAATTAATAGCTAAAATGCTTCATTTGTCCTGTATATTTGTAACTTAAGGAACTATTGAAAGGAACTGTATATTACATTGAAACAGGTGATGGAATGATGCTTCATTACATAGTATTTAAATGCAGGATGGGCATTTGTCAGTTTAGAAATATGGGAAAAATATCTGCATAGTATTCGAAATAATAAATTTATTTTTGCCGAAACATTTAATAAAATAATTTCTGTAATATCAGAAAGTTTTTTAATCCTTATCATCTCTCAGCAAGCAAAAAGAAAAATAATCTGACCTTTCTATAAATTATTATTTTCTCCCACCTCACCTAAGAAGAAAAGGAAAAGAAGGAATGATATAAATTCAAGTAAGATTCCTGAGGGAATTCTGTCTTTTATTCGCACTTTAATCACATCATCTGTGTCTAATACTGTCAGTAGGCAATGCTATATTTTTTCCTGTTTTCCTATACATTATCTCCCAAATTCTCCTTTCCTGGGTTGTTTAAAGTGTTCTGCTTGCCCTATTCTTGGATAGGAGTTATTTTCTGTGGCTCACTGATTTCACCATATAATGACATGACCTTTGGAAAGCTTTTTTTCCCCCTCTTTGAGTCTATTCTCACAGCTGCTTTACAGAGGTCTGCTCATAGTCTTTTCAGACTGCCTAGAGGAGCTTGTTCATGAGCATTCAAATCTCTGGAGACAAACACAGTCAGAGCAGTTTGGGTAGGAAACACATCTTAGCTGTGTGACAAGTTTCACAGACAAATACTGCAGAGAGTTTTCCACACCCTGCACAGAGCATGTAGATAGGACAGTATCAAAGATGTGTGTTCCAGCAGCTTCTGGAGATAATTTTGTAGAAGGAAACACTTTGTAGCTTCTCTCTCTCGTATCTGTGTATGTCAACTTTCCTTAGCATCTCACACTTCCTTTCAAAACAATGGCAAGGATAAGTGTTCTCTGACAGTTATAAAATAATGTGTAATTGTACTAAAGTGAAGGATATAATGTGAGAATGTGAATAACACAGATATGAATAAAGTCTAGCTATGCTTACTTGCTGCAAAATGTTGACATTTTCCATTCTGTAAGACCAGCCTTGCCAACGGTTCCAAAGTTATTCATATCAGAAAATTTTGCACTACTCCATCTGCAATTTCTCATTCTTAATCCTTAAAGAAACTGTTTAAATAGCGTCTGGATAAGAGGAATATCTAAGAACTGAGATAAAGAGGATTTATAGTTTTAGTCTTCCAGTGATGGAAGTTACTGGGTTTTTGCCACAACTGCAGCAGCACTAAGACTAGACCATAGCTGTGAATTATTTTCTATAAAGCCTCAAGAATTGGAGGTGACTGCAAATGTAAGGGTTCAGTCTCACAAGAAGCACAATTAGATTTGAACATGTCTAGAAAGGTCCTGGGTGTTTAATTTTCTCCATTATCTCATTCCTTTTTTTTCCCTAGAATTCTCTTAATAACCATCACCTAATGTGGATGGATGGATTTATTCACCTTCATCACATCAGTTTCCCTGCACCAAAACATTGGTACATTATTGTTTTAATATCAAGTTGCATGACATTTTTCCCGTACCAGAAATCTGACTAATGTCAGTGCTAGATCTTTTTAGATTTATTGTGCCAGATGTTTGTTTTTTTTGACAGACAAATTTTCATTGTCTTTGTTTTACCTCAGAAGGATTAAAGTTTTTATTTATACAGGGGTTTTTATAGATTATGTTTTTTCTTAGTGATTAAGTTTGTGTGCCATTTTGTAGGTCAGATGCCTACTCAGCCCTAACTGAACTCTTTGAGAAACCTCATCTCTTAGGGACATATTCAGACCAATGCAAGACAAAATGTCTTCAGACACTACCACATTATATTTACTGGCCGGTCTCTCTTTGTGTATTTCAACACATTTTTCCTTTCACCAGCAGAAAAAGAAATAAGGGCATGCAATAACAGATAAAAAGCTCGACATTTCACTGATGGTTTATTAATATAATGAAAGGTTTAAATAAACCTGGACCAGTAATGATTTATCCACTCATCATTGTCCACTCCAGTTGCCCTTCTTTGGCACTTCAAACATATCTCAAATACAAAGACAAAAGTTTTTATTCTACTCAGCAAGGCAATCTACAGGAGAACTATCTACATGTAAGGTGGTGAAGTGTGTTCATCTCTAAAAACAATCAGATTGTACCTGGCCTATGTGTACACTTACTCTAGAAGTGTTTTGAATTATAAAGTAGAACTTCTGTGAGAGGGACTTGCTCTTACTTTAGCTGCCTGCTGTTCGGAAAGGAGCTGGGGACACCAGGTAGCAATCAGGCTCTTATGTGATTTCCCCACACTAGACAAGTCTGTGGAATTCTGTTCTCTTCCAAGCAATGAGGACCCTGCAGGCAGCAGTCCCTCCCACAGACAAAACTGTTGGTTGATGATTGGACTGTGTGGATGTCAACATCCTTTACTTGGAGCACCTTTACTGCTTCCTGTCAAATCACCTGACAATGCTAATTGTTATTCACCACTCAGACTCTTTTCTTCTGAAGTAAAGTGTCATATTTTTTACATAGAAGATGAGAAATTAGACCTATACCAGTCTTTCACAAATTCTAAAAGTGTACAATTTTGCTTAAGAAGATTTTTTCCCTGCTATTTCACTGCAACTCAAAGTAAAACAGGTCCACACAGAGCTGACACAGAAGAAAATATCTTTTAAGGCTCCAGGTCCATTCAACGTCTAGCTATGTGGCTGAAGTATGTCCAAATTGTTTATAAATGTTTTAATTTTCACATTGAACATGAAAAATTGTGAGTGAGAATAGTCCCAACTCCTCTCGAAGAAACTGAAGTGTGATCTGCCCTTCCTTCCTTTTCTATTCTTTAATTTTAATATTCCTACAGTGCTTGTGACTTCCCATGACATACCAAGAACTCGCTGCAAGGCAATGCTGAAACGCAGCTGCCATATCCCAAACACAAGACAGAAACTAACACACAGATACAGGCAAGAAGAGCTATTTTGTCTTGTCCTGACAGATGGAAATATTGCCTGTCTAAAAGTCTCAATGCAACACATATTGTTTAATTTTATCACACAGCTGCACAGAGAAAAATGTTTCAGCTCATTCAAGTTCCTTGCTGAACTATATAGAGCAACAGCTTGCTGAGGCTGAGATGAGTGAGGCCCCAAACACAGTAATGTGTTCATCATATATGGTCCATAACATTCTGTGATAGATAAACCTTTTCAGCATATCCTTTGGGGCTGTGATTTGTCTCCCTTACAATGCAATTTTTTGGGAAGATGAGTCATTCTCAAGCAAATGAAATGCTTTGCAGACCATTTCACTTCTGTCACGCATTATTAAAGGCCTGCATATTTTTATCCATAGATTTTGTGTAATTTGGCCATTCCTTATGTTCCTTTCCATAAAACACACTCATGCTATTGTCACCATCATAATTCCATAAACTGTAATACTGATGAAAGGGTCAGCACATAACAGGCGATGAGGACTAGCTACATGTTCAGAAAGATGCATGATTTTTCTGACCTAATATTACTCCACAGAGGTGTAGATAACCAGGCTATGATTTATTAGTGCTCCCTTTACAGTTACCAAAAACCATTCATTTGAGTGCTAAGACTGGTTTTTAATATGATTAGTAAGAAGACTCCCTTGAATGCTCTCCCACCATTAAGCATAGTCACGGCAGGAGAGATGCTTACAGAAAACTTTTAGATGGCTAAAGCCAGATTGCATAAATCCTCCCCTACATGCATGCATGAGCATCTCAAGACATGTACCTTGCCCTGGAAGAACTTTCACTCACATTTGAAAGTTATCAATAAAATTATATTGCCGAACACTTTCTGATGGCCCATGAATTATTTTAGGTATACTGATCAGTCAGCTTACCGGAAAGACTAAGTTTTAAGCTGGCAGAAAGCATGCTCATATTATTCCAACTCCAATTTGCTGGCCTTCCATAGGCAATTTTTCTACTTAACTTGACCATGCTTACTGAACTGTGTATCTCTGAACTTTCTGAAAATGATTTTAACAATTTTTGAAACACTGAGTATTTTCTGGCTGGAATAACCACTATTGCATATGAATACTCCAGCACTGACTTTTATGTCTTGTCTTGCATTTTTTAAGTTGTGCACATAGAATTGCTGCCAATTTCCCGGAATGCACAAACCCCAGATATTCTTGCTGGATATCTGATATCAAGTCTTATTTCAGAGATAAGAAGGTTCGTTCTCTCAGGTCCCGTCAGACTCAGAAGAGAAGGGTGACAAGAAATAACAAAAAGTTCAGCAATGACCTGTCAAGTGCCAATCACATCGGCAATTTTGGACCACGCTTCCAAAGAGACTTGGGAGCTAAATGCATCGAGAGCTTATTTTTGACTAACATAATGTTGCCTTATTGTTTTGTTGACAGGAAAAGTTTCTGGCAGCTCTTTGGCATAAAAAGCTTTAGTCCTTATGTCTCTCTGAAGGTTCACTTGCAGCAGCTCCTTCTGTGCGGTTCAGAGCTAGCCAAGGTAAAACTGATGACTAGGATTTATTCCCGGAGGAGAGAAAGGAAGCACACTATTTTATGCCAAGGGAAACTTCAAATAAAACTACATTATAAAGCTCATACCTTTGCAAGGGGTATAGAAATGTTTAGCCAAAACAGACGTGAGTGGGAAGGAAGCTGGTCATTAGGGCTGTACCAAAAGGATTCAAGTGGCCGGAGAGAGGACTTTAGGGAAATGTCAGGGTGCTCATGGCCTGGGAAATGTTGAGGATCAGCAGCCATGGAGGCTTTTCTGAAGGGACAAAGCAGGACCTCACTCTGGGCTCATCCCCAGACAAGAGAAGGGCCATGGGGGCAGGTGGGGCAGCCCCAGCCCCAGGAGTGGGGCACAGAGCTGGGAATGGGCTGAGCTGGGATGGGGACAGTGCTGTGAGGAACTGGAGCCCAGAGCTGCTGCAGGGTGGCTCTGGCAGGGGCTGATGTTTCTGGGGGTGAAATGATCCCCAGCAGAAGCCAGGCAGGAACATCAGACCTCTTGAAGCTGTCCAGACTGGGACAGGATGGACTAATTGAAAGCCTGGCCTTGTTAGATATTTTCGCTGAAAGTTTTAGCACAACGGGTAACAAAGTGATAAGGAAATTTGGAAGCTTATTCATATGTTGCAGGTACAAGCACATATGCATATCATAGGAAATATTTTCCTAATGGTACAGTTGGACCATCCAGAGGATAGGAAAGCTGGAAACAGGATGAAAAGCAGAAGCTGCTATGCTACGAAGCAGTCTGGACAAGTGGAGGAAGAAAAAGGTCAGAATTTAATAATAGTCATAAATTATGTTTGTCACCAGTTTGGGTATGATCACATAAAAAATGGAACAGGTAAAAAATTTCAAATTTTCAGCTGACCTAGTCAAGTATTATATGACTGTACAATGGTGAGCCCACCTGGACCCAAAGCCAGGCTCTACTTGCCTCAAGGCATCTCACTGGAATGACAGAATTAAAGTTTGCCATTTCAGTTGCCACAAGGAAGAAAATAAGAGTCATTATGACTTCTTTCTGTTTTATATCCTTAAGGGAACGTGAGAACTATTTGAACAGAAGGACACTGCTAGAAAATTTCTATATATGTGGACTAATAAAGGCTAGTGCCAAATAAAATGGCTGTGGGGGAAAAGAAAGTTAGATATTGATGCTGAAATACTTATTTTAGAATAAAGAAATTATGGAGAAATTAACTAACAGCTGTGGGAGAACAAAATTCAACTATTTTTTAAGTTATAAACTCCATCCAAAATGCAATGATGTCCAATAACTAGAATTCAAAGTGAGGAAATTCGAAACATACCTTTCTTTAAGAAGCACTTAAACATATAAAGTTGAAACTGTTAATTTGTGCACAAGTACATTCAATTGCCAATTGTAAGACAAGGGCAAACAACTATCTGCATTTTTCAGAAAGAAATATATTGTCTTTTAAAAAAGATTAACAGATTAGTAGATAACTCATTCAGCTCTTGCACCAATGAAACTGCAAGTAATAAGATGATATGTGGTATCTCTACCACTGAATGCCATCGCAACAATATTTTCATGTCCTGAAGTTTTTGTCTGTATTTTTAAAAGAAACATTAGTAGCTCTTCAGGATGTTATAAATGTTCTACTTTTTGCCCACAGGTTTTGGGTAGCCTAATTTAAAAATTGATGTAATAGAAAGCAATGCCAGAACACAGTCTTTCTACATGTCAGCTCTCTGAGAAGTTTGAGTTGTTCTCAAATTGCTTTGGCATCAGTGTTAGCAGAAATACACTTTCAGACAGTACCTGAAAAATAAAAATGAAGAAATTGAACCTGACATGAAAGGGGTCATTAGTATACTTAAATTGCACTGGAACTTTGTAATACATTAGGTGTCCCATGAAGAATTAATAGGACATTTATCAGAACAGAAAAAAATAATGTATCTTGTCCACATCTGTTTTCCAAAGACAAAGGCAACAATGCTTGAAATGTTTTTTTTCCTAATGCAATTACAAGAACCTTCAATATTGCGCATTGCACCTCTTTCAATAAGCTTATTCCAAATTCTTACTCATTTTAGAACACTTTTCCCTTGTATTTTATTTGTAGTGATTTAAGATTACCTTTCTTAGATACAGACATGAGCAAATAAGTTTATTACTTTCTTCTCTATTGCAGGCTTTAAAAGACATTCACAGTATTCAAAATATTAAAGACATATATTTGTCTTCTCTTCTAATAAAAAAAAGGGAAAAAACCAAAGTGTTGACCCCACGTAGAGTCCCACATCTCTTATTCTTACATGTGTACTACCATTTTGTTACAAACAGTGCAGTAGCTTACTGTAGGCTGATAGCAACTTACTTGGTATTAATTTAAAAAGCATAAGAATTTTCAGCTGAAGAACTTGATAACAGCATTGACCAAAGTAACCTAGAAAAATATTTCCTCACCTGTGGGCTCCAATATAAATTTGACACATCTCAGTACAATGCTCTGAGCTCTGTCACATCACCAGCGATGGTGCGGCCAGCAGGACCAGGGCAGCGATTGTCCCACTGTGCTCGGCGCTGCTGAGGCCACAGCTCGAGTCATGCTCAGTTTTGGATCCCTCGCTACAAGAAAGACACTGAGGGGCTGGAGCAAGTCCAGAGAAGGGCAGGGAAGATGGGCAACACAAATCTGAGGAGGAGGAGCTGCTGGTGGACCTGGGGGTGTTTAGGCTGGAGGAGTCTCAGCAGGGACCTTATTGCTCTCTACAGCTCCCTGAAAGGAGGGTGTGTTCCTCTGATTTTTTCTTATTCATGGAGATTCGCAGAAGCTTGCAGGGAAGTCAGGCAGGCAGCACCTAAGATGGTGATTGGGAGAGCTTTATTTACAATACTTTCTTTATATAAGCATTAATAATCTAGCAACCATTGGTCAGCAGTTTTCCACCCCCTAAAATGATAGGTTACAACTCTACAACATCCAGCACCAAAAACACTGAGATTAGAAAAGTACAGAAATGCAACTTATCTCTATTCTCCATGAGAAAGAAGAGAAAAATTTCTAAAACAGTGCAACTACAGAAGGTGTAGCCAGGTGGGGGTCAGCCTCTTCTCCCAGGAAACAAGTGACAGGAAGAGAGGAAATGGTCTCAAGGTGCACCAGGGAAGGTTTAGATTGGATATAAGAAAAATCTCTTCACTGAAGGGGTTGTCAAGCTCTGGAACAATCTGCCCAGGGGAGCGGTTGAGTCACCATCCCTGGAGGTATTTAAAAGATGTGGAGATGTGGCATTGAGGGACAAGGTTTAGTGATGGATATGGAACTGTAAGGTTAATGGCTGGACTCGATGATCTTTAAGGAATTTTCCAACCTAAATGATTCTGTGATTCTCTGATTCAATATTTGAATACCACGAATGAGATTTCCTCTTTCAGGAAACATTTAAGCAATCCTAACTTATTATTTGTTTCAGAGTTGCTATATTGACTTACTGAGGCACATATTTTTACTTTGTATGGTCTGTGGTCCTGTGTAGTGTCCTTTGCACATCATTTTATTACTGAACTTAAAATAAAAAGCTGAGATCATTTAACATTGCTCATTATTGTACTAAGAAATGTAAATGATCATGATTTTTTGAAAGTTAATATTTCTTTATAAAAATAGAATCACTTTAGTATCTTGATATCAATTGGGAAAATAATTATTAGTATTTCAATGTTCAGTGTATACTTCTTGCCATCATTTTGATTTACACTCATTTTAGGAATATTATAATTCTAGAGTACAGTAGAAGATTTTTGTTAGTATAAAGAGATACGACTTTTCATACTGGAGTCTTAAGAAGGTGAAAGAACATCCAAAAGGCAGTCTTAAAAACTCATTCCTTTATCTTGATCTATTATCTTGACATGAGCTGAGCACAAAAATGGATGGTATGATCTGAGCAGGGTCAGGGTTTGATCTGACCAGGGCAGGCCATAGTTGTACTTTTCTTTCTTTCTGCAACTTCTTCAAGACTAAATGATCTTTTATTTTGTTAAAAATAGCCTCATCCTTCAGATTTAAGATATCTGACAATTTCTACTTCATGTCCTGCATTGTCCTATTGTGCTGTTGCTGGTTCCTCTTAACCTTTGAATTTTAGGATCTATTTCAGTACATTCAAATTGTTCAAAACTAGGTTGCTTACAGCAGTGTAACATACTTCAGTTTTGCATTTAACAAAAGATGTAACCCTCAGATTTTCATTTATCTCAGCCCTCTTTATCAATATCTATATCTATATCTATCTTTATCTATCTTTCTATCTATCTATCTATGGTTCCACTGCCCACAGAATAACTTAATTAATACATTGCCTTCTAGACCTGCTTCAGTGATTTGCATATTATGGTTCACTTTAGTTTTGTCTAAAAGAAGCTATTGAAAAATAACAAAAAACCTGGCATTCTTAAGGTTTAGGTTTTCGTGCATAAATTAATTATGTCTTTTGATCACAATCAGCTCTTCCTGCTTCATTTTATTTCTTATATTAGAGCAGAGAATAAACAAAGCTCTCAGCAGAAAATCTGAGATAAATTTAAGCAGAGTAATAGCAAGATCATGAGTTTTGAAGTCTCAGGAGTATTTCTGAATTTATAAAAATTACGTAACAACTTATACAAAACTAATTCTATAGTCCTAAGTCAATATTTTCTGGAAACTTGGCATTTCTCTTGTTATTTTCAATTTGGAATGGATTTTCTTTTCACTTTCACCAGGCTTATTTTAACCGAAGCAGTTTTGTAATAATCATAAAATATACAATTGCAGCTTCCTTCTGCTTAAGCTGATGAGTTTTAGCAAGCAATTCAGGATGAGATTTTTATCCTGTTTTTCTTAAATAATGGCACATCAATTGGTCAAACATTATTATTTTAATTCATTAAAACCCACAGGAATTTCACACTTGGTTAAGTAAATCTTCGTAAGTGCAACAGCAGTATGAAAATATCTCTTAATCATTAATTACCTGTTTATTCTAAAAAAGGAACATTAATAACTTGCTGTAATGAAAGAAAGAATGAAAACATATTTTCCTCAAGAATAACAGACACCACCACTTCACAGGACAAGCTGAAGTTCAGTAAATTATTGAATGAGCTGCACTCATTGCTCCTAGGCCATCTCCCAGATATCTCCTTGGTGCCTTTAATGGTGACTTTGCTGCGCCACCTTCAAGAAGTGCTTGCAGAGCCCCACACTCCCACTGCCTTGAAGGACTAATGTTTTGTTTAAATTTTTCTTTTGGGCTCACAGCAAACTGCAGAGCAGTTTGAGAGTGAACAGTACCTGACTTTTTGTGGTAATATTAGGGAAAAGGAAAAGTAGCCAGAGATTTTCATGCAGGAGAAGGATTTAACTTCTGCACATTCTTTCACAGACATGTGGCTCTTCATCTTCTTATCAACCTTGGGTTACACAGGCTGCATTTATTAGTGGATAAGACTCCTCTATGCATATCTTTAAAATGACCCTCATTTTACTTCAAGACATTCAATTGTTCCTTGTTTTTCCTATTAGTATGCCCCAATGAACACTAGCATTCATCACCAGAAATGTCAGACATAACCGAGAATTTCTTCAAAAGCCATATTTTATTATACACAAACAAAGAGAAAAGAAAAAAAAAAAGAAATAGATATTACATAGCTTCAGTTTTCTTCAATGTGTCCTTGATTCCTTTGTTTGAGTTTTAAATGAATACCTGCTATGTAAAGAGTGCACAATATTATGTACATGTAGGTAGCTATAGATCCTCCCACATGCTGCTTAAAAGAGAATTATTAAACAATGACAAAATACACTGTCCTTTCACTCTGAAAATCTCACTGTGTAATCAAAACTGACTTACTTCATGTATGCAGTGTGCATTTTGTTAATTAGCTTCCTTCTGGCACCTCTGAAGCAAAAATCAATTTTTCACAGGATCATTTTTCCCTCCTTGTAATAAGTAACACTTAATATTTGCTGATACTGTGATAAAATGTATTTTGAGGTATTTTTATGGAGTACTAAATTAAATGTTTCAATTAAAACTTCAGTGAGCTGTTCAGCAAAGATTTGAATGAACCTCTGTCGGCCAACCTTAAAAAAAAAATCCCCAGGCCTATATTTTCATGCACTCTATAAAGACGTGTCAGACTTGCAATTAAAATAATTCATTTTTCTAAATGAGCTGAGAGAGATCACATCTCTTTTGCTCAATTACTCCCATTTCTACTACTTTTTCTGCTATGTTATTGTGCCCATGTGACTCTGGAGCAAAAATGTAATGTGAGAGTTTGGAGACTAAGATTGTAAGTTAGGATCTGTGAGCTCCAACTTTGGAATATGAAACAGAAAAGTTAATTTTGATTGTTTTGCTGAGTTTTCCCAACAGGCAAAACCCTTCAACATCCATCAGCTGAACATCTCTTTAGACTTTCTCTATTAGCATCCTCAGGGTCCTGCCATAAGACTATTGTTTTGTGCCCTGTTTCTTTTCTTTGGACTTCAGGCTTGTCATCAGCCCCTTGAAACTGTTTTTATCTGCTGTCATTAGGAATCTTCCACATCTGTCAAATTAGAGCTTTGAACACTGAAAGTCTTGTGAGAGAGTGTTTCTTAATCTTTGCTTAGTAGAGTAGACTGGGAATACTTCTGACATCTTTTTTAGTTTCTTTTTTCTCTAGGTTTTTTCCTTCTTGATGGCTAAGGATTGTGATAAAACAGATAGCTCCTGTGAAAGTCCTAATCAATTTGATAGTAACACAGCCACAACATGTTTTTATTATACGAGGTATACAACATGTTTATGATAAAACTGAAAGAAGCTCAAAACATTTTCACTTCTCCTAATCATACCTTTCATGATTCAATCTCATAAGTCTTTGGAAACACTAAGCAGAATCTTTTTTCCAAGGAACTTTTCCTTTGTAAAACTTATTCCCAAATGAGAAGCATTAGCAATGCAAGAAGGCGGAAAAAAAATTGGGCAGCATTTTTGTCTAAAATATTATGTGATTTTCTGATTTTATATTAGCGCTTGGGCCAAACAGTGCCCTTAAGTGTCAGAAAAATTTCTGAGATGACTCGTCACAAGTTCACATCTCTTAGACGGCTATGGGCATCAAACCCATCATTCATTGGTAGCATGCACATTTTAAAGGATGCAAATGTTTATAATTTATCAATAATTTTGGGGGGGATGGGGTTTGGGGTTTTTTTGTAAAATGGTATTTGGGTGGGGCTTTTTTAATCTGTTTTACATTAATTGTTCTTTAGACAGGCACTCAGACACACACAGCTAGTGGATTCTACAGGACCCTGGCACATATTCATGCTTAAATATGTGCTTTATTGCTGTCCTAAAAAGTCAGAATGGAAGAACAAAACAAAGGAAGCAAAAGGGAGAAAGAGAAAAGTTGCTGTACATTTCCTCTCCCCTTAAAAGGGCACTTTCTAAAACTACTATGAAAAAATCAAATACACAACTTGGACACTCATGAGGTCAATAAAAATTCAGCAACTTTTAGAAGATATTCAAGGGACATTGTAGAATAAGACATTTTTATGAATGAAATGGTATTGAACTAGATCAATAGCTTTCATAATGATCTGAGGAAGATTCTTATCAGAACAGATTATAAAGGAAAATAGTAATAAGGACAAAATCTTCTAATAAACACAAAACATAAGCTAAATACAAACAAAGCACCCAGAATAAACACCAACATAGTCTTTAGACAAATAACCCTCTGCCATGTAATATTTTCTGACACTGACTAATGTTTTTTTTTTGCATGGGTAGCTCATAGGCACTCTCTAAGAAATTATTCTGTTTAGAGAGAGTCAAGCAGCAAATAAACTTCAGTTGAGTGCACTTAGCTCTCAAGAACTGCACTAGAAATAAAAACAAACATTATTTAAATATCTAATCAGATAGATATCTAGTATATGTGTACTGCACTGATAAATTGCCTACATCATACATATAATATATATCCTGTTTACCTTGTATGCAAATGTTAATGTGTTATTTTAGTGCACTCATTTAATCTACACAGTAGAAAATATGCAGAAGAAACAATTTTCCACTTTGATGAAATGTTGGGTTCAATTCAATTTTTTTGAGGTCTAGGCAATTACACCAATCCTGAGAATGTCTTAGTGAGTCTCTCTCCCAGCTTTAGCATTTAATTAACAAAAATAATTGCATTTATATTAAATCAGTATCTATGCTGATAGAAGAGCTGTTTTATTCTCCAATAAAACACAATTTTCATTGGATAGTTTCTAAATAAAATTCTTGTAGCAATATGGCTGAAATCAAATTAATTATAAATGTAACTAAAAGGGTGTCACAAGGTTAGAAACACCAATAAACCATGTGTCACAGCAAACATCACATTAAACATGCTTTCAGGATTTAATTCTGAAGATTTATATGTCACTTGACTTATCTCTTCTGTTTCAATGTCTGCATATATCTCCCAAGACATAGGCATTATAAAAACTGACTATTACTGCTAAAAACAATAGAGGATTTTGTTTGGCTAATAGCACAATTGGTTTCCCAAACAGGAAATTAGAAACAGAACCCTTAGGAGTATTTTTGAGCTACAGTGAAATGAAATAAAACTCTCTTCATTGCTATTGACAGAACCTAATAAAATGTTTCACACTAAATTGCCTTTGATGCATCTGTACATAAAATTAATTATGCAAATAATATAATATCTTATCGCTACGGATAATTACAACAGTAATCATACTTATGCTGAGGTTTTTTCTTTTCACAGGTGAGTGTTTTCCAAAAGTGCTGTGAAATAAAACTGTGATTTTACCTACACTCTAAGTGCCTGGTCTATCACAGAGGGGCTGATGCGAGGAGACCCCACCAAAGTCCATCCAGGTTAGTGCTCTGCTCTGGATGGGGTGGTCTGGAGCAGGACACTCTGGGCTGTGTTCAGTCAGGTTTTCAGTGTGTCCAGGGATGGACATCACTGAGCAACCTGTGCCAGTACTCACTTACCCACATGGTAGAAAAAGATTTCCCTAACGCTCAGACAGAACCTCCTGTGTTTGAGTTTGTGCCCATTGCCTTCTGCTCTGTCACTGAGCGCAAAGTGAGAAGACCCTGGCTCCATCCTCTTGGCACCCTCCCTTCAGGTATTTGTATACATTGATCAGATTGACAGTGGTGCATCGATACATTGACAGTGTCTCTTCCTTTTGACTGATCTCATCTTACTGCCACCTTTGCAGGATTCCTTTTTTTGTTTCAGTTTAGTCAGGAGCTCCTTATTCAAACCTGCAGACTCTGGAACTTTGATAGGCTTCCTGCTTGGTTGTTCTTGAGCTTGGATGGTCTGTTCCTGTCCCTCAGCACCAGGGCAATTTGTAAGCACATAATAGGAAGGTTTGTGTAGCTGGTGTTGTGATGATCTCATGAAGAACACAACCCTCTGCTGCGCTGTGAGCTCAGATCATCCAGGGCAGAAATTATCTGCCCTTTAGTACCACAAAGACAATCTCATACCTCTTCTTCCAGAATCCTCCAGCTCAAACACAAATAGTTTCAATATGCTGCCACTGTTCCAGACACATTTTCCTGTGTCTCATACACTCATTTTAAATGACAGCAAAGAAGAATAAAGGAACAAACAAGATATGTATCTCATGAAGCACATCTCACAATCATGGAAGTTTTGCCTTCTGCATTCCCCACCTGCTGTCTTTGTTTATTGCCATCCCTTGCTGTGTTATGTGCAATTTAGATTGCATACTCCTTGAGGTAAGGAGCTGTCAGATTTTATTCGTCTGTACAATGCTATACACACCTATGGCACTATAGAAATAATTAATAATAACAATTTATGACAGAGTACATTGTTACCAATCATCATATATTGTGTTCACTCTGGTAAGATACAAAAAGCTTTTCTAAAGGAAGTGGAATAACATGTGCTACTTCTTGATAGTTGACTTCTTAATACGTTATCTGTATAAGCATGAAGAAGGGCTCATTCTTCCAAAGCTTATCTGTATTTCCAACCTTTTACTTAAAAATATTGAGATTTTCTTCAAAATGTGCTTTTTGCTTTATGTCCCGAGACTGACAAACCAATTCCACTAATATAAAGATTCTACTGCTGTCATTGTGGCACATGGCATGGATTTTCCCCAAAACATTCTTTACGTAACAGGACAGGAGGAATGCAGTAATTATTGGATGTATGCAGACATAAACCAAACCAGAGGAGTCTCTCTTCTTCTGTAGCTTAAATTAATTTTCTACAAAAATTAACCAAGTATCTGGTGTTCTTCAGCAAAAGAAAGAAGTCAACTTATCCTCTTAGGAGTTTAAAGAGGTTACTGTCTTTTCCCAGTACAAAGAGAAGATATTGAATTACTCTTGTAGATAGGAAACTTACATTGACACCTTAAAATTTTGGGTTACCTGAAGTCACTACTCTGGAAAATGACTATGTTATACAATGTATATGAATCTCCTGCTGCAGTCAATAACTATTTTTGCCCACTAGTCTAGAAACAGAAGAGTGTTTAGAATTTGACTTCAAGTAATTACACATATATTTAAGAAACTACCATGCCAAGGAAGACCTGATTTGCCAGTTCTTAGGGGGGAGCTCATGGAATGGAAATTTCTGTAACAAAACCAAAGCTGAGGTATTTTTTTCAGAAACATTATGTAAATATATAAACAGGAAAACCTCTGAACTAAAGAGCCCCAAAATTTTCTAGATGTGCAATATGCTGTCTAGAAGGAGACTGCATTTTTCCAGAGAACTTGATCAAAAATTCAAATTGCAGAGCGGCCTGCAAGTACATCTGGAGTTTTTTTCCTGTGCACCTACATATTGTGCTTTCAGATTAAAAAAAGAACTGTTTTTCAGAATCACTACATAAAGCTTTGCTAATCTGTGCCTATACATCTTACATTGTTCATGCCTCAAGAGTTAAAAATACAAAAATGTATCACAGGTTTATAACACTGCAGAGGAAACTCGCTTTGACAAAACAGGCAAAGTATAAACTGCAAACATTTTTGGGATTTTTTTTAGTGCATTATTTGTGATGTTATTATTTGTATTTACATGTTTCTATTATGTGGAATTCTATAGTACAGTTTGTACTGACATTTTTTGAGCTGCAGATTGACTGTTTATCGACAGTTTGCTGTTGATGGCACATGGTGTTGTTTCCTTGGTTGGACCTCTCAAAACAATGTCTTCACATATTTCAATATTCATTTCAATCTCTTGTAACACCACTAAAAAATGAATAATACTGACCTGTACAATGTACTTTGAATTCTGCCAAGGCATGAAGGTTGCTTTCCACAGAAGTCCCATGTACTGCTTCTACACTGCTAAAGGAGATTTATTTTAGCTCTTTTACATGGACCGAATTTCACACCAAATTAGTTTTATTAACTCATTACTCTAATTTTAACTTGTTCAAATGATGTTTAATGTCTCTCTTTTCTGTGGAATAGATTGTAACAACTTTAATCCCACAAACTGTGCTCTACCACATATTGGTTTTGGTTTGGCATGAACATATTTGCACTTCAACTGCCCAGTAATTCCTTGCTAACTGCTAAACAACACGCATAATATAATACAGTCCAATCTTCGAGAAAAAAATCCATCAAACATATGAAACAGTCTAATCTTCTCCAGCACGTTTTCGCATTTTTTGTACAGCTCCTGTTAATTTTTTCCTTGTTTAGTTGATCACTATACATGTCTGTAGCTTGAGGTGAGGAAGGGAAATGGCAAGAGAGCTTTGTGCAAGCCACAGTCTTCAAAGACAACCTTAGGAGAAACAGCTATCCTGTTATGCAGGGCAAAGAAATCCCTTCCCCTAACTCTCCTTTCCCTCTGCTCTCTGCCCCACTCTGCTCACACATCCACTCCTGCTCCCTCCCCTCAATCTGTGTGCCTTTTCAGGAACTACAGTCCCTTGTGTTGCTGGAATTCTTTTAATTTTCATTTTCCCAAAACCCCAAGTCTGACACCTCTATGATTTGCAGTCTTGATTATCAAAATTTTGTATGCTAATTTCAAACTGAATGTTGTATTCAAAGTATTTTAAAAAGTGGTTTGTCTTTCTAACTAAATGTAGCAACTTGAGGCATCTTTCAAATAGGGATTGTATTATTTATTGGGGACACAAGCTGGTGTCTTCTTGATGTTTTACAAAGGAAAAACAGTTCAGAAGTGAGGGGTAATATGCCAGTATCTTTAAGACCTGAGCACAAATTGCATGAATACTGAAGATACACAAACATGCAAGCACTGTAAAAATGTCTACTTATAAATTGAAATTTATTTATGACTCAATTCTGAAAGAATGGGAAAACAGAGTGTCCTCAGAACAAAAACCTGAACCAAAAAACATATGCAGTATAAATATCAGATTTGACCCACACTAGCAAGATCTTTTTGCTGAAGGAGATAGAAACTTTAAAACATCTATGACATTTACATCTCTTTCCTAACTGTAATCTTTACTGCCATTTTGAGAGAGCCACCTCAGGGCAAAAAACCAGAAAGGTGTGCAATCATACACACTAACACTCCTAAACAAGAGAGGATGGGGACTTGGTGCTTTACTCAAATTGGAGTAAAGTGAGATATCCACAAAAGGACTACTCATGTTTATTACATTCAATGTGGTAGGAGCATTCTCTGTCACTGAAGCTGGCTAGCTTGAATCCACACACACTCATACTAAATATCTTATTCTCTGAGACAGAAACAATGTAGTCTCCTCCTTTTAATAACTCTCCAAATGTGCTCAGGAACTGTACGGGAAAATGCAAGCTGGACTGGGCCCAAATGTGTTCCAGGAATAATTCTAAAACTTAATAGCGGAGATAATTGTGATCCAGTGACTATGGCTGTTTCCTGACACTGCTTTCTGTATGGACACAGGCACAGCCAAAATGTCTGGTTTGTGTTTCTCAGAGCTTTTGTGCAAATCAACATAAGGTCTTTTAGATTTGACAGTACACATAGATTAAGTGACTGGACACTGGCCTTCAAAATAAAATTTTAATATACATTTCCAAGAATATTATAATAAACAAATAGTTTAGTAAGTTCACTGTATGATGCAGAGTTATAAAACCTCTGAGCTTATGGAGCTGAGCATAGCACATCACCTGTATCTGCTTCATGCTGTCAAACTCCTCAAAAGAAATAGATACTTACACATAAGAAAGATTTTTTCTGTAGGGAAACCCCACCTGGGTTATTACCCCTCAGAGTTGCTTTTCTTGTCATTTCAGTCACAGGGCTTTACTGAACCTTTCATAATGGAGATTTTTGTGGAAAAAATAATGGAAAGGTCCAGTTTGCCTTTACTACATGTTGATTACTCATATACTGTATGGCATTTTGGGGTGTTTGGCCTCAGCTCTGGCAAATTCCCATGCCTCAGACAAGCAATTCATAGAGAGCAGCTGTAACAAAACCCAAAAAACCCCCAAAGTACTGATGTGGCTGTTTGAGTTCATGGATCTATAGTGCCACTACCTTTGCTGCAGCTGCCACAGGTGAGTGCACTGTCACATTTTGCACGGCAGCAGCAGGATTTTCTGACCAAGAAAATCCATGTAAAAGGCATTTGCTGACTTTGATTTTTTTTCTTTTAATATCTATAGCAAGATTCATCTTTATTATTTGGCATTACACAAGCTCTCAGTTACCCAGGTACAGATCTAAGGAGTAAAGTTTTGAGAGACACTGAAATATTAATATCTTGCTTTACAAACACATACACTCTGGGGGTATATCCAAATGTAATAATTTATATTACATCTACATTCACTGACCAAAGAGCTACAGGAAGTAAAACTGTATTGATTCCATGAATCCCACACTAGTTGATCCAAAAGTAGTGGTTAGTACTTTCACAGGCAAAGCAGAAGCAGATCTGACATCCCTCAAGCCATAATGCATATGTTGTGGGGCAAACTTCTTCCTTTAGTAGGTGAAACCAAGCCCTCAAACTTTATGCTGAAACTATGTTTAGCAATGAAGCCACTAGCTCACACTTCCCAGTGGGATGGAGGGAGAGAATTGGAAGGGTTAGAGGGCGAAAACTCATGGGCTGAGATGAAAACGGTTTAACAGGGAAAGCAAAACAAGGAATTCATTCATCACTTCCCATGGGCAGGAAGGTGTTCAGCCATTCCCAGGTACACAGTGCCCCATCACACGTAGCAGTTACTTGGGGAGACAAACACCATCACTTCCAAATGTCCCCTTCCCTTCCTTCCAGGTTTATATGCTAAGCATAGCACCAAACAGTCCAGGATATTTGTGGGTCAGGTGGGGTTAACTGTCCCAGCTGTGTCCTCTCCCAGCTCCTCGTGCATCCCCAGCCTCCTTGCTGGTGAAGTGGCACAAGAAACAGAAAAGACCTTCCTGCTGTGTCAGCACTGCTCAGCAATAACGAAAATGTCTCTGTGTTATCAACACTGTTTTCATCAGAAAACAAAAACAGAGCTCCATGGTAGCTACTGTGAAGAAATTTAAACATGTCATAGCAAAAACCAGTGTACTGATAATCACTTCCAACTCCAAAATCTGGTTTTTAAATTAATGCATGTCTGGGCCTAAAGAAAGGTAAACCACTCTATACGAAAACAGATGAGTAAAGAAACACATGTGAAGCAATTTTCAGTGACATGAGAGGAGTGGATGGTCAATGGCACATACATAGTCTGGCAGCAGTCTTCAGATACGGAAAAGGGGTTTTATGCCTGTAATTTCTGTGATGTTGAAAAGCAGGAATAACACACAATACTCCACCTTCAGCAAGGTGAATCAGACCCTAAATTTCTTCAGAAAGTGTTGTTAGCCCTTTTTGAACTGCTGTTAACTGAAACCACTAATAAATAAACCAAATTATATCAACACCTACTTGAATTTTTTATATATTCCATATATGATTTTTCTCCTTGAATAATAAGTGGGTTTTTTTCAAGGAATGCAATTACCCAAACTAACTTGTGAAATTGGGACTTGTTATACAAAGTTGAAATTCAGAAGACTTCAGTAGGATTTAGTGACAATACTACAGACTTTTACCTGTGCAACACAGAATAAATTGTCACATATCTAAACCTAAAGACATATTTTTGAGAGCTTAATATGGACATCCTTTCCTATTAAATCTCCCATAAAGCCACTAGGAATTAAACTGAATTTGAGTTATGAAAAAAATTTGCATTTTGTACAAATATTTAAAATTTTGGGTGTTTTTTCTATTTAATCTCTACTCTGGGAAAATAACTTGATCTTAAAAAAAGAGGGAAGCAGCCCAGGAACAACTTCAGGATCTGATCCTATAGCCTAGATCCAAAAAATGCCTTGACACCTGTATCCCACAGATTTAGGTAGGATTTATGTGTGGCAATATCTTTGAACATATTTTGTGTCTCCTATATAAAAACATTTTGTCATCATGAAGGTGTTCCCAAGAGGTTTAAAGCTTGCTGACATACTGTAGAACTGAAAGGATGCAGGCAGTTCTTTTCTAGGTCACAGCTGGTATGGCTATATTAATTTCAGTGGAATTTCAATTATTTTTAATCTTCCCTGGACTTTTCCCTTTAAAAAGCAGGAAATATTAGGAAAAAAATTGAATTCTATTTATAAGAGAGCAATGCAGTTAACTGATTGACAATAATAGAGGCTGTTGATTTCTAAGGAAAGAACTGTAGCATTTCAATCTTTTCTTTAGCTCTCCAACTTGCATGAACAGGGAAAATTAAATTACACAGGTTGACATTTACTACATGTGCAACAGTAGTGCTCTGAAACGGAAGCCTTTTAAAGCAAACTGCAATGCACCAAAAATAGTTAAATAGTTAATGAATTATGAAACGAAAACATGGTTGCCACTGAGAAATATCTTGAGCTCAAGCAGTCTACTGAGAAACGTTTCAGGAGAGGTTTGTACAGGTGGTACCTCTCCCACGGTGATCCCAGTGTTCCTGAGGCTGTTTTCTGCAGAACCCTTTTCCCCTCGAGCTTCCTCCACATCCCATGAGGGGAGAACCTGTCACAATGCCCCAGCTCTGCAATTTCTTGTCCAGTCACCCCATCGCTGCTGTCCTAATCTTGCCTTGGTTATGCTCTGGTGGGAATGGCGGACTAAGACTTGTGACCTGCCACTGCCATTAAAGCTTAGAGCCTGACCCCTCCTCCTAGTTTGCCAAAGGAAATGACTGCCTCCTGGAAGGTTTCTGTACCTGTCTGAGGCAGAGGGGCAGCTTGACCTGGGTCAATATTGTCTCCCTTTGAAGCAGTTGGCAGTCTGGGCAGAACCAGTGCTCAGCCCAACAGTTTAGGAAATCACTTGTTTGTCGTGTCTGGGAAGAAAGGTGGCAGAGGAAGAGACTGAGAAGCAGATATGCTCTTAAATCATAAGGACACATATTTATTTATGCAGCTGGCAAGTGTCCAAACCCACCAGGACTCTGAATGAGTTATGCTCACCAAAGCTTTTGCACAAGTTTACAGATTAGTCATGCTCTAAATGAATTGCCCATTCAGCACTACAAGCTCTACCTGGCTACTTTCTAGTTAAAAAATGTGCATGTGGTGGCATGGATGGGCAGAGTCAGACACTGAGCTGTTAACTCCGTGATAAGGAAGCATTTGGCACAATCTCAGTGTCAGCAGGGCTGTGGTAGTTACCTGTGATCTGTTACCTGTAACAGGTTCTACACTGTACCAGCAAGCACAGGGTCACACCCAAAAGGCTTTTGTACCTTGAAATGGTTATCAGAAGTTCAGCGGCCCTGCCTTAATTGCCACTTTTCTACCTTACTGTCCCTGCATCATCATTAATGGTAATTTATCGTGTCATGAACTAACTTTGACATGATTTCTCTCAACAATTTTTCCATATACCTGGGCAGAAACAGTTTGCACTTTAGGAAACTGAGCAATTTGGTACTTATTCACATATGTGTTTACTTTCCTATCCACTCAGATGGGGCCTGGAAGATGCATCTATCTCAAAACTTATGTTACAATCCACTGACATCACAACATTTAATATTCTTCCCTGGTATCCTAAAGTGCAATCAGACTCACATGGGTAAAAAGCTTTGGGAGAAAAATATCAGACACTGTTTCTATAGTGGAAGTTGAAAGAAAAGTTGATAGTGGTAAAAATACTAAGAAACACCCTGGGAAGCGGGGAAGTCTTGAGTGCCTGAAAAGTCAAAAATTTATTCTGAGAAGGAGGAAGAGAAAGATGAGTAGGACAATGCCCATCAGGTCAATGGGGCTGCTGGGGTGTCTGTGCAGTGGGGGAATCAGGCGTCAGAGCAGGTCTCAAGAGACAGAAGAAAAAAAATCACCATGTCTCCAGGGTCTGGATGTTTGAATGTTAGCTTTAACTAACCAGCAGTTTCCTCCTCACTTCTTTTGAGCATTGGTTAAAACACTAATGAGGGCAGCATGAACTGTGAGAAAACAGACTGTGTGGAAAGCAAATGTGACTTGAGAAGAGTGCATCAAAGCAAGATGCTGCGCTGATAACCAATCACTCAGACAGCAAAACTGTCTCCATAGAGTGTGAGTAGAATAGAAAATTCTATATGTAAAGTTAATTCTGGCTTCATGTCATATCACAAACATGCCTGTTGTCAGTAGTCATAAGTAGTGATAACGAGAGCTTAGATGGTTCTGGCATTTTAATGTCTCACTTTTGTATTTACCGGAACAGTGAAGTTTTATGCCAGTTACTAATCACTTAGCCAGCAGCAGCAGACTCCTTATTCCCTGAAGTCTGTTCTCAGTTAATTGCACTCATGAGTATGGCAAATTTAGAATTATTATTCTTCAACAAATCCTTCCAATTCCCTGGCCAGGAAGCTGGTATGACTGCTAGGCAATCTCAGCTACATTATCACCTCACCTCCCATACTGGTCTAATACTTTAATGGTGTTTTTCTTGACTATCAGTAACTGACATCTGTCCTGTGAAAAGGAGGGATCAATAAAACATACATATGTATAAATACATTAAAAATCAATCCTCTACAAAAGCAGAATGAAAATTGATGCTACAATCTACTTAGCACTTTAGTTTACAGGGTACACTGTATCGGTCCACACATTCCAGGAGAAGCTGTGCCCAAGCAGAGCAGATAATGGTAATAACTGATTAACTCAATTTCTTTGGAAGGCAATACGTTAGCTCTACATTTTGTTACTGGCTGTTTCCATTAGCCATTCTTGTCATGGATTGTTCTTAATAGCCAGCCTGAAAAAAATTAGTTATCGGTTTCAAAGTGTGCCTTTGGGGCCAGATTCACAGTTGGAAGATTTCTGCTGGTTTTTTGTAGGCTTATACTGCTTTGCTCTAGTGTTTACATGAAGTCTCATTCTCATTTAAATGATCTGAAGGAAACAGTGGCAGTCATTACACCAGCAGAGTTTTCTTTAGTGCTTTCAGTATTTCTCTATCAGAGGTTAGATAGGTTTGCTGCTTGACTGAGTTGTAAGAATGGGCTCTGCTTAACCTTTTTTTTTCTTTTTTGGTGACAATAAGTGACAGTGTCTTTTACATCTAAGGCAGAAAAACAGGTTTTAAGAGACCAATTCTAACTCTTAGATAGGGTCTCCCAAGTGACATTCCCTCTGAATATACTGACAGACCTCACAGCACTGCACTGTGTCCCTGTACTTCTGCATTACCACAGCTCAGATCCTCCTGCTCACTGCTTAACAGTGGGAAAGGCTCACTTTCTGTAGGGCTTGAACAATAACATTGAAGTAGATGAAAATACTCAACTGATGTCAGCAGACTTCGGCTCAGGACTGCTCCCATTGCACAGTGTGATAAAAGGTATGAAGGTTGCTTTCCTGGGCTTTATCTCTAGAAAAGATGCTTTTCCTGAAGGGTGTCACAAACAGCAGCTCTCAGTGTCAATAGTAAATGTGAGCTTGGAGACTTGCCTAGAAGTGAGCAACTTTTAAAAGGTTCAGTCAAATTGTAAATAATTCAACTCTAACCGCTTTTCACAAAGTCAGGAAGACAGGAGATGGTGGACAACTCTGTATCAGAGAAGACTTCTATTTCAACGGCTCCTGTTCAGAAAAGAAACCCAAGTGATGTAACCCCAAAAGTGTAACTGCAGCTCTGTAAACAAAAAACGTGGTCTGAACAATGGTAGCAGCCATGGTTACACACACACCCCATCACAGCACAATGGTCCTGTCATCTGCTGCATTGGAAAGCTCAGTTAGATCCCCACACAATGCAAGTCTTGGAAGGAAAAACAAGAAGAGGAAAATCACTGCAGCTCTTTGAATCAACAAGGCACCCAGTGCCACTTGAAAACTTGAGAGTTTCAGCTTTCCGCAGGAGGAGATTGTTCTGCAGGTATACCCTCAGTTTTAGAAACAAATCTTGAGAAACGCACTGAATTCATTGCCTGCTTAAGAAACAATTTTGCAAGCTATCATAGGCAAGCAAATCGAAGAAGAAACCCCCAGATTGCCCTTTTCATATCAGGTGACTCCACTCATGAACAGCGCTAAACATTTCTATTTGGACCATATAATGCCTAAAATCTTTGACATGTGTCTGATATTACTGGCTTTTTATAGCTTTACATAACAAATCAGGGCATCTACAGAATATTTCAGAAATGCATGCTGCAACAACTCTCAGGGCTTGTACAATTGCTGAGTACTTTCTAAAGTAATTTTCCCTAGACTTTCAATGAACACAGATGGGCATACTGCTATCTTCCAAAGCACAAGGTTTGCCTGAGTTGGTCCAGATCCTCCATCGACTGCGTGGGTGGTTGGGAAGATCCAGACGGCCATGCTGCTGACCCAAGGGCAGCCAGTCCAGGTCTTTTTCTGTCCATATTTTATCCCTGAAGACCACGGCACAGCTGTAGTCTGGCTATCAGGAAACCAAGCTTTTACCAGGCACATCCTCCTCTCATCTGGGCCCTGCTGATGGCTCCCAGCCACAGGAATGCAGCTGTACAGATTTGGGGCAGTGCCTGGCTCAGGGCTGGGTTTGGAGCATCTGAATATCTGCTTTTGCTGTATAGGGAAATTTTAACCTTTTCTGTACTTCAGTTAACATTGGTGAAAACACAGATAAAAGACGTTTCCTGCTTTCTCTAGTTGTTCTCAGTCAAAATACATGAAATCTTGGATATACTTTTCTCATGAGCCACAGACTGCTCATGGCATGGCTGAATCAAGAAGAATATTTTAGTGGCATCCTGAAGTAAGTGTTCAAACTCCCATGTGGTATGGAGCGGTGAGGTTTTGCTCATGTGACAAAGGCAGAAGGGACTGTTTTCCATGGACTGAGTCACTTTCACTAGCAGGAATCTTTTATTTAATTCCGCAGAGCTCAGATCACTCAAGAGTCTTAATTGGGAAAGAAAATAATTGCCAAAAACCCCAAGTTTCACTGTCCTAGTCTGATAACAGCACTGCATAATGCAGTCTATATGCAGAACAGTACAAATCACAAGTTTAGTTCTTGCTGTAATTCTCTGGAGTATAAAGTCGCATCAGGGGTCCCAATTATACTCAGAGAGAACAGTTTTCTGAATAGAATTAGAGCGGAAGACCTAGAACAAGGGTAAGGGTATTTAGATTCTGCAGTTCAAGAAAAATTACATCTATCACATACGACTCTCGGGAAAAGAGTAATTGATCAGAAAAAGTGTTTTTCTAAAGCTTAATCTCCCCATGACTTTGTTTATTTTTAAAACATAATCCACTCTTAAAGAGCATCCATAAAGAATAAAAGCCAACATCCTCACCAGCTAATTCTCTGTTTGCTGCAGATCAGGCAATTGATTGGATTTAAGTAATTAGTTGACTTGTGTGCCTAAAGGCATTAGGACAAACTCAGAAGTGCTGCAAACACAGATTCGAGGAAGACAGTGTTTTTAGATTTTTTAAAATATAAGCCTACAAGAAGAATGCAATATAAGGAATATAGAAAGAAAATAAACAAAAGAAACCCTATTGGGGAACTGTAAGATAGTGTAAATTAATTCTCCCGTCCCACCATCTATTCAAATCTAAACAATCTCACGGATAGTTTGTTGATTGTAACTACTTAAAGTCACTTACTTGCAATAGTAATGAATAAATTATTTCTGAATTTGGATCCATTTTGGATGAGACTTGGGAACATCTAAATGTTCTGTCAAAGTCTAAACTAGTTGCTGTTACACATTTCCCAAACAGTGCAGGGGAATGATCATCTCTGGCTGATGATTTATCACAACAGCATGAAAAACCTATTTTAGAAACAATTCTGGGGGTCCCTACTTCTTCTAAGTCATGGTTAGCTGTCTCCCTATAGTTTCAGAGTCACAAGAGGGTCCAATCCATAAATGGAGCTTCCTTTAGACAAAAACCTTTTACAAATAAAAATATGTTTCCATTCTAAATGAGAGAGAAAGGTCAAAGCGTCATCATTTTTCACAGAATGGAAGCTACAAGATATATAGAATTAGAGATATTGAACTGTTTGTTTTGATAATGTCAAATTATCACTCTTTGATACTGTCAGAATATCTCAGAAAGTTAAAAGCATTTAAATAGCACTGGAAAAATACAAATTAATATTAATTATAATAGAGATGAACAATATAGTCTGTCAATGTGAAACAATTCTAAATAAGTGATATAGCGATCCTAATATAGCAACTGGAATAAAACTATATTAAGTTGAAGAGTCATAGCAAAGTTATTTTTTCTCTAATACACATTCTGAAGAACAAAGAGCATTAGTTTCAATACTTGTTTGAAAATTTTATCAAAACAAGAAATTAAGAAAATGCAAACAAAACTATATTTTCAAGTGTGACATTTCCCCATTTCTCTGTAAAGGTTTTGGTTATAGCTCACAGAAGTCTCTTGGCTGTGTGGATGGCAACTGCCTGCACTGGATGATGCCATCTCAGTAAAACTCCATTTTCGGTGCATGTTTCAGCTCTAACCACTTCCACAAGCTGTGGCAATACTTCTGCATCTGCTGTCCCTGTCAGCAGGAAATCACACCCTGCTATGAAGTATTGTTATTTTGAGAAGTGAGTGGGACAAGGCTTCCAGTGGCCTAAGTGTTTCCAACTCTAGAAACCGTGAAGTGCCAACCAACAGGTTCTTCCTTCCCAGCTGCCCCATAGCCACAGTGAGAGGACTCTGTGCTAAATGTTGCCCTGGTTAATGACGTCACAGTGCCAAGCAGAAATGTGTTCTTTGCTTCGTTGGACTTTGTATAAACATTTGTTACCTGAGCTTTAGACCAAACCCTGGAGCTTTTCTTCTGATTTTAATACTTACCATTAATGACAAGTATTTGTGTAGTAAACATTATTGCAAAGGGAAAATGGAGACCTCCAAGGCTAATTTTTTCAAACTCAGTTTAAGCCTTGATGTGATTGAATTTTATGCTTTCTGTGTATTATTAAAGGTCTACAGCATAGAATTTCCAGCCAAAGTTTCCCTATATGACCTTATTTTTTAACTGAACTTTTGTACTGATTAACCAAGAATGTGAATTAGTACTTTTGTTTTTTGTCCTAATCTGTATCCTATTTTATTCTCCTCACCCCATGTTTTTCCTAGAATATAACTCTTTCTGTTGATGACAGACAAAATAGAACAGGTCAGGAAGGAAGGGTATAATTCAAATATAACTCAATTTCACTAGTAAAGAGTGAGGCTGAAACATAAAAGAATCCTAGAGAAAATATATTTCAAAAAATTAATTAATTAGCTCTGATTTTATGGGTCACCCTAAAATTTAAGGGCTACAGCTGTCAGTACTCAATTTTTCAAGATAAATGAGAATAAAATGTTAATTTTTAAGCAGAAATGACAAGGTTGTTACCAGCAAATGAGGGATTGGCAGTCTGGACAGCAGTTCAGCTGTACTTGTGGACCTTCGGGATGTTATCCTGGCTGTTGGATACTGTTCAAATGGTGCTCTCCATGCAATTCTGAAAAACAGTAAAAATGTAGTCTCCAAGGTGCAGCTAATACCTCCTGAGTTATTCCCTCGTGGAGACCATACATGGCTTCTGACTCCATGGGAGAGCTTTTTTAATGTTTCATTGAAAATTAAAAATGGAGAAAAAAAGGTGAGATGAAGGTATTGTCTGCCACTTTGAATTGACCAACCAAGCTGGGAGACAGGGCTTTGAGCATCACCCACAGTACTTGTAGACACATTGGTGTGTGTGCCCAGAGCCCTGCAGGTGTCCACCATGCAGCTGAGTATCTGGAAATGCAGATCCCAGAGCACCTAGCCCAGAATGGAAAACCGTTCTCAAGCAGCTCTGGTGAAAAACAGGTATCTTCTGCAGGAAGAAGACACTGAGTGGAACGAATTTCATGAAAGAGACAGCGTTCCACATAAAGTGGAGGTGAGGCAGTCTGAAATAACTCACTGAAGCACATGTGAAAAACTACGTGTGCTGACAGTGATGAAGAGTATTTAATAATTGTGCCAGAAAAAAAAATAAAATAGTTTGCGACTTTCAGCTACATGTCCTGTTTTATCCATTTTTACACAGTGAATGGATATAACAACAATGGAGCTAGAGCCATCTAACTCAGCTACCTAAATGTCAAATCCTCGTCCCATGAATAAGTAATGGGTGTTAAGTACTCATCTGACTAGGGACAAAGTCTGCATTCCCAGGTGTCATAATAATTTTCTCTTTGGCCTTACAACAAATGTATTATTTTGAAATTAAATTTCTACTGTAGATGTGGGGAATGTCTTAGATGACCCTGAGCTTGTCCTTTTCTTTCAGCTACATCAGATGATCTTATAGGAGACATTACCTTTCCCCACCAAGCTTTTCTTCCATTATTATTCTTAGAACACTTCAACTGCAAAAGCGCTACCACTAGTTTCAATTATTTCAGACAGCATGAAACAGCTTTCATGGGACTGAGAAAGCCTTTACTCAGAATAGCCTATAGTGCGGCCATTATAATGTTCTTTTGGGACATGGGGGAGTGGGTTGAATCCTATTAAGTAGAGGAGACAATTGAATCTGCCTTTCCTGCAACCTGGGTGAGCACTGTAATCATGACTTATTGGATAAAAGGTGAGGGGAGGATCGCCATTGGCTTCTCCAGATGCATTTCGTGAGAAATGAATAATAGCTCCCTATGTAGTAGAGCTTCAGTTTTGTGAGTCCCACTGACACTAAAGTTGTAAGTACTGGAGGACAGCTTAAGCCCACCTTTGTTCATAGCAGTTCCTGCTGTCTTACTTAAGTAGCTCAGCACAATTTGCAAATCTCATTATTTGGCAGTTATGTCTCTGAAGCCAGGCACCACACTCAGAGTAGTGATCTAAGAATTTGGTCACTGAACAGCTAACTAGGAGGCCTGAGACTAAAGTCTCCAGAAATTCTGAGTTATACGTAATTTTCTGATAAGCTGGTAACTCCAGTACCCTACTTCAGTAGTGTAACTGATGTTCTGAAGCAAAATATGTAACACATGCTCTTTGGGATCTAATGCTACTCTGCCTTCTGTACATTGTCCTAGTGGATATGATTCAGACAACTGAAAACACAGATTTTCCATCACCATTACAACAAAAGGCAAGACATTTGTTCTCAGGTGTCTTTAGATATCATTTTTTGGGTAAATCAAAATCATCTTCTTTACACAGATTTTAACTTCAGACATTCTCTGATAGAAACTTAAAATACAACTTAACATAATTTACCTGATCTTCATAACTTAAAGAATTTCAGATGGACTAATGCATCATGTGTATATATTTCATCATTATGTATTGTATAACTTGTAATGCAATAAATAAGCACAAAAGTGCGAAACTAATAGTAACAGATATATACATGCTTTTTCCTATCTAGCCATAGATTTTCACCGTGCTACAATCATACAAATAGACAGAGGCTGCATTCAATGTCAATCACAGACGTTAAACATACTGTATACTCCAGTAATAAGACCAGATGCTTAAAATAGTTCAGTTATGGATAAACGTTTTAAAATATTTTGCTCCCAGTTTTGCTCAGAATTGCAAAGAACACTCTGCAGATGCCAGGGTGTAACCATGGAATTCAGCCTTCTGTTTCTTAAAAGGTAGCAAAGACATATTTCCAAAGCTGCTCTTGCTCGATGTTTGAAATGCAACGGAATACATTGAGACATACGATTTTTAAAAGTCTCATGCTTTCATCCAGCCCTAAAATGCATCTGACATGCACTGAAATGTCAGTAGCATTATATGAGATGATTTGATATCACAAGCCATGGTGCCATAATAGTAAACAACCCTGGGAATGGGAACTGGAGCAGCATGCATATCTGGAACTGCAGGATGTCCTTTAGCTGCTTACAGCAAGTGAGTTCCTTTGCTGTCATAGAGGTGTTCAGCTTAGACACAGCCTCAACTTGTGAATACACTGATTCTTTTATCTCTCCTACAGTTTTCTATATCAAGTTTCTTTAAAAATTTAAGTTGCATGCAGCTGTACTTTTTCCACTGGGAGAAAAAGTCAAAGGAGCTTATAGTTAGACCATTAATGTGAAGGTGGGGAGACTTGAGTGCCCAGCACCACTCTGTCACAGAACTCTGATGAGTGTAGAAAAGTCACTCCGGGGGTTTCTGTTTGCAACTTATATGCAACTGAAGCTACTGTGAGGTTTGTGAGGTGCTCAGCTAGTACACTAAAAGGGCCTTCTAAATATCATAAATCAAATTTTATTTCTAGATTGAGTTAGGATTTAATTTAGTTAACAATTTCATTGATGGATTACATGGTGCAAAGCTGTCTATACTGGAAACTAAGAACTCAAATGTTTTATAATAACCTCACTGGAAACATTGCACTGCCACTTTACATCTGTTTCCAAACCTATTGGTCAATTACTCATTGTCACACTGAAACAGCTCAACTAGCAATGGTAAATTAGTGTACATCTCATCTCATGATATCATAGCCGCTTTGGGAGACTGAAAAATATGCACTGCATTTAGGTATTTTTATTCTATGTATGTGCAGTCTTTTGATGAAAAGCATCTGAATATAGCCAGCAAGGTGTGACTCTTGAAAATATTATTTCTCAACATTGAAAAAATGGTTTTGTTTTTCTATCAAAACTGCAGGAATACTCTGAATTTCATGCTCTATTTTCCCTCAAACTCTGTTAGAATGCTATGTCATTCACATCTGGGGTTAGCAGACTTCAGATTTCATCATCTACAGAACAGACAAAGCAAAATATTTGTTTTACACAGAATTCTATGAAACCTGTAACTGTCACTTGCAAGAAATTGATAGATTTCAAAACTATATCCTTTAAAAAACAGGGAAAATCAATGACCAAAATTTCTTGCATAATTTGAATTAATGTCCCTCCATATATATCTTTGTGTGTGTTTACATATGCATATATATACCCAACTATAACTGCAATTATAAATATAAACATATATATAATTTACATGTCATTTTAAGAAGCATTCTTCTGTCCCAGAGTTCCTTTCTAAAAGTTTCATATTGAAATCTAATTTAGGCTTTCTGGACAATGGAAGGAAGCAGTCATTCCCAAAGGATGATCCCTTTCCGCTGAAGAAAAGTACCCTGAAAAAGAATAGATGAAACCATTCTCTGGTTTACCCATTTTCTGCAAAAACTACTGAGTGCTACACATAACTTTAGTCAACTTTTTTTCAGACAACCAAAATACTTTAAAATCAATCCTATTCTTTGACTTTCTCTAATTGCCCCTCAGGGTCACAGTTTTGGAGCCCCAGGTGCTCAAATGTGAGAATCTAGGCAGCATCAGGGTGGTTGAGGTTGGGACAGGTGCCCACCCCAGGTGCCACAAACCATAGGAACATTTCTCCCTAAGAGATCAGGATCTTTGGTGGGCAAAACATTCCAGCAGAAAGTTTATGATCAGTTCTGGTCTTCAACAGCACTGATTCTTTTTTTCATTAATTGCAACGCATACTAGATTGAGTAGATATTTTGATTGAGCCTTACAGATACCCTAAAGACCATAAACAAGCTGAAATCTTCTCTGGCATCACAGTGAATCAAATTTCAGTATAAGTTGAAAACCTGGTTGACCAATGCTCCCAACCAAAGGGATTCCCCAGCTTAAGATGCCTGTGTGTAAAAAGCTTAGACAGTTCAGTGGCTTTTATAGCTGTGTTCAGACAGCAAAAGAAAGATATCACATCAGCATCAGTGGGATTGAGTGATCGCACTGAAAAAGCAAAACTAAATGCAAAGCTAAATAGCAAACATGGGAAGAAACAAGTTTTAGAGTTAGACATTATACAAGCAAAGGAAAGAAGGAGTGATGCTGAAACTACACAGAAATTAATCTGGATAATCCATCCAAAAGAGATATCAGTATGGTTGTCTTAAGGGAAAGGAAAAGCCGAGTCTCTAAAGAAAGACATGGGAACAGAACTTTCCTCTGAATCAGCAGTTGTTTGTGTGCTGGTATTGTTAATCACTACATTTATTGTTAATCACTATTAGTTCTAAGTTTAGTATTTCTTAGTCTCCTTGACTGACCTCTGGTTCTCTTTATTACTGTGCAAAATACATAACTAGCATTCCCAGATGGAAAAAAAAAAAAGAGCTGAAATATTGATTTTTCAGTTTCCTTTTCCTCTAGTAAAAGGTAATGAGCAAAATTCATCACAGGAATAATTAGTAGAAATTATTCCTGTCGTATTGTGAATCCAAGTGACATTTCATTGTTTATCTGGAGGCTTAATGATGATTTCTAGAGATAATTACTGAGCCTTCAAAGTTATTGTTAATATGCACCAGATTTCTCTGTTTATCCAAACCCAGAAAATATGTGACTATATAAAAATATTTTAAATAGATCTCAACTGATGAGCTGTCCTGAATGGTGAAGCAGTTTTCATTTGTGTATTTTTTTTTATGTTTCCATCCCTCAAATCTTTTTCCTGAAAACTGGATATAAAAATTAAAGCTGAGAGTTTACAAATGGGCCTTGATGATGCATATCATGAATAATGGTAATGGACAGCCACAAGAACAACAATAGCTAAAGAAAAATATCCAGATAGGAAATATTTAAATTCTCATTCACTCCTAAACTTTTTCTGATTTAGTCACACACACCTGCAGTACCAAAACAGTAACAGGTAAATCTTATTTCGTAAGTACCTGTAACACAGAGGGTGCATAAATCCTTCAGACAGGACTGATGAAGCCAAAGGTAAAATTCCTGCAGTATGTTTTGTTCAGGGGCAATGCAACTTCCATGTGAGTCTGACTGCTTTCTGAGAAGTACTGCACTGTGTCCTGCAGGTGTGCCAGGTTACAGACCACTACACATTTTGGGCACATGTAAGGTTAAGTGGTGAGAAGATTAATTATCTAAATGTTGGACTCATGCTCCTAGAGGGACAGTTATGGAAGTGAAAGAGAGACCATTAAAAATTAATTGAAAAAAATATGTGAAACTGGAATCAGTAAAACTGTGTAGTAATATCATTTTACATATATTTCCTCAATTATTTTTTAAACTACATATTCTTGACCTATTGGAGATTTTAAGGCCAGATAGGTGTTATATTCATCATCCAATGTGATCTGCCACTTAACTCATACCAGAGAAACTTTCAAAAGATATTTCTTAAAGCGGTATCTGATGTTGTCCTTTTCCTATGGGAACTGAAACAAAACTTTTCTGTTTTGGAAATATTTATCAACATCAGTAGGACTCCATTACACTTGCTACCAGTTCCAAGTCAGCTTCTATCTTTGTCCTGTGTTATTCTTATTTTCATTTTGATTCTTGTACTTGGTATACTGTTTCTCTATGTGCTTTCAAGATCAGTAGATACACTACTTTTTCCCTCTTTTCATGTGTATCCCCCTAGCTTTATTCAGTCTTAATTAGTGGCTGAACAGTCTGGATTTAGATTTTAAGGGTAGTCTGGGATATCACAGTAAGAATAAAATGCTTTTCAAAATCTCCCAAAAAATGTCGGTGGCTCATCACATCAGTCATGGAACAACTCAAGTCAAAAAAAGTGTCGTCATTGTCCAGAAGAAATTGTTTTCCATACTTTATACATGTCAAGTTAAAACATAGAATCACAGGTTCATGGAATGGTTTCATTTGGAAGGGGCCTTAAAGATTCCCTAGTCCTAGCTGCCCTGCCATGGGCAGGGACACTGTCCATCAGATCAGGTTGCTCAGGCCCCATCCAATTTGACATTGAGCGCTGCCAGGGATATTGTCCACCAGGACCCCCAGGTTGTTCTCCTCAGAGCTGCTTCCCAGCAGGTCAGTTCCCAGTCTGTACTGGTGAATGGAGTTATTCTTCCCCACGTGTAGGATCCTGCACTTGTCTTTGTTGAATTTCAAAAGGATCTGCTCTGCCAATCCCCCAGCCTGTCGAGGCCCTTCTGAAGATCTACACAGCCCTCTGGGGTATTGGCTACTCCTCCCAGCTTAGTGTCGTCAGTGAACTGATGCTGAGGAGGCATCTACCCATCATCCGACTAACTGATGAACACGTTAATTCTGGGCCCAGTATTGAACCTTGGGGGACATCACTAGTGACAGCCCAACTAGACCCCATGCCACTGCTCAAAATGCTCTGAGACCTGTCACTCAGCCAGTTCTCAGTCCACCTCACCATCCACTCACCGAGCATGCTCTTCTGAGCTTGCCTATGGAAGGCAATGAGTTTGCCTATGGAAGGATGTTTTGAGAAGCAATGTTGAAAACCTTGCTGAAGTTGAAGTAAACAATATCTGCTGCTCTTCCCTGATCCATCCAGGTAGTTGCTTCATAGTAGAAGGTGATCAGGTTGGTTGAGCCATGGTTTACCATTAGTTGTAACATGCTGGCTTCTTCTGATCACCTTCTTATCCATGTGGATAGAGATGGCTTCCATAACAAGGTGCTCCATCACTTTTCCAGGGATTGAGGTGGGGCTGACTTGATGGCCATTCCATGAGTTGTCCTTTTTGCCCTTTTTGAAGACTAGGGTGACCTTTGCTTTCTCCCAGTCCTCAGACACTGCTCATGATTGTGAGTGGCCTCACTATGGTATCTGCCAATTCTCTCAGCACTCATGGATGTATCCCATCAAGGGCCCATGGAACAGGTAAATCACATCAGTTAAATTTATTGCAAGAACATCACATTCTTCATTGGCGCCAGTAAAATCATATTCTCTAGGGATAGTCCTGTATGAGCTATCCATCCGAATACTGGGATCAAGGAAAGTTCTAATTATGCTTTTTTGAAATCTGCATCAAGAGGACATATTTGTTGTCTACGCAGAGTATGGCAAATGATATGATACCGCACACAAGTAGCCAATAAACTGAGACCAGGCTTTTGAACTTCTGAATAAAATATTTGAATTATTTTAGTTTGAATTTAAGAATTTAAGACAGCACAAGGACATTTTGATGTGCCTAACTTCACAGAGAGAGCTAGATGTTTATCATTAGAGGGAAGGCACACCAGCTATGGGGATCCTGAAATAGCTCTGTTTATGTTCCTGTTTATGCATTATTCAGATCCCAAAATCCATTTTAACAGAAAATTAACACCAAGTTGAAAAATCATTAAAGTGAAATCCTAGCACCAGGAACTGGGACTTTCACCTGAAGGGACACAGAGCCCTGGTTAAAATCAATACCTCTGACACACTCATCTGTTCATTTCTGAAATAATTAATATTGTCTGCATCCATGGATGCAGCTATGGTTGCAGTAAAAACATTCAAACAATTACAAAGAAATTCACTCACATAGACATCCTTGCTCTAAACACTCATATGAATTCCAATAAACTGTAATTACAAAATACAATGCAATAAGGTCAGGTCCTAACTCTTACATTTCATTGACCTCTCAAGCCACTTAAACAAATTGAACTTGACTCATGCGCTCAGGAGTTTACTGTTAACTATAACATCATCTCCCTTACTTCTAATTTTTATTTGATGTGTCTTAAAATGAGACATAAAGACAAGAGCTTCTTTAAAGCCAGTAATTGTTTCTTGATGTTAGGCCCACTATCAAATTAGCCTCAAAGAGAAAACTTTGATGAGATTTACCTAACTATTAAGGCTATTAGTTGAAACACAAAATTGTTTTATTTTGCGTATTACATTAACCTTCTCCTTTACATTCAGTAGTTTCTTACACAGGGTAAAGTAAAGGCAACTTGATATTTAAACATGGTAAAAATTAATATTAAAACATCTTGTTATAAGCCTCATGTTACTGTAATAGCAAGTTGACAAAGACTTCTTAAGGATGTTCAGCGCTAGCAACAAAATTGTAATAATGTCATAGTGGAAAATGCATTTCATCGCATTGAGAGAGCAAATGTAATTAGTAATAAGCAGGATTTATTTGGAAAGTTTATGAGATATATGACCTGCAATGCAAAGATATGTGAACAGAAATGTTCTTGCAACTGTAAAGCAGGGCAGAATTAAATCCATTTGTTCTGCCCATTTATCTAAGGTTTTTATAATTAGATTGATGTATTAATATCATGGAGGAAAGCTTCTATCTTGAATGTGAAAGAATTCCTGTAACTAGAGAAGGGAGATGGTAACCCTGCCATTATTAACAGGGAGTTATTTCATCAAAATAGAATGCTAATTTAAATATATACTACTTTTGTATTTAAAAAAACCAAGCTACCTAAGAGCAGAATTTGAACAATAATTTCAAATGTACTAAAGCTGTAGGTGTTTTGACAAGATAAAGCACCTGCTCTTCACCAGCAGAAACTATATCTTGAATTTCTGTAAAGGATCCATGCAGCTGCTGTCCTTGTATTTCTATCAGAAATATATTTCCATACAAATATGTAAATTCATGAATCCAAAATGTATTTCTTATGTGTACAAAAGACATCCTTGAAATGTCAGCTCCTTCATCTTCTATTTCTGTTTCCACAAACAACCTCTCAAAAAATCCACTGATCCAATAACATGGGTCAAAACATAAAACTGCAGGTTAATTTCTTTTTTTAAGTACTTAGAGAAAACTTTTTTTTCTCCTTAAGAAGAATATCTGCAGGGAAATATTGCTTGTGAACAAATGTGCTCTGACTAGAGGGACTGGACTCCAGTTTCGGCTGGACTGATGCAGGGGGGTAGGTGCCCTGGTGATGCCAGGTGGACACAGGGAACATGTGTGTGCCAAGCTCCTCTGCCCCTGCACCACTCCCATGCACACACACAGAGCCACAGGGGCACTGGCTCATCCTCTGAGCACCGTCTGCAGGTGAGGGCACAAGCAGCAGGGCCAGCTGTAAGTGCTGCTCTCTGGGTGCTCTGGTGAGAAGGTGACTTGAAGAGTCCTGCACATCAGATTTGGCCCAAAAGCTGCCAGCTGGACCCTGTTGCTCTGTGATATCAGCAACACAGGAGCTAAAATGCATTCACAAAAGGCATCTTCTACTTCACCATCAGCCTATTCATGCAGAAGCTGAGTACCAAAAGGGAAAAGCACTCTATTTGACAGGAAAAGAGTTTTTTCTCGTATTCTCAAGCATCACTCAGAGAGAGTGTTTCTAAAGTTTCTGAGTATGATGAAGGTTATTGGTACTCACTGTACCATTTGCAATTACCAAATGTCACTGTTCAGAATTTTTCCCACGTTCCCCTTTCCTTGCTGCAGCCTATGATTAACACATGGTGTTTTCAGAGAATACCCAGCCTACACTTACTGTTTTGCTTTCATATTTTTCTCCTTGTTTATCTTGTTGTATTCCTGAAATTGCTTTGCTATTTGGGGACTTAGAAAAATCTGGTTCTGTGGAGGTATTTTAAAACCAGCTTAGCTGGGCTTCCTGGCCCTCTGACAGACAGAGTGAACGCAGACACAATGTGTTCTCCAGTGACTCACTGCTGGTATTCCAGTGGTTATCTTAAAATGCCAATAAGGTTGTGGGGATTGTGTCCTCCCGGCTGACCTGCCAGCAGGCTTGTGCTGGGAACGTGTGGCAGCAAGTTTGCCATCAGGGATGTCATGCCATTCCTTAAAATAAGCTCCTCGGGAGCTAAACTAACGCTGTAGTGTTTTGGGTGCCCTGAGAACACACCTTACACCATCAATGCCGAGAGGTGGAGTCTCCCGTTTGTAAACCCATGTCACCATTCACATATGAAAAACATACATTAAGGTGAAGAAAGAAGAAAAAGGTCTTGCTGACAGCAGCGCAGTTTAGAATTGTGTCAGAGCTCTGAAACCAGGAAAAACAGCATGAATGTTCAGTCACATTTTCAAACAATCTGCTTTCGACCTTGTTTAACTTTGCATGAACATTTAGAAAACACATAAAACCATATTTTACTATTATCAATATTCATGTAAAGCAAGCACTAAGTTTTTATGCTCAAGTATTTATAGAAAGTGGTTTTTATGTTTGCCTCCTATAAACATTAGTATCAGAGTCCTGGTTGTTAACATTAGTGCTGCACTATCAAGTATGAGAAACAATGCCATGTGTCTTGTGCAACCATCACAGTTAAACAATAAAGACAATACTCCAGAAGAAGTCTATAGAGCAAATGAATCACAGAATAACAGAACAAATCCACAGAAACAGTCAACTTATATGGGCTTTCTGCCAATGGAGAAAGGAGCAAAGTGTATCAGATTCAATTTAAGTATGAATTATTCAGCCAACTCTTTTTGCAGTCTTGCCGTTCAGCATTATTTTTCACTTTAGACTATGTTAACTCACTTTATGCAAGTTTGGGAGCATCTGATCTATTATTTTTATAAATTATTTTAACACAGTGATAGTGTTGAGGGCTTCTGTTCTTGGTACTAGCAGTTAGTTAGGAAAAATAGTTCTCTTGCAGAGGCAGTAAAGAAAGCCAACTAAATATGAGATGACAGGAACATTATTGTCTCCATTTTACTGAAGGTAAAAGAAAACCTTTTAAAAGTCAACCATTACCATGTTTTTAGATAGCATGGTGGTAGATCTAAAGATTTAACCAAATCTCCTACTCCTAATTACTAATAAGGTGCATGTAGACAGATTCCGTTTTCCCATATAGATATGTTTTATAATAATTTTTTAAGATCCATTTCATCTTTTTCACAGAAGCTGGAGATGAGCAACAAATAAAACAGCTTCTTGAAGGCACTGAATAATATTCTTCAAAATTATGCTGCTTCCTCTGGAGGTCACACTTTTTAAAACAACTGCCTCCATTTAATTCCAGTATCTATGAGGAATATTTGCCCTCACCTCTGCACCCAGCTGATTTCTGTACACCCTGGTGGTGTTTCAGAGCTCCTTTCCAAAGCCAGGAGAATGCATGGCAGGACACTTTTTTGGCTGTGGCCACTGTTTTTCGAGCCCTGCTCATTAGGCTGGCCTGTCACAGACACCCCTGTAACCAGACCCAGGCAGCGCAGCTGATGCTCTCCAGCTCCAAGCAAAGCACCAATGGACCTGCCGAGGCTTCAGAAGAGGAAGAGCAAAACCAGTGCTGAACAAGGAGGAGGAAGCTGGAATTACAGTAGCCAAAACTGTACCTTCATTCAGATCTGGCTTTCAAAAGCAAGTTGTGGAGTAACTTCCATGTTGCCTCATGTTGAGGTTCTGTTAAAAATTTCCCTTTGCACAGTGTTGTCACAGGTTAAAAACCATCATCACACGATAGTGTTGGCACAGTCACTTTATCTCAGCTAGATGGTTATGATTTTGAACAGTACTTCCCACAAGATGTTTCTTGTTCCACTTTTGCATTATCACCAAATCATGTTCAATTTCAACATTTCAAAAAAAGGGTTATTTTTAAATCGTAACTTTGCACTGATGGCAAAGCCTACATATTCAATGAAGGATCTTAAAATCTCACTACACAGCCCTGTGGACCCTTTATTGCTAAGACCATTCTTGTTAAGATTCAGGAAGAGGCAGTGACTGGCCCCCTGGATCTATTTGACTTTTACACTATGGGACAGCATTTCTAACTGGAGAGGGCGGTTGTTTTCGCAGCAGATCAGAATCCCACTTTGCAAGGACCATGCTGCAGTCAAATGCTGTCTCACACCAGTGAATCCACTGTGTTTGCATAGTGCTTATTTTTAGCTCTTGTCACTGATGTTATTGCTAGAGACAACATAGGTTCAAAATGTCCCTTGCACTTCAGCAAAAATAAAGGTTTCCTGGGATTCCCTGCACTAGGAGCTTTGCATTTTGCTTTTTCCGGGTATTAGTGCATTCTCAATCAATCATCTGCAATTAGTACTGCTGATACCACATGTTTGTAAAAGCCACACTTCTCATATCAAACTTCCACAGTCCCTACATCTTTGTAAATTCTGACTTTTAAAGAAAGGGTATTTTTTACATGTAATCCAGTTCTCATTTGGAAGTTCATTTTATTTTAATGGCCTTAACATTTCTCAAATAAGCTTCCTGATTTCCACCCATAATTAGTGTATTACCCAAGTAACGGATAGCTCTACTTAAAACTGTTCTTATACAAGCTGCTGAAATGCAGAAAGATTGGTGGCCATTGCTGAAAGCTGCCTGACAAGAACAAAAATGGGGGGTAGTAAATAATATGGAGATTCAATCAAACAGAAAGCATTAAATATTCACTAAGCAAATTGACCACTATTCAACAAATACCTTATTTATCTGCAATTAAATAAAGTGAGAATTAATCATTTTTCCACTGTGTCTGAAAACATATTTGGAGAGCCATAGCTGCTGCAGCAGCTGCTCAGCTAGCAGGGTGGGAAGGCGAAATGAAGCTGCTGATGGCCAGAGGCAGCACTGACCTATATGTGGGGCTGTGCTCTCCCCCAGGTAGGCTGTACAGGGTTAGGTACATGCCATTTTCACCCAGGCTTATCAGGAAAATATGAATTAAACCTCTCAGCATCCGCTCCGCTCCCTGGGCATGACACTGCTACTCACATGTACATCACTGAGGAGCAGTGGCTGCTGTGGCTGCCGTGACCATCAGGGCACAGTGGCCCCTGGCCCCTGCACTGTGACCCTCTCCACAGCTGCTGCCAGCCCTGCCAGCTCAGGGGAAAGTTTGCCCTCCAATTCCAACCCCTTCATTGTGTCTTTGCTTGTGGACACACGGTGCCCCTTTTTCCTGTTTGCTTGTCCTCTGTAATCTTTTTAGGATTTCAGTGTTTAGCAGTGGTTGCTTTTAGTCACAAAATGCATTAGTGGCTCTGTACAGATCATAGTGGAAATGATTTTGCAGCAAATGACAGTCATGAGGGAGGCATAAGGAATTATTTTTGGGAAATAACTGTCATAAGGGAGTCACTTGTGCTATCGCTCAAGTGTTTTTAGTACTCAGGAGCAGGCAATGTGAGGTAAAAGCTTTTTTTGCATTGGATGCAATACTATAAGGGGCATAAACAGATACTGAATGTATTAAGGCAGGTCATCTCTCCTTCTCTCAATAGATATTAACTGCTGTGTTATACATTCCAATCAATGTAATCAATTCACATGAAGACTGATCTCCTCCACCACTGAAGTCTTTGGGAGGAACATTTCTAATGTGTAAGTTTACCTGCTACCTACTTCAGATGGAAGATGAAGGAAGTCTTGGGGTGGGCAGGGGAAGGGGGATTGGGGGCAGGCAGATGGATGGGCAAGGAATGCCACAGAGAAGCACTTCCCACTGTCAAACAGTGTTGCTGCTGAAACACTCCAAATGCAAGCTCAGGATTGAAAATACCCTGCACATTGGGCTTTCCCAACCCTGCTATGTTCCCAAAACCTTAGAAGTACCCAAATCTGGTCCCAGGTTGTTTTAAAGGAAGGCTGACATGTGCTGTGGTGCTTGCATGAAGGAACTGGTTTTACAGAACACACAGAGCTCAGAGCTCCCTGCAAAGGCATGGCATCAGCCTTCAGACAGCCCTCTGCTGCGGCACTCAAGCATGGCAGGGAGAGCCCTTTATCGAAGAGAACAGGTGTTGTGTTGAAGATAAATGGCCTTGAGAAGCAGGACTCTCCTTTGCAGTCAGTCGACATTTAGTGCTACTCTATAAGATGCTACTTCTTTCCATGGGTTGCATATTGAAGTAAAACGTAAAAACAGTTAACTCCTGAAATCGGTACCTGTTTGGTATTCCCTAAGCGACTGTGAAGTCCTTTTCACATGAGATATTGCTCAGAAAAGATTTATGAAATGTGGCAGGGCAACATCAAGGCCTTAGAACCATTAATTTAAAATGCCTTTCCCCTTCATCCTCCCGTGTAAGTTGCTGAGCAATCATGATTTCTTCTTACCTTCTGCTCTCGGTGATACAGCTCGTGTCATGCCAGGATCACAGTTCCATGACATTAATTATACACAGCCAAGACACACTTTTTATTTTGTGCCCCAACTGGAAAATAGTGCAAAGGAGCACAGGAGACACTTCCTGTGCTTAGGGAATTTAATTCCAGCTCTGTACCTTTAAAAAAAAAAAAAACAAAAAACCCAAAAAACCCAGAAAAAACTTACAACTTGAGAGCTCTTTCATTTTGAAAGTAGTGAAGGGGTCACTGCTACATTCAGAGTTGCTTACAGTGGAAAGGCTTGAAATACAGAATAATAATATCAGGAGAGAATTTCTTGGGCCTGCTTACTTTTGTGTAAGTGAAGGTAGATGATATGGCCAAGATAACAATCTGACCCTAACCTACACCCCTCAGTGCAGTAAAATAGAACGGTGTAACTCAGATGTAACAGAGCCAGAACATCAGGTCAGCAAGTCTCTCTTCCTAAGGCAGGACTGTGGCATCTGGTACATCCTGCAGAGTGAAAAACTCACATCATTTTAACTACAGATTTATATTATCAGGCTTTACCTCTACACCTGCAAAAATTCTCACACTAGTCTAAATGAAGTATGTTGTATAGAAAGAAGTTTACATGGCCAAATTCAGACGCTCACCCAGAGCTGGATGGATGTGGCATGGAGAGAGCTGACTATTCACACAAGCACACGACTATTTTGCACTTTCCAGGAATGATCTTTCCACCCCAAGGGCAGCACCTCCTGAGAAGTCTTCACTGGATCAGCATTGGAGCAGTTTTCAAGATCTGCTGTGGTCCCTGAGACAGCTTTGCCCAGGATGCAGCTTACAAGGAGGGATTGGTACTCATGCAAATGCCTTGAGGACACTAGGTGGGGGAAAGCCCCAGCAAAGCTGAGAAAAGCACCTTAACCATCAGATACCACAGAGCAGCCACACCTCATCTGCAGCCCCCTGGGCTCATGCAAAGACCAGCACCAGCAAGGTCCCTCTGATCCCACACAGACAACAGGAAAAGAAAACAGTAACCTGAGATGTTCCCAGAGTACAGGCTACAAGCTCGTGCAGCCTGGCAGATCCCCAAGCACAGCCTTGTCTCTGATGGTGATTTTCCGTGTCGGTGCTGGGGAGCTACACAGAGCTCTGTATTGCTCTGTAGCATCCTTTGCTCTGTGGGTGGCACAAATGGAAAATATTTTTACTTCAGCAGCAATGGTCATCTAGATAAAACCACACTGCTTCCTTCCTGAGCTCCTTTTTCAGTCCTGCCCACAAGTGTCCCAGGCTACTCTGTCTGGCAAATGAAGAGTGCTGCTTGCAGACAGAAACAGATGCTTTCTAGATGGGCCTTTTTTTAAAAAAAAAAAAAAAAAGAAAGAAATTATGGACTTCTCAGCTTTCTAAAAATCAATTTGGATTTTTTTGAAGTATTGGTGACTTCTAATCACCTTTCATGCAAATATTTTCCAGTTTTTCATTATTTATGGATCTTCTCAAGCTTTTGCCTTCCTTTAACACTTTGAGCTTAATGAAACTCTTCTGTGATTGATTTATGAAAGCAGGTTTAGCATGGGGTTTTATGAATCTGACATTTCCACACACATGAAATTCCAGGCACTTACAATACAGTGATTTATTGGCAATCTATATTGTATAAAAGAATAACAAGAATTAATATAATGGCATAAGAAAGAATCACACGTAGCCACGACCTGATCTATTGAAATACCTATTGAAATTTCTTAAAATATGTATATAGTCCATTCTAATAGATGAACCAGTCACAGGTTTTGTTTATTTAGAGGGTTTTTCCTACCTTGCTGTTACATGTGCCTTTAAAGTTTGCTACTAGTAGAAAAAAATTTTTTTTTCTCCCCCAGAAAAAAACTGAGATAATTTTCCTCAGAAAAATTGGTTTGAGGCTCCTAGGTGTGCTGTCGGCACAGGAGCACAGGAGGAGGAGGGGAAATCCTGTGAGCCTGGGACTGGGACAAACCGAGCAGAGCGACCTTATCCTGTCCTCAGGAGAGGCTGCAAATCCCAGGCACAATTCTGACCTGGAGACAGCAACTGCTATAGGGAAGGGCAACAATTTATGGTAGAGAAAAGAATCAGCTGCAGAGTAATCAACCTTAGATCTTTTTGCCCATGCCTGTGTACTTTATCGCTCAATGAGACAACATTCAAAACCCTTCAGCTTTACAGGAACAACCACTTATTCTCTGCAATCTCACAAGAGCAACCAAATTTGATATTTAATGAAAACAAATGCTTCAGTGGTGTTATGCCAATTTAGCTATGTTAAGTTTCTATTCCATCCTTTATTCCTAGATTAGGGGTTATTTATTAGTGATTCATGTTCTTTCCTGTTACAATGCACATGATGAAAGTGTCCATGTATGAGAAAAAAATTAAGAGTATGCACACTATCTATCCCACATACACCATTAGACCCTGAGATGTTTAATGAACCGAAGAATGTCAAACCAGATAGTAAATTCCCCAGTTGCTCAACTAGCGCTTGTTTGCTCTGTTGTGTTTTTATTTTCTGAGCTCAAAGTAGCCACGATCAGCTCCCTTGCCTTGCTGTGTGTGCTTGGGCACTCCCAATGTAACAAGTCACAGACTGTCACAGACTGTCACAGACTGTCACAGGCTCAGACTGTCACTGATCACACTAGAGAATGGCATTCAGACTGCTTTGAAGAAAAAAGTACTAGCTGTTCTTCAACTTTGGGTAGACCTATTCCTATAGAGTATAAAACAGGAGCATAAAGTCGTAAACCAAAGAGAAGAACCACTGACTGCCGAAGAACAGCTGCCTTACAAAAATCCCCAGGCTGACTCTGCTGGGGATACTGTCTAGTCCACTGCATCCTGAAAACTTCAGAAAGATCAAGTAACAACTTTAGAGGGCTCAAATAAAAGAAGAATCAACAATCACAAGGATTTTGTGGTATTTTGAAAAGTCAGAATAAATTAACAGATTTGAGTGCAAAAGCAGCAACCACAGTAATTTGTCACCTGCTCTCTTCACATAACTGTTGGCATAACACTGTAACCACAAAGAACCTGTCCAGTTCCTATCTACGATCCATCACTTTCAATTACATTTCTTGGTATTGGGAGCATATTTCCAGTTAAAAATCCAGCACTTCTCTGAGGAATCTGCAAGAATACTTATCTTGCTTCTTTTAAAGTGCTAAAAATACTTATTTGAAGTTCGAATTTCACAAGCCACAGCTTCCAGGTATTGGCTTACCTTGTGCAGTTTGCTAGATTAAAAAGCCTTCTGTTATCCATTGAAAAGGTTAATCCACCTGTGTTCTTATGTTTGTGCAGCAGAAAAGGAGAGTTTTATCTTCAGACCAAGATGATAGCGCTATTTAAAAAATATAGGTAGCATATAAAACCAGAAAAATATATTCAGAACGTTTCTCCAAGATTTCCTTCATAAATAATTGGTAACATAGCACAAGTTTTTTTCATGGACCAGGCATGATACTATTATGAAAACCTTTCTTTTTTTTTGCAAGTATTCTCTAAGAGAGGTAAAAAACACAACATTTTTCCCCTGACAATGCAGAATAAAGAAAAGCACTCAACTGTAGTAGGGTAGGACTCATAAAAATGCTCTCTACTCATCATTCTAAAATGAAACACTGGCTTATTGTAATTAAAAAGCATAGTCTCATAAATAAACCTATTCCAATGCTACTAAGTCACAGATTTCTGTAATACAAATATGTGAAATGTTTATTAATGCATAATACTGACAATTTTTGCTTTGGTGTCAAGGTTCAGTATCAAATACAAACTTCAAAAAAGAAGCATGCAAATCACAGTCATTAGTGTATTAATCCTTTGCAGCCAGGTTTTGCAAAAAAAATAAATCTCATTAATGTGTTGAGGCAATAGGAAGCCACGTTATACATGCTGTCTCCAAAACACATTAGTTACTGAACAAAGCGAGAAAATAATCACAAGTGCATGATACCTATTGCCCTCTAAAAATGTTCTATAGAGACTCACTGTTCCTTTCTTTGTACACCTGTTGTATTCTTTGTACATTTATCTCTTGCAAAATCTAACTTATTGTACTGGATTGTTCACCTCCTCTGTGATTAAATGCAAGGTTGTGATTTCTAATTGTCTTTGCCGTGTCTAAGTAAAGCAAATGCCTAAATCTGCTGTCTTTTTCATGAGACATGTCACTGTTTTCAAAATCAGCCTTGGGGCAGCGGTGGCAGCTCACACCATAGGGGACAACAGATGAAGGCTGTGCCTGTCCCCACCTCCCCATGTCCGAGTGGCCAGCGCGGCTGAGGGCACGTGGCACTGGCGTGCTTTGGTGGCTGAGGTCCCTGGGGCCAGCACACCACTCAGAAAGGCATGCCAGGTTTCTTCTGACAGTGCCTGTGAGTGAGAAAAAGCAGTTTTCCCTCTGCCCTGGCCCCGAGAACACCTGTATGTTTTAGCAAGTTCTATCTTCTCAATATTGCAAAGTCAGACTCAGCTCCCCATTTCTGAGATTCCTCACAGGTCTAGGGCAGGAGTAACTTCAGCTGCAAGTCAGGGAAATCTACAAGGAAAGCACAACTTCAAGGCAATGTTTTTTACTTTGATCTTGCACACCCTCTCTTCAGACCCCTGGTAAAACAATTGAATTTGCTTTTTATCCTGCAGTGAGTTTGGGAGCTCTCCCAGGTTCCAGCACAGAGGGGGCTGCTCTCTCATAGCCACCAGCAGCATCTGGCTCTGCACATGCCCCCAGAGCCCACCTGGCTAGGAGCTACAGCAGCACAGCACACTCTGGTGACAATACACACTGTCACTGCCACCACCGCCATCAAACAGCTGCCAAGGGTCTCTGTCGGCCATTGCAACCTCCTCCTGCAACACCAACCTGTATTCACCTCTGTGATGCACTTAGGCTGTAATTAAACCCATATCTCTGCATGGGTGCATTCAACTATATGCGCTGATTTTTTTGGAGTTAATAAGCTGAAACCATTTCAACAGCATATGCACTGTTACAGCTTAGTTGTCAAGGGTGACCACAGTCCTCAAAAGAGAAGGAAAAAGAACAAGTTAGCCCCTCTTTTAATAATATCTGCTACTTTTCCTTCTTCCAGCTGAAACTAGAGGCCTGGTTTCATGCCACATTTGACAGCATGAAGTGAGTGCTACAGGGCAGGGCACAAAATTCTGCCAATACTTCAAGTCTGTTCTGATAGAAAGGCTCTGTTCCATCATGTGTAGTAAACATGAGTGAGACACAGCAACTGTTAGTAGTTAAAAGAAAACAAGGTGCTGACCTGCTTGCTCTGTACTAGGAACTCATCAACCACTGGTGGTTGCACAGGTTGAGTTCGATCTCTTAACTTTAGAATGCAGATTTTAAATGGGTATGATTATGGAAAACTTGGGAGATACCCATGACTGATGTTGTACTTCAGACTTCTAATTGGAAAAGAGCAAGTTTTTAAGCAGAGGATATTCCATCTAAGAAGAATAGCTTCATGCTCAAACAAGTAACCAGGTGTTAAAAACTTGGAAATAAAGTTTAGCTGTGACAATGCACCTATATGACCTAAACAAATTAATTAAATAATCTCACTTTTCTTTCTAGTAATCCAAATTACCTGTCCTTCCTGGGGATCTTAGACAAAGCCATATACTCAGAGCTTTTAGATTACACAGAAAATGTCTTTCAGAGCACAGAGAACAGTACCCAGATTTCTCATTTGCTGTTTTTTCAAATTACCCCCTCAACTGAAGAGGCAGTGTATCCAGTAGCAGCCACGCTGCTGCAGAGACAGACCCCTCTCAGCTTCCTGTGGCTGCCAGCAGCTCTGATTTGGAAGAGCCCCTGCTGACATGACCAGGAAGTGCTGAACTATGTAGGTACTCCTATTACACACAGTGTGGACATCTTTCTGAGGGAGTTTGCAGCAGCCCAGATCCAGATATCCTGCATCATTCTCAGGCTACTGGATCAGCAGTGCTCTCTGTAGAGAAAGACACTGAGAGAAGGCTATGAGTAAAGCTACTGCAGAGAGCTAGCCAGAAAGACTGGGACCTCTTGCTACAAAAATCAAATCTGGAGCAGCACATCCATTCTGCTCTTGACACCAGACAGGTATTTTCAGGAGGTGTGCTGCACCCAAGAGACAGCAAAGAGGGGCAAGCTGGGAAACACCCACCAGTACCTTCCACCTGTGAGATTTCCATGCTTGGCAGCTCATGTAATTCCTTCACAACCGCCTCTTCTCATTGCAGTTGCAAAGCCCTCTGAACCATAACCTGGAGGACAGCCAGGTTGTTGAAGGAAAGTCCCTCTGTGCAAGCAATGAACTATATCTTACATTAAAAAGTAGTTTTAATGTGGTTCCATCTGACTTTTTTGGGTTATTGTTCAGACACGTATTAAAGATCTAACAAATTGTCATCATTTGCATTAATTGGCATTTATATTACAGTTAAATGCAGATGGCAAGTGCCTGCAGGGTGGTTTCCTCATCTACATTTGCCATTCCACTATGGCTTTGTGAATCATTGCTTTCAAACAGTTGGAGAAACAATGATGTTGGAATGATTTTTGCCTTTTTCTTTTATATAGTCTCTGTGTTCTTTACACATATATTTGTAGCCTATTACTCTATTAGTGGCTAGTTTTTCCTGCAGTTTTCCATACCCATTCCCTAGGCAGAAAGGGAGGTACATTCCTAGGGCCTCTATCCTACCTTGGTTCTCCCTGGATATCAAGGTGAGACCAGCATTTTGAGACACATTTTCATAAACAAAATTTAGTTTCCATCTGAAGTGGGAGGATCTAGACAGGGGGAAATTACCTCACCTCTTATGTCTCTAACTGGAGATTTTTGTCAAATATGCTAATTTGCTAAACTTATAAAACTGTATTCACCCTGTGGGGGCTGGTCTTGTGTGGACATTTTCCATGTCTGCCCCTGGAGGACTCTAATAAAGACCAGCTTTTATATTACCTGCTACACTATTATCCCAAAAGTGTGTTGTTTCATTTCTAGGGTCTTTAAGGTGTCAACAAAACATTGGAGAAGTGTCTTCTGAAGATTGTGTACTTTCTTTCCTGAATGAGTTGATTTTTACAAGGACAAAAGAAACACATTTTTAAAGAATCCTGCACAATTTCACTCAGGAAGAGTCAGAGAGAGGATACTGTGCTCAGCAAAAGCAAAATCTGTGAATAAGGTGTATGTACTTGTGCAGATGCTGTTGGTAACTTTGCACACAGGACAGACCCCATTACCCCAGCTGGCACAAACTGGGAGCAGCAGCATTCCCCAAGGGAGCAGCAGAAGGGAAACTGAGTAACCCCAGATGAGCCTGGAGTCAGAATCTGGAGCAATGCTCCAGCCCCCAGGGGAAATCACGGGTTTGCTGAAAGAACGAAATGTGAAATTCAGAAGCCTGGAGTAGGCAGAAAGGCAGAAGAGATGATCAAAATTACAACTCTTCATTGTGTTGTCACAGAGGGAGTCTGGGCACTCCTGTGCTGCACCTGCAGCTGAAGAGCAGCGACTGCCACACATTCCCACTTCACCAATCCCCAGCTTTTCACCCCTTTATCTATTTCTAATATGTGATGATACTAAATATTTTCAGCTAGATGAAAGTTTACTAGCAGAACAGATGTTTTATGCTCATCAATTTAAATTACTAGGTACCTAAGGAAGAGATACAGTCATCCGCAGTACCTACAAGCAGCTGAGTTATTTACCATATTGCTAGGTGAAATGTTGCTGTCCTCCCCGTCTCTTTATTACCTGTGCAAAAGTTCCTGATAAATTAGTTGTGGTACAATGGCAGAATATAAATATTTCAGCTAGTAATACCTGGACTGGAAAAACCTGTCTGTAAAATCCCCCATATGTGGGAGCTACTCCCTAAAAATTTGTTGTTAAATCTCAGCACGTAGACAGTACAGGTCATATAGATGGTTGGATGTAAATATTCCCATGAGCCAGAACATTGCTGATGACCACCAAATGCTCGTGATGCTTTTAATCCCCTTTGCTATTCACAGGGGTGCTGTGATCCTCACCTTCCTTAGTGATTTATTATCCTGCAATCTTCTGTCAGGCTTGATTCAAAGTCTTCAGTCCTCCAAAGCTTGGTTTGTAATAAATTTATCACATTTCTGGAATGGTAAGTTACACAGCAAAAAGTTGTATTTTACAGGGTTGATTCTGGGGGCATTTTTGTCAGAAATTTTTAAAAAAATTCCTTTTTTCAACAAAACTGAGACAGTATTTTGATTCCCCTTTTTAATTTCTAAGCTTATTCTCACCTACTATTTTGGAATTACTGTTATTAGAAGAGTGCTTGGCGCCACTCACTGAGCTCAGAGCCTCATTTATTGCTATTAGCCCAGCAAAGGTGTATTGAAAAGTGTGGCATTCACCAAATGCAATTTGTCCATTTTACTTCTTTATTCTTTCCCTAAAAATGCTCTGAGTAGCTCTGATTTCTCCCACAATTTTCTCTGAATCACTAATTATTACATTTGATTTCCATTAATATCAGCAGCTAAGATTATTTGAAACAGTCTGTCAATAGGGCAGACCATCTAATTTTATATATCTCATATTTGTATGTTTTCCAAATATAGGTGTACATAATTGTAGCTAACTAGTGTTTAGTGTCAGGTACCAGAATCCAGCTCTGAAATATGTACACATATATATATAGACATACATATCTATATATATAGATAGATATAGATATATATAGATATATAGATATATAGATATATAGATATATAGATATATAGATATATAGATATATAGATATATAGATATATAGATATATAGATATGTATATTCGCATTTCATTGCAAGGACCCAGTTCTGCAAAGCATTTAAACACCTACCTTGGACCTTTAGTATTTTCCTAGCTAAAGCCTAATTCTGTGCGGGCTTTTCCAGACATGTTTGCTAGATGCTAAGGCAATGGCAACAATGTCAAATTGGGATGCTGAGAAACTGGTAGCAAACCCACTCTCTCTGACTGAAAATGTAATCTGAGTTTAGAAGAAACTCTCCTGCAAGAAGGTGTTCTCTGTTCCCACTGCTTCAGATCCTGCTGCACCAACAGTGCATTGAAGCTCTGTTTTCCTGCAGTAGGTGGAAGAGTGCACAAAGAAGAAATTTCCATCACTTACTCCAGTCCCAACTCAAGATTTAGAAGACATCAACAAGGACAAAATGCTCCAAATTCTTGTGCTCTTGTGAGCATACAGGGATGCAAACAGTGTCCTGGAAAACAGCAACTTCAAAATAATGGATTTTGTGGATCAGTGCAAATTACCCTCATGATTCTGAGTTGATGGAAAATTATAGGTGGATTTCAATCAAGCATGATTCTCATTAAAAGTATCAGAACAAAACCACAAAAGTTTAACATTGGAAATGCTTCCTCAAAGTAATGAAGAAGTGAAGTTTAGCAGCCTGGTGATTCCTGGTGTTGCCTAACATGACGACTTCTGTGAGGCACAGCTCCTCCACGAGTTCGAGACAGTGCCACACGGGATGAGATGGGCTGGCTAAAAATCCCACCTGCTGGTAAGACTACAGAGGGGGGTGCAGCTGAAAACCAGATCAGTGTTTCTCACGATAATCATGTCTAAGCATGTGAGCCATCTCATGTCATAATTTTGAGTTTGAGAATGAAAATGTTGGAATCTTTTTAATTTTTTCACCCAAAAATCATCAGCCCCAAAAGAAAGTGAATTCCAGTGGCTGTAGGGGAGAGGCATTAGCCAGGAAGTGGCTCTTTCCACAGGAAATAGCCTGACAATCAAAGAATCTCATTTCTTATCCCTTCTTCTCCATGAGTCTAAGAGCTGTATGAAAATGGAAATAAAACATGTCCTCACATCTTTTTCATTCTGTGTTCTCAGATAATTTTTCTCTGTGGAAATGATGACAGTGTTGTAGTGTGGAAGGAGAGGCAGATGTCAAGGCGAAAGCATTACTTTTCTCATCAATTATATTACAACACCGGGAATTAAGAAATATCCTTTTTGTCATTGTATTTCCATTACTAAACACTGATACAATTTATTTTATTTGATCTCCTTAGGCAGGTGAGATATATCATAAAGATTTTTAAATTACAATGAATTCTCCATAATGGACTGCATAAAAGTATGGAATATAAAAAATGATACATTAGAAGAAAACCTTACTAGAAGTGTAAAGCATAGTAAGAAACTGCATCATTAGAGAAAAAAAAAAAGCAATTTAACTAGAAATCTGTTTCTTGAATTCTTCTTTTTAAAAAAGTAAGACAGTATCATTGACTAAACTCAGGTTAATAAAAGAATTGTTTCCTCATTCTTTACTGACGAGGTTTGGTTGATGTTCTGAGACACAATTCACTATCTGAATTTTCTGCCCAGGATTATATTGCCAATAGGTCCCTCTAGCAGGAGGCATAGTCTTTGTTTGTTTTCCCCCAAGCTGTTTAAAATTTTAAACATATGGTGAAAACATATAACAATATTATGTCAACCCAAACTGGAATGTGAGTTTGTAACAGAATCTTCTCTAAAATAATATAAACCATCTCTGTGACTTCAGTCTGACATAAGTAGCTTTTGGACTTGCCTTTCCCTTTTATAAATGAAATCCGGTGAATAAAGGAGGTAATATATGCCAAGTTCCCCATACAGACACTGACATGCTGCCAAATGCAGCCCAAAGCAAAGTAAGCTGCCTTCCATGGGAATTCACCCACACGAAATAGAATTATGTTTGTTCTACTCTCCCTGAAACTGCCATACAATCCTTCTGTTTAATTAAAGACAGGAATAACTTTGTAGCATAACTCATGAAATAAAGGAAACAACTTCTGTTGGGAGTCCTTCATACTGTAGATGTAGTTTACAGAATAAACGCAGCTGACTTGTTTAAAAAAAGAAAAAAAAGCAAGAAGGTTAAATCCATCTGATGTAGTGGCTCAGCAGAAGGGAGCACAGACTCTACTGAATTATAAGTGTCACAGTTGAGTTACCAAGCCACTGTGTCTAGATTTGGGAAGTAAAGCAGTGGCTAGCACTGGCAGAGCTGCATTAGCCATTGATGCATTTCCTGTGCTCCATCAGAGCTGGAGACAGCACCAGCCACGGCCACAAGCATCTCTGAAGAACAAAGACTTCCATAGGAGCCCTAGCTGTTTCCCCCAGGATAGTAAATATTAGGCTTTTCATGTTAGATTAACAGCAGGCTATTAAGGCCTTGAGAAAAAAAAAAAAAAAAAAAAAACAACCCAAAAAACAACCAACCAACCTTAGCAGAAAAATAAAGTACAACATTTTAATGCGGAAGCAGACTGGGAGCAGGCAAATGCTGCTGTTGCCAGGCTGACCAGCACTGAGGGTGGACACCAAGCAAGACAACCACCGAGCATCCCAGACATGGGACCAGGACCAGCTGCAGCCCACAGACCTTGCTGAGGTGTCTGCCTGCAATGCTGGGGGACAAGGGTGGAAGGGCGTGGCTTACGGCAAGCTGAAAGTTCTGTTTTTAGTAACTGCTACCATATAGCCATAGTGCGATACAGGCAATTTCCTCCAAGGTGGTCCTAACTTCACTCCAGCTACTCCTGAAATAATGTTCTGGACCCTGGGACAATGGAGGAGGGAGGCAAAGGGCCTGTGGCCATAGTGTGTGGTGCAAGAGTGTGCACACAATGTGTGTGTTCAAAAGGAGAAAAAAGCACAGGAACCCCCTCTGTCCTCTGTCCTCCAGTCACTCTACAGACAGCAGTGAAAAACAAAAGAAATTTTCTAAGATTTGGCTTTTCTTATGGAAGTTTTGCAAAACAAATTGCAGAGATTCTTTTGCTGTCTTCACAAGTGCACTACAAGGTCTTTACAGTTTTGCTAGGGGTTTTATCATTATTATTTTCTTCAGCTGTACCTGCACACGGCCGCATTAGCAGAGATGCTGTTGGTCTAGCAGCAGAAATGTGTCTGCTTAACCTCTGCCTGCCCTGTCTCCACACAGGGAGGCTTGCTGAAGGGAATGATAACTGAAGCTGCCTGCCTCTTGGCCTCCCCATCCCACAGCACCATGGAGACCAGGTGCATGGAGGTTACTGAACAGTAGGAAAGATATTTTTGTCATCTGACTTGAAGAATTTTGTCACCTTCCTCTTCACACAGAAATAGCAGCAGGTAGAAGAAGTGCATTTGTCAAAATGAGGGTAACTTGTTAAGGACTTGAGTGCCTTTTACATGCCAAATTTGATACCCTGTGACAGATATAAAACACCACAGATTAGCATTTTAAATCTAGAAGTCATTTCCTACACAATTGAAAACTTAGCTACACCACACAGTATCCTGCAAGCTCTCAGTTATTTCATTAGGCATTCTGTAGCAACTTGATCTGTTCAAAATATGGTGCAGAAGGTCCAGCTATTTCAGTTTGTTAACCTGCAAATTAGTTTCAACTTGTGAAAGAAAATCTTCCAGATATACCCTCTATTAATTAGACAAGACTTTTGGCACCATTTTCTTGAATGACAGTCTGCCCAATTTTATCTACTGCGCAGAATTTAACATAGTGGCCAGAGTTACTTCTGATTATTTTATTGCCATATTTTTCAAAGATGGTTTGAAATGTACCAAAGCTGCCAAGTATTTGTGTGGTTTATTACACAGATGTGAGACAATATTCTTCAAACCCACTTTCCTAAAATTAGGATTCTCTTTTTTATGTACATTTGCTTTCCAGGGACTCACAACCCCTGTAATGAATAGGTTTGCAATGCCTTGGAAAAATCAAACCAGTTTTGTTTAATTTTCTAAATAGTTACTTTTGAATATAACCTTAGGTATAAGCTGTGAACATGCCATCTCCCAGAAAATGTCTGAGATTTTCAAAGATGTTCAGGTTTAGCCTAAATCTACATCACTGTTTAGTGAAAACATTAAGTGCATATTGATTTCCATAGTTATGGATAAACCAATACTGAGAACTTCTCAGAATCTCATCTCCATCACTTATAGGCTGTAACTCTGACTTTAACTCCATTATTGGAATGGAAAATAAAGCTTGTCCCAGTCATTTAAGATTGGACATGCACAACTCTGTTTCAAAGGAACAGATTAAGTGGCTGAATCAGAGACATAGACAGCAGCACAAGTGGCAGCATGTGCAGTGCCTGAGGATGCAGGGTGAGTACCTCAAACTGTGGAAGACTCTCCTGGGGAGCTCAGAGGGCCATGAGCCACAATTCCTGCAGGGAAGGGGCTTGGGGATCATCAGGAACCCTTTGGTTCAGAGCATGAGGCCATCCCTTTTCTGCTACTGCTCTACTGAGTGCCAGCTTGCATGTTCCTTTCTGGAGTAAAGCTCATAAATTCCAGTTTGTGAGGGCTGTTTTGATGGTGCCCCATCCATCATTATTTCCATGATTTATAAGTGGCTGTCAGTGATAGGGGTAGTGTGCTACGAAGAGCTCTGTTCCACAGACAGGACCTTGTCAGTGAGAGCAATAGCTTCCTCCTGATGGTTCCTTCACTTAACCAGATTTCCACCACCATATACATCCTAATTTAACACTTTTTTCCAAAGACTGTTCACTACACCATACCATAGCTCCTACTGGCTAGAGCATTTTGTTAGTGCAGCTGAAAATAGGCTTCAAATATTAAAAAAACCTTACACCTGATCAATTTTATAATTTCCAGACATTTGATGCCAAACTTTCACACAGTAGAGTAAGTTCCAACACAAAAAACAAAAAAAAAATCAACATTAAATAAGATGCTCAAGGTGTCCCTGCTCTTTGCAGGGGTTGTAACTAGATCACCTCTCAAGGTCCTTTCCAACCCAAACTATTCTATGATTCTATAATATGCTAATTGAAATGATAGAGATTATCATCTTCCACTTAGTTCATACCTAGTTTTCCTATCAGAATATAAAGATTATGGGAATCCTACAGTGTAATTATGTTACATGAAATGATTCAGCACATTAAGGTAAAAATTCTCGGGATTTGATATTATTTGGTTAGGGTTTATATTTTGGCTGGAATTATATGAAGTTTTCTTAATGTTTCTGACATAAGCATTTTTTAAGCAAATACTTCGCAAAAAAATCCTTGATGACACAAATTAAGGGATAGCCCATGAAAGTCACTAATTGTTTTGCAAAGTCACACTGAAATTTATCTGAATGGATATTTTTTATATGAATGAGAAATTTTACTGGATTCTACTTTCACAGTGAAGGACATAACCAAAAGCATCTCATCATAAGATAACTGAGTTAAATTGGAAGAAAAAACAGCTTTCAAAACACAGGGAAAACTCAATTACTTCCTATTTTTTCTCCCTCAGTGCAGTTACACTTTCTCTTCTAATCTATCCTGTGTTTTTTCTTGTTTGGAACATTTTTAGCCAGTATCTGGCATACCTGTAGGTGGGAAATACTTAATTTGAAAAGTGAATAATCCAGCCTTGATACAATTGAACCTAGCAGCAGAAGTTGATATAATTCACAGTGAAGACAAATGGAGTACAACCCTGGGCTTGGTTCTTTAGGCTCTGCTCCTCACCATTTCCAGCAGCACTCACAGGCCTGTAAGAATTGTCTCTCCCAGGGTCCAGCACTCATTTCTGCATGCAGATAACAGTGTGAGAAGAATTGCTGACAGAAATCTTCCTCCAGCCTCTGTGTTGGCCAACGTAACATGAGGTTTTCTAAAATACATAAGCTCATCTACTGTAATTTTATGTGTATTTTCACACATCAAAATATCATTGCCCTCTTGACCTCTGTGGCATATCATAAATGTAAGTTTTGCCCTTTAAGTGGCCTTTTACTGTTTTTCTTCCCTTTCTGTACTCCCTTGTCAGTTTAGCAGGGACTTGATTTACCTTCTCTTTTCCTTTCAATATTTGTCTTTCTTCACACTTCACAAGTGTCAGAGCATCTACAGTTCATCGTATTTGATCAAGTTAGATCACATATACATAGTGAAGTCCCTGAAATACACAGGCACTGTAAGATGAATTAAGGAGGTCACACAAGCTCTTAAAATCACATTTTATGAAACCAGCAGAAAAGCCAGTGGTAATAAAAGGCAGTCAAACCATAGATTCTGTAGGAAGTGACTGCTACGAGGCAGCAGGGTGACCACTGTTTATTGCCTGCCAGCTAAAAAAACCAACTTATTATTTGCTGAGTTTTCTGCCAGTCTGATAAGATGTAATTCACATTTCAAGTGGTGAGGCTGTGATCTCCTGCAACTCTAACATTCCCTTTGCATTCACTGAATCTGTCCCTCTCTGCCTCCCTCCAAACACTCACGTGCTAATGGGAAAATGATGAGGGCCAATTCCCGTATGACTATCTAGAAACTTGCTATTGATGTTGAGGATAACACTGGTTTTGGCAAATCACTAGCTCATTTCCCTACCCCAGGAAAAAACTGAGGAGTGTTATCCCATCTCTGGCTTGTTCTAGTTAATGCCAGAAAGTAAAACCTTTTTTCCCTTTCTGAGTTAAGAGAACAGGGAACAAGCAAGTGCCCCAGCTTACAAATGTGTCAAAACCAAACCCACATTTCTGGCAGAAAGTGCTGCCCTGGGGGCGGAGGTTGCTTCCCACGGTGACTGCAGCACCTGCCATGTCTGGAGTATGAGAACAGTAAATGTGAACGTTTCCTGAGATTTAGTTCAAGCCCCAGACATCACAAAGTAAACCCAAGTCACTTCACTTTGTGCAAGAAAGAAGGATAGGTAGGGTTTATACAGATGTAAAAGCAGATTTTTAAGAGCAACTTGTCCCAGTACAATTATTGTGCAGCAGCTGAAAATAGAGGTGGTGTCCATTTATGTGCATTTGTGCTCGTGTTTGCAAAGCGGAGCAAGTGCAAAAAGCCAGACTTGCCTCTCCTCAGACCTAAGAAGGCAAAGGTTTGGAAGGCCAAAAGCTGCAAGTCCTCAAAGTACCAGGGGACCTCAGAGGACACAGGACCTCTGGGGCACAGAGGAATGCTGTGCTTCCTTTTCTCTGGACAACCACAGCTCTTCTACAGGAGACGGAGTGGGGTCAGACTGTGCCTGGGCAGACATCCTTAACTTCCTGTGGAATTAGCAGTAAAACAGTCGTCACAAACAGAAAATGATGGGGTTTGAGCCCAAAAGACCAAAATCTCTATGCACAAAAATGAATAATCAGCAGCAATAAACACCGCACTCACACTTAATGGGAAGTTTATCCTATATTCAGAGATCAAACTGTTTACCAAAATTCCATACACTCAGAAATGGTTGACAAAATGTAATTGTTCTCCCACAGCACAAATCAGAGCTCCCAAATGTAACAAAATGAGCCAAGATGGAATTTACAGCTACTTATGGAGAATGCAATCCTTCTCACAAAATTCGACACAAAGAGGAAATTTAGCTCTTAGGAATAGGTGCTATTTATCATTTGTTTGTAGTTCCCCAGCTGATCAACTCCCAGCTGTACACCAACTAAACATCAGGGGATTAACTCAGCTTTGATACGGAATAATCAGTCTATTTGGTCTTTGAGCTGCCTCTCACACGCCTCTCACATAATCACAATTCCTTAGAAACACATGGTATTATTTCATTATTGCACCAACAAACTCCAAAAATGGTAGTTAAGCCAAACATTGGATGGACTGTGAAAAAAACACTCTTGAATAGCAAACTGTATTCTGTTTGTTAATGAACTGACTAAAAACTTTTTAATAGCATCCTATTAGGACCACAAGGATCTCTAGCATCACTAGTCTTATATATACTGGTTAATGATATCTTAATGTGCTTCTCACAACATAAAGAAATTTCTTAGGCTGAATTGACGTAGATGAAATAGTCAGCATTGCTATGGATTACTTGTATGATGGAGAATTAGCCTAGGCAGTGGGAAAATATCCAAGTTTCCTGGTGTTCTCCTGCTTTCACTGAGATACAGGCTGCTTTTCCAGAAGGTCAAATGCTTCAGCCAGAGTTGCACTTGATACACCTTTCCTACTGTGATAACGTAATATATTCACAGTGATTCAGAGGGATTGCAAACACAGAACTTCAGTTCTCTGCCATTTACAGGTGTCACCAACTCGCATGGGATGAAGAGATCGGCTACATATCAGCAGTCAGTGCATGTGTTCAAAATTTCGGGCCACTGCATGTAGGTTGACTATGGTTGTACATTTATACACACAGAAACCCCAACCAGGCACCTTATGGCTCCATCCTCTGACACAGGACAGACACTTCAATTTTGCTCCTGACACAGCACAGTAAACCCATGGCCATCTAAATCATAGTCTCCAATGCTAGTGAGAAAGAAAACAAAAGAGCCAGAGAGGCCAAAGGAGGACAATCCCATTTGGATTTCTTCCATGTGTAAGTACCAACAGCTGCGGCAGGGAGGTATTAGGATTTTCTGCAGAAAACAGCTGCTCAAATGTCTCTGGCCTCACATTCTGCACTTGTACCTGTAAATACAGACTTGGAGCTTATTTGTTTGCTTGCTTTTCTTACAAGTGCTACTACTCTGTCATGCACTGACAGTCTTGCTCAAAGAGTTAATTAAACGTTTAATATATGTTGCAGCTTCCTTCCATTAGTATTCATTTGTAAAAGCCTGGGTCAACTCACCCATTAAGTTCAGATACATATAATTTGTTCTTAATGTATGCTTATTATTTGCTATGAAAATATGAAAGAGATTTCCACACAAGCCTTTTATTCAATATCATTTAATGCATAGTCAAATAGGCAGTACAAATAGCATCGGTTCTATTTTTGAATCTTTGCATCACAAGGGGTAGGGTTCCAGGCCCGTGCCTTGCTACAATGCAATCTGAAAATCTGTGTATCAGCAGACCATCAGAAAGCATACTTTTAATCCTGAGCTGTCAAATCATGTGCCAAGCCTTGGTTCAAAATAATTCTGGAGGCAAGACGACTCAGGTCTTTGTACTTGTTACTTCCAGCCCATCAATATCTTGTTGAACAATGATAAATACTTTATGGAGTATGTTAATTAATATTTTGCTATAAAATTACAGGCAGTTATTTAAAGATTAAAATAATTCAGTAATTATAAAAATTTAACAATTAAAAGTGTATATAATTGCATTATAACCAGTCAGAAACATTATTCCAGAGAAGAAAAGTTTCTTTTCACCTATCTTATGCTGTATCTGTATTCAATAATACCCTAGCAGTGAACATTGGCTAACAGTCCTTCACCAAGAATAAATCAATGAATCTCCTTAATTAACTAGTAATGCCCATGGTAAGTTAAGGCTTCTACATCTGCATATTTTAGACAGCAACAGCCAAAGATTAATGTTCTTGTCCTCAACAGCAGCCTCATTCAGAAAAAGAGCAAGGGTCCGTGCTAAACTGAATTTCTCCATCTCCTCATTCATGTCACTACCACTAGGTGGTCAAGGCAGTCCTGCCATAATTTTTCAGACCAAAATTGCAGAGTTCATGAGTCTTCTGAGTTTATAGAAATGAACATGAACCACATAATATGAATGATGGACCCAGAAGCAGCATTCTTCTTATATGAATCCCAAGATTCCATCCCTGCCAAGCAAGTTCAGGACAACCAATATACAAAGCTTAGTGTGACTTTAATTACTACTTTGGACAGCAGAGATATGAGAATGAAAAGTGCATTGGTCAGCTTTTTTTTTTTTTTTAATAGACGGGGCCGTTGATTTTTTATTTTGGATAAGAACAACTTTACGGTCTGAATATACTACCCCTTCCCTTTGCACCTATCTGAAGTGTTAATTTAAAAAAAAAATCGTTTCGGTAGGTGCAGAAATAACAAGTTTCAAACTGTCAGTTAAAAGGATCATAAAAAACACTTAGAAATTAAACAGATGGCTACAAATACTTCTTGGAACTTCTTTTTACCTGTAAGTTTCCAGTAAGTTCAGTGGTCATAGAGGTACCACAATGATATTCTTGAATTTTAAACCCCTCCTTGTCTGGAAGACAAGAGTGACTGAAATAGCCCTATCCAGCTGAATTTGCCAACCAGAAGAAAACCCAAACAGCTTTTCTAACAGTTGTTTCTGAACTTCTGTGAATCCTTTACATACATTTTTTGGGTTTTTTTACTCCGAAATGTATACAAATTCACTAGGTAGGAAAAATTAAGCCAGAATAAAAGGATGTCCTTCTATTTTAAGCAATAAAGAGATGCCACACACACTAAAGTCTTCTTAAAGAGTGATGCTCCTGGGTTTTTATCCAGGGTATGGGTCTGGAAGGCAGCCCACAGATGAATGAATGCCCAGCAGCTCTCCCAAAAATACTTCAGGCTGGGGTGGGTAAACTGTGACGTACTCATGTGTTGACAAGTTCACTGGGACATCATGGCCTTCAAGCTACACCTTGGTGAGATGTGAAAGGGTGTTCCTGAGAGAAATTAAAGTTGGCTGGAGGGGAGCAGGATGTTGCATGGTCTCCTCTCTCTGCACTGTAAAAATCTCACTTCCTACTGCAGGAGCTCTTTTCCAGCTGCTTTGTTTGCTCTGTGATTACATGTGTGAGCAACCAGAATTTATGAGTTCACACAGGTCAAGCGAAAGGCTAAAATTTTTCATACCAAGAAAACGACAGGAGAGGGAGTCAAGTGAAAGGTCAAGTCAAAGGCTGGGAGAAGTTAAACACAGACGAGTCAATAGCTCACATGTGGAATATCCCAACAACAAAATGCTTCTACACTGTAATATCCTCACTAAATTTTTCAGTTCCCTGACTGAAACATTTTACGCCCATTAACATGATTTCTCTAATAGTGCAGACATGCTTTTTGTGCAGGGATGCCTCTGGAGATACGATAACTGGAGGAGTATTCCTCTCTATCAGGAGAACTGTCAGAGGGAATTACTCTAATACATGTGCACAGAGCTCCTCCAGAAGAGGAAGGCTGCTCCCTTATGGGGAGATGAATGGAACCTCAAGGATGATGTAGGCTTTGGTTATTCCCTTTTGTTTCTTGCTTGAAGCACTTTTAGATTACGTTAGGAGATTTTAAGCACTAGAAGTAAATGAGAGTTTCCATTTATTTTTCTGGTAATTTAATGTTTGGCAAACTGGAAAATATACAGATTAATAGATCTGCCAGGCTCAGAAACATCTGGTTTAGCAAATTAATGAGTCTGCACAAAAAAGAGGAAAAACTGCAATGCCATGACAAGATTTCCTTCCCTGACAGGTTACATACACTTTAGCTGAGCATCCTGTCCTTCCTCTCCAGTGGGAGTTTAGGAGGTCAGCAATGCAAGCAAGAGGATTTCTATTGACATCAGTGATTTCTGTGGTCTTTGAATAGATGGTAAGGACTGTACCCTGCTCTAGTGAACTGCTAAGGGAAATTTCCATTTATTTTAATGACAGTTCAGTCATTCTACAGCTAAAAAAAGAGGTTAAAAATATATGGGAAGCTGAAATCTCTGACAAAAGGTATGATGCATAACTCTGGGTGAATAAATTGTCCTAATGCTGCCCCAAACAGTTCAGAACAGCTTTTAGAAAATTCTGTTTCTTTTCAAGTTAAGACAGAAACAGTCCACCAATGCCTTTTATATTTCCAGTTTGGAACACATGCCTTGAAAAGGGGAGAGCAAGATGCAGAAAGGCTGTAATTGTTTTCCTGCTGAAGTTACACAGGTGGACTGATAGAGGCAGGTACAGAGGAAAGTGGGAGGACCCTGGAAAATAACAGCATTGTGAAGAACTGCAGACCTGCTGTGTCTCTTACACAAATGCACTTTCTCGTGCTGGTGGGATGCCCATTTCCATCCCACTCTGGGTCACTAGCTCCTCTGTCTGACACATTTTCAGGGTGGCTGCCTCTCAGTCTGTGGCCAGCTCTGCCAGGTGTGCAGGGCAGCAGCTGCTGGCTGTGCTGAGGCAGGAGCTCCAAGGAGTGCCCAGCCCAGACCTGTGCTCCCTCCATGGCCCTGCTGTAGAGGTGTCTCTGCTGTCACATAACCCACTGCTACACAGTTATACACAAAGAGAACAAGGGAAAAAGCCTGAGGCTGGATAAACCCAAGGCCTTCCCTTTCCAAGCCCCAGTGTGACTGCTGCAGGCATCCCTGGGAAGGCTGGGTCTGCCATCGCAGAGAAGGTGCAAGAGGAGCATTGCACGAGCCTCAGACTGGCAGAGGGGGCAATCTGCAACCTGTTGTCATCCTCTAAAATACTTGATAAGATGCTTTCATGTATGATACAAATGTTTTTTGCATCACAGACAGTACATCTCTCCAACTCTTCTTTGGAATTGTTGGCATGTTTAAATATTTATTATAAAATAATATGACATTTCAGTGAGATAAACACAGCATTTATCTCATCTAACAGACAAGAAGACAGCTACTCAAGCACCTCCCAGAGCCATTAAAAGTACAAGGTCTGGAAAGGGATCCTCTTCTCCTGCTTGTAAGCTTGTAGGTGGTGGAGAGTCAGAGGTTTTCCACTCCAGGAACAGGAGCAGGTCTGGCCTGCTCCATCCAACCATCTCCAGTTAAATTTCCAAACTACCAGAAATATTGGGAAAGATTACCCTGCTTATCACCAGTGACCAAGAATTACTGTTAGAAACAGACAATGTCTTTAGTGACCTCATAGAAAAAAAAGAGAGAAATCTGATGGGTGGGTTAAGCCTGCACTATGCAGAGATAGCCTAAGGCAGTGTCTGCACTTTATCAGCTTCCACTGACTCAGTGTGTTTATTCTTTTTATCTGCTTGTTTTATAGTAGCTGAGGTATTTGTTTATAACAGCAGCACTTTTATATCAAAATGTTAATTTCCTTACATAGGATCTGAGCTTTAAATTACATAAACACAAAGGGAGAAAGCATCCTGAGAAAGACAAACACAAGGGATACATAGAGGTCAACAGATTGCATTTGTACAGTGATTAACCATCTCCAAGGTGCCAGGAAAGCAAAGTAAGGCCTCCGTGCCCACACAGGCAAGTGAAGGCATGATATCCACGTTTTATGATCCAAATGGAAATCAAGACAGACTGAATTTCAGACATAGAAAGGGAGATGCAACAACATAATTTAAAACCCAAGAAAAATAAACTTTATTGGGTCACATAAATATCAAAGCAGATTGATTGCTGGGGAACTAGAATATTAACAAGACAAGCAAGTTCACTGTCTGCTCTAAACAGACATAACTGCAGGTCAGCATGCAAATTCCTGCTGTTATTTATACAGTCCCAGACAGTTACAGGATATTGCATACTGCATAGAATATTAGCAAAGTCATAGTCATGCAGAAGAAATGAAGAAAAAATACCCTCTATATTTTAACTAGTTGAAACCTTCAGAGCTCACCTGAAAAGTGACAACTGAGCATTATCAGTTTGACACAATGTGCCCACACATGCTCCAGCTCACCACCCAAGTTAGTTTGTGTCCAGTCTTTACACCAGCTAATCACTCCATCGGGAGCCCATGGAGGAGTGAATGACAAAATCATGGCTCCAAGATTTGGGCTACACAGTGGGAGAATGGGTAACTGAAAAACAGCAATGAAAGCCTCCAAAAAATGAACAGAACCATAAGGCCTTTGCTGGGAATTTTTTTCCTACAGCTATTCATTATTTCTGGTACCTTACAATTTAAAAAAAAAAAAAAAAAGTGTGAATAAAAAAAGATTGTAGCAACATTCCTAGAAAGCTCAAAGAGAAATCAACATTAGAAGCAATTTCATGTGAGACTGTGTATCAGGCTTGGACTGAATCAATGAATGTATAACAATCCCATGTGTTTTTTTTCTTGTCTCTTACGAAGATAGCTCTGTATATCTTAATAGTCTGAGACTTTCCAGTGACTAAAAGTCATTAATAAAGGAAGAATGGCATAGATTCTTTTTGTGCTTACCAAAGCTTTTCCTTTCTGGCAGGTGAGAAAATGCTGAAAGATAAATAATTAAATTAATCCATTAATTTATGTGTCATGTACAGGAGGTAGCATTATAATGGCATTCACATTTCCCACCAGGATACAGTCTCCGCAGTTTACATTGCAAGTACACATTTTTTTCCTTGCAGTCATAACTCATCTCAAGACTTCTGCCTTCTGACTAATGGGGACAGAATCCTTATTCCCTTTCCTGCTGTCACCACTCAGCCTTGGAAGGACTGGAACTGCTCTGCTATCCTCACTGCCCACATAATCCAGCTGTTTACCCAGACCTCATGTCCTTGTGGTACACATGGGAAATGTCTGTACATGTGACTCAAAGTGCTTCAAACGTGAGACTCAAAGTGCCTCAGCCTGCACGGTGCTGCTGTAGCTCAAGATAGATTATGATAACTTCGAAGCAAACCAAAAGCAAGTTCCACAAAAGAAAACAAGAAAAAACCTCCTCTTCTGTTCTTTTTATATTATTTGGGAAATAAAGTAATTTTCCCTTTCTTCATGCAAACCTGAGATCCATTTTTACATCTCTGGACTAAAAGTGACCTAAAAACGTGGACAATGTGTTTATAGGGTGATATCTCCATCATCCCTTTCAACTATAATGCTGATGGTACATGCCCACCAAGCCCTTCTGGACTAGACACCTCTTGTACAGTTCCCTGTGATGGACCCCACTAATACCCCCATTTGCTCTGTTACCAGCTCGTAAGAATTCCTCAGTGTTGAGAACTTGATGCTAAGTAAAATACAGTAAGTTGAAAGCCTTGTCATCTTTCCAGTAGCAAATAAAATCTGGGAATGAAAAAGTTAAAAAGAGTGTTTTGTGAAAATGAAACCTCTACCTCAAACATATAAATTTTGTTTCATTTAATGAAAGTGGAGCAAGGGTGGTGGAAAATGGCAGAACTTTAAAGATAATGCTTCTTTTAGCAGAACAAAACCTAGATGGAAGGCAAGACGAAGTTTTATTCAGAAATTTTCAGAAAAAAAAATTCACATCAATACAATATTTTCTGGAATAAGCTTCCAGAATAAGCTTTCTGGTCTAATTCAGACTGCTCTCCTGCCCTTGATGCTAGGAAGGGCAGTCAATATCCTGCTGGTAGAGAGTTCCTGAAGTCACAAGGGCAGCAATAACAGCAACAACATTAGGGTCCCACAAAGCAGTAGGAGCCAGCACTAATTGATTTTGGGAGCAATAAGGCTCATTGATTTTACTGCTTGACACAAAGCAAAAGGAAAATCCTCTTCAAGGAAGATATGTCATGTATTTCCTGAATTCATTAACAAAAGAGGCCCTTTGGAAGCATATTAATATTCTACAAAAGCCACAGAAAATCTGACATGTTTTGTTGATGATGCAGAAGTACCTGAGACGTAACCAAGCATGAGTGGTAGCCTCTCAGGACACTTCTCACCATGATCACAGCTTCACTACTTGCTTTCTCACGTGGTTTTAGTGCCTTTACTCGATATTGGGAGAGGAAGGACAGAAGAGATGACAGTGTAGTTATGCAAAAGGGCAAACAGGAGTTGTCAGCACACAATCTTCTGGATTATCTGTGTTTCATCTAATAAAAAGTAGTTTAAATAAGAATATCAGGCCCTGTACTGGCTGTGAAAGAAAGCACTTGAAAATGTGCCCTAGGAGGAAAAGTGTAGCAGCATTTTCACCAACAATAAAAGAATGTACCAGGTCATTACTACCACCCTTCTTCTTTTTACATATCAGTCTGCAATTCCTTCTCTCCTAGAGATAATGTAATTTGACTGAAAACCAAACAAGCCAAGTACATTTTCATTGTTTTCTTTACCCCACTTAAATAGCAGTTTGTAGTTTGCAGAGTACAGAATTTCTTGGGTATTATGTACTATTGCTCGATTTACTAGCTAAGAATCTTAAAATATTAACAGAATTAACAGATTACTGTGTTCATTTCTCTTGGCAGTTATAGATTCTTAACATTTTCCCTCTTAAAAAAAGAAAGAAAAAAGTATGAAAAGAAATTATATGTCATGTTCAAAGGCACTCAAGTCTATTCTTTAACCAGGAATTGTACAACAGCCCTTTGAATAACTGAGTGAAATAACAAAATAATTTGTTTCTGGTTGACCAATGAATATAGTTTTGATTAGCTGATACTTTTAAAACACAACCAATCCATAGAAAATATTTTGCTCTGCCCAAACCACATTTTTCATGTTTGTATTTTCTAATGCATATCAACATTATTCAGCAGTTACTTTTAAAGTATAAATTATTTCTTAACAATATTATTCAAGCATTTAATTTAGAAAATTCTCTTGCAAAATATTTGGGCTGTTGAAATCAAAGCAATTTGCAGAAGTGTACATTTTGAAAACATTTCACATGACCCAAATCTGAATACCTGGAAAAAAAGAGTCTAGCTATGTTCACTCTCCACAGTCCTGTTCACTACATTGCCCTTTTCATTTATTTCAGGACTGAATCTGAAAAGACTGAAAATCAAATCAACCAGAATAGGGTGGTTTTCCTTATTTCAAAGTTATATTACAGAATGAAGAGATCATAATTAAGGACCATCAGTTATCATTATTATTTCTTCAGAACAGAGAAAAAAGAGCTTTGCCTTTTCACTGGATAATGTGACCACAAAAGAGAAAATTCTAAGATAATTTTCTTAAGAGATTTCCAATATTATTTGTTCACTTCAGAAGCTGAAAATCATCTTTGGCAATAACACTGCAAAAGAACCTGGAGCTATCTCAGTAGTCACTTTTCTCAGCAAAGTTGGTTACTCTGTTTTACAGGTTTTAGCCTAAGAATTTAGAAGCCTGTTACATTTTTGCATCCATCTTAAAATCCATTTAATGCTTGACATAGCTAAACAACATAAAAATTAGTAAACACTCTCCATAGAGTACCCAACACAAAAGTCTTTTTAGGAAAGGCATGTATGAATTAGAACTATTCAGTCCATTTCAATTATTCTACTTCTGAAGTGGATGTAAATATTGGTCAAGATATGTGAAATCAACCAATCATGCAGAAGACTAAGATACAGATTGGAAAATAAAACTTTAAAGCTGGAAAAAATTATCAAAATGGTCTGTGTCTTATTCTGTAACAGATCAGCACTGGAAATAAACAGTAACACTGGTCAATGTATACAAGACTTCCAAAGAGTAAATTGGCATTAAAAACTTTAAAATTAACGATCTTCAGAAAACCTTCTCCTAACAAGAAAACCTTCTCCTAGCAAGAAAAATATTCTCAACATCTTTCCAAGCCTCAATGTCATGAGTGGAAAAAAACCCCACAACTCTGGAAGTTCAAGGACATGAATATCTAAAGCAATCAAGCTAGCACTCAAGCGCTAAAATCCTACTATGTCTAAGTCTGAGGTTAATGGATGGAAATGTGCAGCATTAATACTTGACAGAAAACACATTATTATTATTTTTAGCTATAAATGGAAAAAGGCGCACAACAGCATGGGTAGGAGTGTGAGGAAATATAGGAATCCCAAATGTAAGGCAGAATGCATTTTTATTAAAGATCACAAGGCTGAAATATAAACGACCATAGCTCACAATGCACCCCAAGTGCAAATGTCCATAATTGAATATGAAACTGTGTAGGGTACAAGAATCCATCCCTCACTCAAGCTTTTCATAGTAGGGATAAAAATGCTCTGAACTGAAAGAGGAAATATGTCATAATGGTACCAACTCGCTGATGAGTAGGGAGAAATACCTCCTAAACTCATCTAATGCTGGCACTGGCCAGAAGAGGAATCTTAAAATTGACATGGGCTCAAGGATGATTTCTTAGCAAGTCTCACACATCTACCATGAAACTAATGTGTCTGCTTAAAGGATGCTTCATGTTCCTCATCTTCATCATCAGTACATGCAGCGCAGAACTGAAACTGGACCTACACAGACACAGCCTTACCATCTTCCCAAAACATCACATGATTCATCAAAAACATTTAAGATTAAATGGTTCTAAGGGAAAGTTGTTCTTACACCTGACACATGTGCCCCCCAGCATTTCTTCCAGGACCCTACACTCCTTGTCTTTGGCACAGGGATTCAAACTAGTGTCTGAGCACAGGGCCACAGGAGTAAGCACTTTCTGTAGCTACTAAACGTGTGAACTGACACATCCCCTCTGTGTGCCTTCCAGCTCTGAAAAACACTATACCCTCCCAACCTTGCTCCTGCCTTTAAATTGTGCATTTCACAGACTTTAGCAGGACTGAGCTGGATGACTGACCTTCCGCCATCCTCACCCCATTAAAAGGAACAAAAGAAAATCCAAATACTGACTGTGAGAGCGGCTGTGGTGCAAGGAAAGAGAGGTATTTGCCTGCCAGTTTCTTACAGAGGGCTTTGGAAATTAAAGCTACTTGGTACGAGCTGTTGGTGAGAGATCACCTGTAAATACAACACATTTGCACTCTAAACAAGACAATACCAGAGCCATAATGGTGTTGGTTCCTCTGTTAGAGGAGTGAGCTGTATGCCTTCACCTATCAGGGGAGAGAGGGTGGGCACACTTCTGATGTGAATATATGCGCAAATGAGCAGCTTTTCAGGTAGCCCTCAGTACCGTGTTTCCCTCTTTCTTCAGCCTGAAGGTGCAATATACCCCCAGTGCAAATTACAGAAAAAATGTACCGTTAGGAGTCACAGATTTCCAAAATGCTTTGGCAAAGAAAACAGTTTTCTAAATTATAGAGATAGGCTGTGATCTGTATTTGCATAAAAACATGAAAACGTCTACTGTGTGATTCAAATACTGCTAGCACTTTAGCATAATTACTGTGCCTGCTTAAAAATCACCCATGGAGAAATGGATGAGGCCTTAAAATATAGAACAACACAAAATGCATCTTATGAACTGTACAGCTTTTAAAGTGCTCTCGAAACCCAAGAGGTGGTATGATTTAAGGTATATTCTCAATTTCTTCTATATTATAGGCTACACCTTCAACCCCAAATACTGTGATGTCTTTAACCCTCAAAATTTATGAGGTTCATGACCTAATAGAAGATTTCATACTGTGCATCTGCATTAGAGTTTTCATTCCTTTCAGGAATGCACTTTTGAAACAGATCTCCTGGTCACTGAATGAGCTTTGGCTCATGTTAAAGTCTCAAAGCACATGGACTTGAACACACACTCCAGGAGTGCCTGCATTGTACTCCAACCTGTAGTGGATGAACACGCCCACTGAACAAGACTATGGTTGTCTTTCTTTAAAATTATTGAAATTTTTGTAGTGTGGTTATTGTGTCTGTAAGTACCAGTAGTTTTACTCTACTAATCCACTCCAACTGGTTTCACTACTTGCTGGTGTAAACACAGTATACAGCTGTGCAGATGTTAGATTAGATCCTTAAACCCCAAAAGAAAATGTTCTATTGAAAAACGGAATTCGTCTTCACAGAGAGAAGGGAGCCTTAAGCAAGATCTGACCTTGTGTGCTATGACTTGGCTCTCAAACCTTCATGACACAATGTTCTCACTTCCTATGCTTTGTCTCCAGTGGTGGCTGTGTTCTACTAAGAGAATAAATGGTCAGAATGAAAGGTGCTTTTGGAAACCACGACTGGATGCACTTGGTGAATTAGAGACGCAGAGAGATCAAATTGTAAGATTATATATTTCCATCTTCTTTCTCAGTTTATGGAAATTGGACCACACATTGCCGTTCTCATGAAGAGATTAAAAATGGTTTTTGGTCCCAAATCCTTATATTCATAGCTTTGACTATATTCATAACTTAAATGTTCTTCTCTTCTCTGTGCTGCAAGCTGTAATGCAGAACCCAAAAGCAGGAAGCAAAGGTCTCATTTCTTCAAAGCTTTAGGCAAACCTATAGGAAATTGATTTACTCCATGCTAAGAAAATGCACAGTTAAAAAAGAGATTAAATGCAAATGGTTCCAGCTTTGACTGTGATCATAATACATGCATCTGGAAAGCAATTACTGGGAAATAAAAAATTACAATAGCATAGGCAGCAGATTTTTTCTAACTGTATGTACAGACAGCAAAGATGTTATCAAACACATACGTCTGAATTCGGCAACTTTCATTTCTTCAAATAAAGGGAAGCAAGGTACTTGTTGGTTGAACAGTGACTGCAGTGCTCTGACTTGATATTGAAACAAAATCACCCACATACATCATTCTGTGAAAAAAACAATAAGTGATAAAAATAAATGGCAGTACAGGTACTGGGACCAAGATGGAAAAGCATCAGTCAACAACCAAGATTGAATGCTGTGAAAAGGATGATACAGAGTGTCATTTATAGTCCCAGGAAGAAATCAGCTTCTCAGTACAGGTCAGACAGTGTAGTTTGGCATTAGGAAGCATGAAACTAAATCAGACTAAAATATAAAATTACTGTATTCACAGGTGAAAAGGGAAAAAAATTTGAAATGTTCCCGATAAAGTTTCTCCCATTGCTCTACTACCAAGAGAGAACAAGCTTGAATCACAGCTAATGATAGTCATGAAGGCTTTTCTTTATGCCAGAGAAGGGAAATATAATACAACAGAAATAAAATCATGCTTCCCAAAAGGTCCAACAGTCCTTACTCTGTCCTGTCTACAACAGAAGAAGAAGCAAGGAGGGAAAGTGCAGGCAGGAGGGAAGGCTCAGAAGAAGCATGCAGAGGAGATGTTGGTGTAGGAAGGAGGCACTGTAAGGTGTTTAAACTGCTGGCTCTGGTCCCACGAGCAGAGAGCTCGGTGGTCAGTAAACCCATGCCTCCCTTGAGCAAGTTCCTCAGTCACCTTCTCCACTGCCTCAATCTTCTCTCTGGCCAGGCTTCCCCTGGCATGATGCAGGGAAGTCTTGCCTAGTCCCTGGCTAGGCTTCCCCTTCAGCATCCTCAAATGTCCTGTCGTCTCTTCTGTGTGTGGTCTGGGAGGCAAAGACTGAAATCCATTTTTGGGGCTGCAGGTGGCTGCCCTGTTCCTGCTCCAGTCAATGCCCCACAGCCATGTGGGACGGGTCAAAGGGAGCCCCTGCAGCCTCAGCTCTTGTTCTCTTCTCAGCTCTCCTAGATACGGCATGTGGATTAGAAGCTCTGCTCTTTTCACTTCTCATTTTGAACAAAGAGAGAGACGTGTCTTGCAGAGATGCTGACAATACTGTAACTTGGACAAATGGACTACAGAAAAAGGCCAGATATTGACCACCACCTCTCCTTTCTGAGATGAAACACATACTACTTTCTCGCTGTCTCTTTCTCAGTGTGTTTTAGTTAGTGGTTATACGATAAAAGCAATATACAAGACTAACAGTTTAAAATAAATTATAACAATTAAAGTGAAAATTTTCTGAACTTTCCTAATAGAAATGGTCATGTAGGGCCTCTTTTGCAAAGAACCCTTAATGTTAAGTCTTTTTCACCAGAGTTGATTAAGCAGACATTATCAAATTGATTGTATTAATCTAAGTAATAACCTCATCTAAGTTTCCATGTTCTTATTTATCCTGTTACAACACAGTTTTTAACTTTCATCTTGCATCTTTGAAATTACAGATGATCTTAATAAATATTTTAATATTTAATATAACAAATAATTTCATTTTCCTTCATAGTACTGACATTATTATTTCCTCACAAAATAATGTTGTTCATTCAGTGGTTACTTGCTTGTGAGCAGAAAATGTGAAGCTCAACTCCAACTACTGCATGAATGACAGTTCAATCTATTTAAAAGGTCTGAACATTCCCAGACTTTTTGATAAATGCATTTGAGTTAAGGTGAATTAAACTTTCAAGAAACATTTAAAATGCAGTTCTTACTACATTAAAATTCCCATATTTTATTTGCTGCTAGACAGTCAGTGAGAAATGGAGCAAAAATCAATAATATGATGCTAAGCACAAAGTGAAAATATAAACTGATACTTTATTATATGGCAGTTTGATATGTGAGCACTGCATAACTTTGGACACACAATGTTTAAGTGCTATTCAAATATTAGGTCTGTCAATCAAGCTACTTTGACAAGTGACAAAGTCTCAGAGTGGTAATCAACCAATATCCCAGGAAGCAATTGTTTACTTTAACACTTCATCTAGATGGATGAATTTGGTTCAGGCAACAAAAGCTTTTCTTGAGTGATGCCATCACAGCTGGTGGAATATTAAGCATTTACTCTTAAAAAGATTTTCTTATTTGGGAAAGACTTCATCATCAAAAGACAAAAAAATTGTGAGTTGTATGAACTACTCTATCAAATGCTTGTTTAAGGAAACTGCTAAACAGAATGATACAATAAATGCCAGAAGATGTGTGCTTCAGGCAAGAGAATAGAGGCCTGTAAATTCTGGAAAAATGAGAGGAAAAATGAACACAATAATACAATATGAAATTTTAGCCACTTTTCAATCCCAAAATTCAGTTTAAACTGGCTTAAACTAGCTAGTGCACAGACCAAGTTTTATAGTTTAATGTAATTTCATAAATCTTTTTCGGGTAGCAGAATCTCAAAGGTATTGCAGGCAGAAGAATCAACATTCATCAATGTGCAGTTTCTTGACAAAACATAATGAAATTACATCAATCAATGAAAATACATTGAAAACTTGCACAGAGTACTGGAAATAATCTTGAAATAAAAACCATTAAATAATTCATTGTATAAATATCTTCATGTTGTTGATTAAAGGGCAATATTCTAACAGAACATGGGAAGACTTTCGATTTTTAACACATCAGAAAATGAATTCTTCTCAAATCTTATCCAAGAGACAAATACTTCTTCAAGTGTTACCAGGAGTACAGAATCCACATTTTACACACCATCAGAATACATGTTCTGGTCCTGTACCAGAAGGATATCATGCCCACAGGATTGTCTTAAATGTATAGAATACATTTTAATCTCTGATGTGTTCAGTTCACAGACACATAGAAATTATTTGTCCCCTTCATACCTGCAGAACTGCTATTTAGTTTATCTGCTGAGCTTCACATCATTCCTGCAGACATCTCTGGTATCTGCATGTATGTACAAGTACAGTGAATTTTATTGAACTTGAATTCTTCAGTGTCTTTCTCCAACTCAGGCTGTTAGCTGTTTATTTTAGAATTCATGTGACTCAGTTGTTTCAATCAAAATCAAATGCTGTACCTTAAACATCTAAATTGGATCTTTGGGAGGACAGTGGCACAAAAAAACTCCTTGGGGGAAAAGTACAATATTGTATCACTGTATATCCAGTTCTTTTAATAAATTTACAGCTGAGATGCAGGAAATAATAAAAGTTGAAGGAGAACACAAAAGTAAAACAATATTGCAGTATGGTATTATTGAGGAAAAATGTTTAACTACAACGTGTGACATAAAAATGAAATAAAGAGAGGATTATGACAAGAACATTTGATGTTTGACCTTATTATGTATTTCTCTAGACAAAAGTGTCTGTTGGTGAGGATTAAAACTTCCTACCCTTTAATTGACTGAGATGTTTTATGAGGGACAGTGGGCAAGTAGTAAGTTATATGAGAAAAAAAATGGCAAATTGACTTACACTAAAAAATACATGGGGTACCAGAGGAACAGTTGTCCTGGTTGTAAAGCCTTATGAGGAGTAAAAGTGGGGATTACAATCTAAAGTGATCACACTGAAATGACAAAGAAAGATTTTCGGATGGTGCAAGGCACTGACCCCTGCCTCAGCTGCGGAAATCAGCTCTGTATCCCTTGACAGCTCAGCAATATAACCCAATACAGCAAATAAACACACTGTTGCTTTTCTATTGCTTTAGTTGGACAAGGCATTTTCCAAGGCACAGACCAGCCCCAGATGAGAGACAGCAGGTGAGCAAGCAGAGCAGCACATCTGAGCATCTGCTCTTGTAATCCCAAGCATTGCAGCATGTGGTGATGGGGCTGTTTTGGGGCTTCCTGGAGCTTCGAGGGGACTGGACCCCCTGGAGGAGGTCAGGAGTACCACAGAGGATGGAGTGAAAGGCAGCTGGGAAGGCATGAGCACAAAGGCAGACTGAAGAAGCAGGAAGGCTTGCATACCACTAATGGCATGAATTCATGGGATTGAAGAACTTTGAGGGGACCAAGTGAAAACAAAGTCAGGACAGAAGAATATAGTAGATTAATGAAATACCAGAAATTAATTGCAATAAATGGTGGTACAGCAGGAAAAAAACTCATGGGAACTCATGGTGGGTCAGACATAATGGACAAAACAGAATAGCAGACTAAAGTGAGTTGATAGGCAAACCGGAAGACTGATATAAAACTGCTACTAGGAAACCTACAGTAATGTGCACTGGAGTCTCCTGCAGCTTAGAAAAGATCAGTTAGCAATTACATTAATAATTAATCAGTTCTGCCTCACTAACCTGCCTGACACTATCTCTGCTGTAATCTGCCGTCTCAAGTAGTGTGGTGCTGGACAGATTGAAACTGGACATACAGTGTGACATAAAATCTGTGGCTGGTACTAGTTCATTCTACAGTCATTTTTGTATGGATACAGTGAATATCTGTATCTGTTTAATGCTAGATAAAGCACGGATCCTTGAATGCACTTTGCAGTTTGCCTGAACTGCATTAATAATTACTCTTCAATTGTGGTTAGTCAGCCATCTGTCTAACAATTTCAAAAGCATTAACCACATTGCTTTTTTTCTGATGTGGAGTAATGTCAAATGCTTTGCTGAAGTCAAGAGATATGTCCTTTTTATTCCTCTTTTCTATGAAGCTTATTATCTCATCAAAGGCAGAAATCAAGTTAGCTTGACATGATTTATTTTTATGAATCTATACTGCTTTTTTGCATCTATCTCTTTTAAAAACTTGCAGACCGTCCACTTCATTGTTTGTTCTAGTACTTTATCTACTTCTTCTGGTGTATGCCTTACAAGATTTGATATTTTATTCATTTTTCCTGAAGATAAATAATTTTAGTTGATGTTCTGTACCACTTCAGACAACCTGTTAATCTTCAAATTAAGTCCTGGCTATTTCTTCTACTATCCAGGTAAATCAGATGGATTAAAGCCAAGTTTGAGAAATTTCTGGCCATGCTTCAACTGTATCATCATAACAGAAACCTCTGACATTAGATTGTCTACCACTGCTACAGACAGGTCTATTCTCTGCTGAGAATTCCTGTACCATGCTGATAAAGAGGGTATCTTGCCATCTCACCAGTGATTTCTCACTGTTAAAGGATATACTTTTCCCAGTGTTCTCATTCTGATGCCATTTAATATTGTTGAGTGAAATTCACTATGAAAAGAGAAATATAATCCAAAAAAAGGATGTCCGGCAAAACTCTATTGTCCCTGAGAAAAATCTGGAAGCTGTGGGACAGCTGTAGCCACACCTCAACATTTCTTTTACCCAGTGCAGCAATCTCTTACTGCAATTTTCCCACACAAAGTGCCTATCCAACCCATGGGAGCTCAGGATTTTGCTTCCCAGGTCTTGGGTAAAGCCAGATGCAATTTTACTATGAACGTTAGGATTTAGCTTAGAGTTGCCAGTATTTCTTGACTTCAAACAGTCACTCTTGGACTTCAGGGACTGAAGCCAGGCAGCTGAGGCTACTGAGGAGACAGTAAAACCTGATTTGAATACAGGATAAAATTACTGAAGAAAGTTGAAAGATAAGATACAACTACATCATCTAAATCTAATAGGAACTCACATTATCTGTCATCTCTATCATATTATTTGTCAACATGGACAAGAGCATGGAAGGCAGTTCTGGCAAGATTTATTTTTACTTGAATGACAACTAATTTGTCATATAAATTGATCTCTAGAGCTATAAGATGTCCAGTGTATAAAAGTCAGTGACTCATTTTAGCTGAAAGATATGGCACTTTTAGTGAGACCAGTATATTACTACCAATATTTTTATTATTCAAGGAACATAGGGCAGACGAAAAAAACATCTAAGCTGATATTTCAGCATTACAGACATATGGATGTAGAACTGTGGCTGTTTGAGACAGGCCATAGCAAATAATGGTAGACTGCTAAATTTTATGCTATTTTCTCACTGGTGGTGGATTCAGGGCTTCAAAAATGAAATAACTGTAATATAAAGAGGTAATATTCTGTGTGGGTTTAATTGGGAGATTAACTGTATCATTCTCTAGACCTCAGCATTAGAGAAAGCAAATGAGGCCACATGAATGAAAACAATCATCAATATTTTTCTTCATTTTATCACCATTATGTTACTGAATTTATTTAAGAAATATATTAGCACTAATTACTAGTACAATTAGATACTTTTATATCTTTATAACCTTTATTACTCAAACCCATTCATTCTATCAATCTCATATGATAATGTTAGGTACGGCGAATTTGTGCGATGAATTCCAGACAAAATTTGCTCGTCATTTGAAAAATTGTGATGCTTTTCTTTGTAACCTGGTCAAAACTTTGACCTAAATAACATCTTGTGGATTCTAGTTTCCTAAAAGCTGTGTAGTGTTAAAACACATACATAGATATATTAACGTGTTGGAGAGACATAACAATCATCAACACAGTGTAACTAAGCCAGTAAGTTTTCAAGAAGTAATGATTTTCAAAAAGCGTAGTTCTCTATGTTTGCGTGAGCCATATCTGCACATCCCTAAAAGGGTCACATCAGGTGACCCCTAGCTCCTCTCTGACTAGCACCTGTAGGGACATTTAATGCTCTTGAAAAAGGAAAGGTTACATGTAGGAACATGTTCTCTAAAGCTTGTGTTCACCACATTATGTTCATTTAGCATTTCAGTCTTATAAACACGGCATTCAAAAATGCCATACATTAAAGCGGATTTGGTTTTCCTGTAGAACGTGTTATTAAGATATTTTAAACATTTCTTGGTGCTCCCATACACTGCCAAGGTATCTGATATCCCTGTCCACCAAGGGAGTCACTACCTTAATCTGGATTTCTTGTGAGCCAAAACAATCCCACGCAACCACTCTAGTGCAACTTCAAACTCAAGCTAATAAACTGAGATAAACTCTCCTGCCAACAATTATTAGATTTATCTTGGCAATTGCACAAATTCAGGTCAGCTCAAAGAGAACTTGCATTTGCCCAGAGTACATTTTATAAACATACTATAAAGAGGCAAAATAATTAACATTTACTTTCCAGGGAAAGATGTGATTTTTCCTTCATTGCTCCCTGATGAAAACTGTATGATGTTTCATTTTTTCTAGACTAGCCCAATTTAACAAAAAAGCAGTTTGATAGCTCAGTTTATTTAAAAGCACATTACACTGTTAATTTTAGTGCCACAACTTGGTTCATTTCCTCATCCACTAAGTATTTAACTTCAAAAATATTCAAGCAGCATCTGTGTTCCCTCATACACTGAGTCTCAGATACTTAGAACAGATCAAAGGGAAAGCTATAGCTTTAAACCTAAAGCAAATTTTCAGGGTAATCTTGTTGCTCTGAAATGGATTTTTTTAAACCTATATCTTGTTGATCTGAAGTGCCATCAGAAATCTCAAATTGCTGCAATATTAGATGAAGCTTTAGAAAAAAAGTTCTCTGGCTCCTATATACAGATCAAAACACAGGAACTTAAGGCAAAGGTCTTTCAAGGGATGTATCTTCCAAATATTCTACACAATTAATAGGGGATGTCTCCCACTGAAGCAAAAGCCTCAGTGTAGACTGCATGAAAATTCTGTGAGGAGAAACAAAAGCTCAAAAAAAGAACTAAGTTATTGAGCATGAAAAATTAACATTCATTTATCGATTTGGGGTTACAGTACCAAAAATGTGCAATTCAGTTGAACAGAACATGTGTTTTTGTGAATAAAAGAGGCAGTTACTCATATAATTTGAAGTCTGTAATTAGGAATGATGAACAATTGCAGGTCTGGAACACAAAAGGTGACCTTAAAAAATGCAAATCCCTGATCATGCTTTTTTCCCCCAATTCGAAACATTTGCAAATAGAGAACTATAGCATGATTGTAGGTTTCTGATACAAAATTAAATTTCTAGGTGAACAAAGGGAAAAAATCTGGAATTTTCTGCAGTGTTTGCAAAAGGCAATGGGTAAGTGACTGCATAATATCCCACTGGCTGTCAAGATACTATTTTGCAAGAATATCAATCGCTTTTTTTACATGTGTGTCAACATCCACCCTTTCTCACATCTGTCCTTTAGAGGAATTGTATATCTTGGAAAGATCTACGAAAGCTCTTTCATCCATCCATCTACGTCAGCAAGGTCCTTATGAAATTTTGGGCGTGTTAACTCTCTATGAGACAGGTCTGTGTCTGTCAGAGACACCAGACAGGCAGTCCCTGTCTGCCATTTTCTTCTGACTGTCCAGCTGGCAATCAAAACTTGCAAGGCTCGAGTGGACTTCCAAGTGGTCCCTCCTCATGTGTCTTTTTTCTCCATTATTGTGGAAAAAATGTAAAGTGCTTTTTTTTGTTTGTTTGTTTTAACAGGCTTTCATGGTTAGGAAGACCTGTTTTCATGGTCTTCTAGACGTTATGTTGAAAAAAAAGTTGCCTGTGAGAGAGCTGTATCTTATTTGCATCAGGTGTCTTTCAGAAGCATTTTGCCTGATGAAAGCTCAGCAGTTTGGTTTGCCCTTTGTTATGTATGCATTTTGTACTTCTGTTGAGCTTTGCTCCCCACGCTGCTGTTTCTCGTGTTGCTCACAATCCTGGCTTGCCTCCTGGTGGTTTTCTATGTGCTCAATGCCCCCATCTTCACGTGGCAGATATCCAAGCAGGGCTTGTGAAGGAAAAATCAGGGGGTGCCTTGCCGCCGTGGGATACCTCTGCTGAAGGTTTGAATCAGCTCTCTCTGCCCTTCAGTCTCGGAGCATGGTAGTTTATTGTGAAAGAGGAGTGGGGGGAAGGGAACCCCGCCATGAGGCCGCCAGATGCAGCTCCGTGGCAGAGCAGGGGCATTGGGGGAGTTACAGAGGGAAGTAAGTGAGGATAGAAAAGGGAATGATAGAAAAAGGCATACAGTGTGTTGCTTCCAATAACATAAAAAAGGTTCCCTGATGAACATTCTAATTTCCACCCACCAATCCAGTACAAGATGCAAACTCTACATTATTTGCATATAGCCTATGAGAGTCTTTGTATTACCATAGATGTTACATATTAAACCCCTAAAAACTGGTTTTTCAGCTTCCCATTGAAATGATAAGATTTGGGAGTTTTCGAGGTCCACCCAGGAGCAGCCTTTTGTTTCCTGCTGAGCGGCCATTAACACTAACGAAGGCTGATAAGCCTTGCCCTCTGGCTATCTCAGTGACTGGGGCTGGACAAGTCGGGACAAGACAAAACTTGTCCCCAGTTCCATTTCTCCCGTGCTTTTAATATCTTTTGCCAGGTCTTCCTACCCAACAGGCTTCCTCAGGGTTTCTGCTGTGCCTCAAGCTACTGAGCTCTGATCTATTAACAATGTTCCAATTAAGTAAAATACGTTGTAGAACATTTGATCTAACTGATCAAAAGTGGTTTAGAAGCTCATACCAATGTTCTACAACACTTGACAGGTTGCATTTTTCATGAGAAATCTTGAAACATTTAGATGATCTCGCAGGAAGCTGAGTATATGTCCACATGTCCTGAGAGCCACCGTTCCCAGCACCACCGGCACAGCCTAATAATGCTCAGCTCCTTGGCAGAACAAGACCCTTCCCAAGAGACTTACTGGCTCTTAACCAGTTGGCCTGGCTGTTTAACATACATAACGCTTTGGAATTCAAAAATTCACAATGAAAACACGTTGAGAATTCATTGGGAAAAGACAAATGAATTTGACATTTGGGTCCAATGAAAAGATGTGGCAGTAGCATATCTAAAGAACAAGGGAGAGCCTTAATGAACTACCAACTGAGAGCGGATGACACAGTGCCTGACACACTTAAAGCTGGCTTTCATGCACAAATTAAAGGCAGCAGATTACATATAGGACTGCAATTTACTGGAATTTCAATATCTAAGTGCTAGGTGCATGATAAATGAGATAATATATGTCTCTGATACAAAGAGGGAAGGCTTGAGGGCCTTGGGGTGGAATAACAAAAAATATGATTCAGGAAAAAGACATCTAAAGATGAGAGGCCAAATATGACAGGGGAAATAAGGGGTAACACTGAAAAAAAAGAATCCCTATTTTCAAGAGCAGAGCTTTTAAAAAGCCTTTTCTGATGATAGCAAAAATTTAAAGATTTCATAAAGACAAGACAACACGAGAGGTACAGGGGACAGTGACAATGGACGGGCAACCATGAAATACACAGATCAAACAGTATCAAATTGATTTAGATTTAAATCTGAAATATGATGTCACCCGAAAGAAAGCTTTTAAGGCAGGGAAGATGAAGTGGCAAGGCAGGGATTGAATCTGCCCTTCCAAGAAAGTTGTTTACAATAAGTATCCAGAAGACCTTACAGAGCCAGCAGGATTAATTTACAGAGAAAGACTGAATTTGCTAACCTCACAAAGGCTAAGTGACAGCACAGTGGGAGGCTGAGGGTGAGACATCTCTACATATTTAACAGAGTGTAAATGCTACAGGGTAGATCCTGTGCAACCCAACAGGAAGTATGAACTGATGAAAAGTATGAAGAAGTTTTATTAATGGAAAATATTTTTGACTGACCCAACATTTTCACAGGAGAAAACAAAACATTTTTCACTTATTCTAATGCTTTATTTTTCTTGACAGCGCTACTACTATTACAGAAGAACATGAAATTCTTGCAGATTCTGTGTTATATGCAAATTTTACAAGCTAACATGCCTCAAGCAGGCCACAGGGGTGAGCATTTTTCTCTACAGCTTTACTCAGTCCTGATCTCATGGCACATTTCAGAGGAAAAGCCTAGCCTTTAGTACACTGGATCTTTAGAGGTGAAGCATTTTTAGAAGCATTTGCTGCTGGGAGAGTGAATAGAAAAACTGTTGGAAGTACCACACTGTACAATAAATCAGTTCCTGAAAGCAGACTATGAAGGCAGCTTGGAAAAAAATGTGAATAGTCTAAATAAAATAAATCAGCTAAGATGTATTTTGACCTTTCCCTACTCCTTCCTTTGTTTTCCTTGTTCAATCTCCTTTTCTGCATCATTTATCTGTTTCTATTTCCCAGTTTTTCTTATCTCATTTTCTCTTATTTTTCTGATTTTCTGTCTTCTCTTGACTGTTTTATGATCTTATTCCCTATGTCTCTCTAATAGCACTTCTATATTTTTACCCACCTACCTCATAAGCCATCTTCCTATACACTCTGTGTTCTGACAATTTCTCCTCTTGGAGAAATGTTTTTTATGAACAAGGTATTATGAACTTGTTCTTTTTTTAAAAATGAGCAATATTCAAAGGACTGTGCCAATGTGGTCACTAAATATTTCCAATTTACAAATTGGCAAACCAAAGCTCAAGGTGACTTGGTTTACAGCAAGTAAAACTTGAGTCTTCTGAGTGAAATTTATATGCTTTTAACTTTTTCTTTACCTTTATTTTGTGTTTCAAATTCCTCCACCTCATCTGTATCTCCTCTTTTACTCTCCATATTTTCTTTTTCCATAAAGATTTTTTCCCTTTCAGCCACCAGAAATATTCTGTTACGTATGTACATACATACAAATATATATAGAAATACTTATATGTGATACTGCTATATTCCCACACATAGCTGAACAACCAGAGAACTCTGGTAAAAAGAAGATATGCAGTAAGGCATCAGTCACATGGAATAATGATGGCTGAGACACACTGGAAATCACCAGATATAAATATTTGGGGACTTGAACTATTTTTGTTCATTATTTCATACAGTTTTCATCACTAACCCAAGACTTGAGCATTTAGCAATACCATGACACAAGTAATAAGCAGCTGTTCTATGTGTGGTCTTTTTTTATGAACCTGTTTGGTCCTAGGATATGGGCATTTTCCCAGTTTTCCTGTAACCAATTATTTTCATTTTATGTGCCACAATACTGGTGTCTTAATTGGAATTTAAAATGTCCTACATCTAAAGTTTCCTCTTTAATTTCTCATTATCAGTTACACTGAAAAAAAGCCATGTTTCATTTGACCTAATTTTCATGGATTTTCTTCCTCTTAGAATTTTTTTCTGAAAATACTAGGTCTCTGCTTTGTACCATGATTTGAAACACTTTCTTTGTACACCTTCTGAATTCTAGTTGTTCTCACAAAGAAATTGTGTCACTTAGTGCCTCATTGCACATGTCAGTCACATGTCAGTGTCACATATCTTGAAGGGCTGGGATCAGGGAAGTCTGTTAAATATTAATGATTATCCATTCAAATGGGAATAGTTTAAGACAATAAAATGATCACTTTGTAACTGAGGCTATATTTGTCCAACTTTGATTCCAGTGATTGAAACCCACAAGGTTTAAGATTCCTCTCAAAAGCAGACAGGTGTTTTAGCCTAGACTTGGAAAAGCAGTCTCTGAGATACTGGGAACTTGTACAGATGGAAAGCACATGCAAGAAAGAACAGCTCGTGCATTCCTCCATGGCTGGAGTCCTTTTAAAGTCCAGCCAGAAGAATAAAATAAAGCAACAAAAAAAGCTGTGAAAATGGGCAGTGGTTTTGAACTGAAAGAGGGCAAATTTACACTAGACATAAAGAAGAAATTCTTTACAATGAAGCTGGTGTGACACTGGATCAGGTTGCCCAAAGAAGTCATGGATGCCCCATTCCTGGAAGTGTTCAAGGCCAGATTGGATGGGGCTCGGGGAAACTTGGTCAACTGAAAGATGTCCCTGCCCATGGCAGTGGGATTTGGACCAGACGATCTCTAATCATAGAATCACAGAATGGTTTGGGTTGCAAGGAACTTCGAAAGATCATCTAGCTCCAACTCCTCTGTTCCAGGGCCTCACCATCCTCATTGCAAAGAATTTCTTCCTAATATCTAATTTAAACCTACTCAGTTTAAATCCACTCCCCCTTGTCCTGTCACTCCGTACTCTTGTAAAGAGTCTTTCTCCATCTCTCTTATAAGTTTCCTTCAGGCACTGGAAGACCACAATTAGGTCACCCCAAAGCCTTCTCTTTTCCAGGCTGAACAATCCCAATTCTCTCAGCCTTTTTTCATACAAGAGATGCTCTATCCCTGTGACCATCTTGGTGGCCTCCTCTGGACTCGCTCCAACACGTCCATGTCCTTCCTGTGCTGGACACCCCAGAGTTGGATGCAGTGCACCAGATGGGACCTCACATGCGCAGAGTGCTGTCTTGGACCACAGAGCTGCTGTCTTGCGTCACCTCCTCATGCCACATGCCTGAGTATAGCTTTCAGGAGGATCTGTGACATGATTTTATCAGGCACAAAGGGGAGGTTGACAAGCTGGTCATTCCCAGGGTCCTCCTAGAAAGGATCCTTGTTGAAGATGGGCACAATGTTTCCCTTTTTCCAGTCACTTGGGACTTCACCTGACTACCATGACTTGTCAAGTATCATGGCAACTCCATCAACCAATTCTCTCAGGACTCTGGATGCATCTCATGGACTCCCATAGGCATTTTTGTTCAGGTTGTTCAGGTGGTCATGGACCTGATCTTTACTTACGGTGTGGGGAACTTTGCTCCCCCCGTCCCCATCCTGCTGTCCATCCACTCAGGAGGTGTGGGAAGAGAGGCTGCCAACGAAGACTGAGGCAGAAAATTTGTTGAGTTCCTCAGCCTTCTCCTCATCCATTTTTATCAGTCTACTAGTGTTCGTTGTTGGGGGGTAAACCTTCTTCGACCTTCCTTTTCTGGTTAACATACCTGTAGAAGCTCTTCCTATTATCCTTCGTGTCCCTTGCCAGGATTAGCTCCAGCTTTGCCTTGGCCTTCCTCACCCTATCCTTACACAACCAAACTTCTCCTCTATACTCTTTCCTGGTCACCCATTCTAGCTTGAGCTGCCTGTGCATTTGCTCCTTTCTCTTTACTTTGACGAGCAGGTCCCTACTCAGCCATGCCCATTTCTTGCCTTCCTTGCCTAATTTCTTGCTCCTGGGGATTGCCATCCATTATGCTCTATGGAAGACTTCTTTAAAGATCTGCCAGCTCTGTTCTGATCCCTTGCCCCTACGGGAAGTCTTCGAGGGAATCCTACTGACTGTCTCCTCAAGAGCTGGAGGTGTGCTTTCTTGAAGTTCTGGGGTCTAATTTTGCTCCTTACCTAACCCACAGCCCCCAGGATCACAAACTCCACCAGTGCATGATCTTTAAATGTGCAATCATGGCAATCATTCCCTAGAAGCTACATTCCAGAAGAATTTTTGAGTCAGCACAGAGAAAACTACCCACAAAAACTATCCACAACATACCTTAAAGAACATTTATGTGCTTTGCTAAATAACTACGAAACTAAACACCTATTAAAGGTACACATGGGCCTACAGGGTTTTCTTAAGTAGGTTGTGAGTATGGTTAATTGCATATGTTTGCTTACTGACACCCTTTTAATGGGGAGCTTTTTAATTCTTCTTGCATACACAGGTTTGAAGGGTTGATTATATTATAAATTACCATGTTCATCACCACTATTTCCTTCTGACAATTCATGAATTGCGTATACATTTCAGGGTTGGAAAGTTCAACTTTCACTTGCAGAATTTCTGTCTATAACCAGAATAAATGTTCTATACTATAAATGGTGTTTTACAGTATCTTGGTTAATAATCGAGTCAATGTATCCTAAGATGATCTATGGCTTAAGGTTGTCCTTCTTTAAATAGATATACTTAAGTCAGTGAAGAAAAAGTTTATTTAGCAATGATTTTCATTTCATGAGGTCTACCTCAAAATCTTTTAATCATTTGTGTTCATAATATCTTGATTTTCAAGGTTCTGGCCACTCAGTCATTTCTTGTGTATCACAGCTGCATTCCTGTCAAATCTCTGTGTTTAAATACCTAAGATTTACACCAAAAATTGATGTATCAGACAAAGCACAACCCAAAACAAACTTGCTATTGCTATCTTTTAAAAGGGCTTTTCTGATCATGGCTTCACTTTAACATGTAAACATTTATGGTTTCAGAGGGAATCTCCTATCCACTCAAGCCACATAAGAAATCCCATTGGAAACTTAAATGATAGTTTCATTTTGCTGTGGCTGGTTGACTTCACCTGTCACTCCCTGGTACAAGCAACAGCTTCTCAGCCTCTGAAGAGTTTTAAGCTTTTGTTTCCATCAGATGCTAGACCATGAGAACCATAATTTGAATGGAAATTCATATGTCAAATGCTTTGTCATGAAGTCTTGCGTTGCAAAAGAACCTACATGTGCTCAGAATTTCAAGTCACAATAAAAAGCTAAGTTACAAACAGATACTGTTGATAAAACCCCAGAGTTATCTGAAATCTATATGCAATAATTCAGCTTAAGAACTACTGTACTGTGGCTGAATAGCAAAATGTCTGGAAAAAAGGTTTTATATTGAATTTTTTTCCATATCTATTCCATACTTGCATAGACAATTAGAAATGAAAGGATTTTAATAACACAAATTAGCATAATGTTCAAATTTTTTTTAGTTTTTCATAAATAATTGAAAACCTATTATTTTAAATATATTCCATATTACCTGCCGTTGTAGGTAATAATCGGGAATCAATAACACAAATTTCTCAACAGTATAAGCTCTAATGAAAAACAGCTTATTACAATCAAGACAGTGAATCTATATGTATTCATTTCCATTACAGGAAAATGCAAATAGATATTAAAATAGAAACTAATTTGATCCTTTCTCCTGGGTATTTTTCTATAGTAATGAGTCAGACTATAGCATACCAAGTGCTGTAGAACATTACACTGCTGTACACACAGTTTAATCCCAGTCAGAAAATGCCCAGACTAAAGCTGAATATAGTCTCAGTTCTGTTCTGATGTATGGAAACATTACAATAACAATCATTTTGTGACCACTTGCTTTATCATGTTTTAATGTGGCTGTCCCTCAATATTATTTTTAATCTAAATGGTCCTTTGAAAGGGGAGGCATCATACCTTTTAGTTTGCTCAAGACACTTAGGTGTTATTCAGAGCCTGCAGAGCTGAGCAGTGTGAATTCCCTCACTTGAGGTTATAAAACAAGGTTCTGTGAGACCTCCTGTGACAGGATGCAAAAGCATTCCCCTTTCTGTGTGCAATCTGGGCAAGTCTATGTTTCCATATAGAAACAAACCAGCCCAGTTAAGCATTTTTTTCCCAGCCATTTGTGTCTTGAGGTTTACATGAGAAGGATGCCTCGAGGGTTCAAGGCCTGCAACATCCCTGCAAGTATCCTACATTCTTATTCCCTTACCTTACATGTCCTTCTCGTTTGTGCTGGCACAAGCACTTTTGAAGCTGTGCTATGATCAAGGAGCAAATATTAGTTGAATTAGATATGGTCAGAAAAAAATAGATCTGGTCAGAAAAAGAAGTTAGTTTTAACCTGAATCAAATCGCTGATTCTTTTGGACACTAACATCAGAATCCTCGAAAAGATGGACACAAGATCTGGAGGAAGTACAAGGCAGGTAGACTCTCCAGATCACAATGTTCTGTCTATGATGCTCTGACAAGCTCCCAGAGTTACTTAATTATAATGCAGACACAAGAGAATCAACATTATCCCACTAATCCATTATTTTATCTACTTGTAAGAAAGAAAAAGGTAATTTTGAGTTACACCTCCACCCAAAACGTGCTAGGACTCTATAAATAGCCAGTGGAAGTTGTTACCAATTAAATCAGCTAACAAGCTCCCTTGCTATTTAGGGTCTTTTTTAAGATGCTGAACTTTTCTATTAAAAAAATTCCTCACAGTAGGAGTCAAAAACTTCATCTTGCTGTCCAAGCCGCAGCTTAACAGGAATTTGGTAATTTAATGAAGCTTTGCAATTTATCATCTGTTCCACATATATATTCCCCATTCCTGTAAGCATTCAAAGCCAGGTTGGATGGGGCCTTGAGCATCCTAATCTAGTGGCATCCTTGCCCATGGTGAGGGGGTTGGAACTAGAGGATCTTTAAGGTCCTTTCCAACCAAAACCGTTCTGTGATTCTATGGCCATTTGGCAGACCTTTATTCAGCACTGTGGGGCCATTAGCCTTACTCCTCACTTCTTCACCCAAAGGTAGAGCTCTGCTCTGCAGAAGGCTTTACCTCTAAATGGGTTGCAGTCCTACAGTGAGCCTGTACTCTTGCCATTTGACTTTGGCTAGACTCCTGAAGCTCAAAGGAACCATGACTGCGGGTGGTGGGTAGGAGCCTAGGTTTACAGTTCCTCTCTGCCTGTTTCACTGCCTCTCCTCCAGCTACATTAGGCTTCTTTGCGATCCCAGTTCTCTACAGCTTCTGACCATGAAATCTAGACACAGCTGTGAGTAGACACTAATTTTTTAACTTGCCTATCCAATTCTTTGTTACACGGATATTCTGGCTACTTATTCAAAGCATTCTCCAGTCTTCCTGATTTGCAAGTCAAATATGAAAACTCTTTGCTTCTGTCTGGTTCCAAATTTGACAGTTTACTCCTACCTTTAAAGTCAGCTAAAGCTGAGCAAGTTTTTAAAAGGCTACAATGGTTTTCTCCATCAAATTAGTGGAAAAACTGAAAAAGATGTATTAGTGAGTGCCAGAATTTCTTATTAAATCTTCTGCCCTGTTGATATAAAATGAGCTCTACTGCAAGTGGTTAGCTTAAAAACCTAACAAGAATTGTATGATTTCTAGAATAACAATTTAACACATGCAGCTTTAAAGCATTAAACAAGACAGAGACCATACACAAAGGGTGGTAATTGAATTAGGATTGAGTTATAAAGCAATAAATGGGAGGTCAAATTTTGCTCTCTCAAACTACACCAGCATTGTTCACTGCAGTGGTATTAAAGTATGGCCAAAACAGAATGGTTTAAGATGTGTCTAAAATGAAGTTTTTACTTTTTACTAGAGGTTAATCTCTTCTTTCATTTTAAATGCAGAAGGCATTCTTAGATAATCTAGCTTGACATTGATTAATACAGGCCACTGAATGATCCTCTGGCTGCTGTTTTCCATACTATAAGTCACAGAGTCCAGCCCTAAAATAATTTCTAAATATTCCTAAGGAACAGCAACTAAAATTAGTCTAATCACCCACCCAGTAAGACATTCCCCACCATGACTTGGAGTGATAAATTTCAGTTTTTTCGAAACTCTATGGACTCTCCCCCCGCGCCCCCCCCCCCCCCCCCACCCACAC
>VZRL01000790.1:1134141-1200212 GCA_013397895.1 Origma solitaria
CAACCCAAACAATTAAAAGAGTATATAAATAAAGCATGACCAAAGGCTACATGTCCTCATGGCAGCAGGCATGCTGGTTGTGAAGGTTGCTGGAGACCTTCAGGTTAAGTGCCATGATTTTAACTACAGAACATCTACCCTCTGCTATTTTCTCCAGAGGAAAAAGGAGGAGATCCCTGAACATCTTGCCTCCAACAAAGGGAGGAACTCTGTGACCAGATAATCAAAGCTGGTTGCTCTTGGATGAAAGGAAGGAAGTGTCTCTAAAAAGGAACAAGAAAAAAACTGAGGTCCAAAGTCAATAGAGGGATTTGGGAATGCTAAAAGCAAGGAGAGCATTCTGAAGAGATCAAAGAAATCTTCAAAGCCTGGCTAGGACATCAAACTTCCTGACTGCTTATCCATACGAGACCCCCACAATTTAGAGGTTTGGGGCACTAAATTAAAAAGATTAGAACCAGACAAGTAGTTCAAGCTTATATCTGAGTCCTTTTGCTTTGGCAAATGACCAGCCTAAAAGCAGGCTTAAGGGAGGAATCCTACTCAGAAGCAGAAGAAAGGCAGAGCACAGATTTGGGTGAAAGAAGCCCTGCTATTTCACCCAGTGTACAAGGTGGAGCTGGATCTCCTCACAGACACATACCCAGAGCCGACAGCAATCCCAATGCAGGCACAGTGCTGTATGGCCCAGCCTGGCACTGGCAATGTACAGTAACCTGAACAGTGTCTCACATCTTCGAACTGCTGCAGGTGCACAGTGACTACCAAAAGGGACTGGAAGCTTGCATTTGAAGCTTGTATTAAAGGTAGACCAACAAAGGGTAGATTTCAGTGTCTTCCACAACAATTAACTCAGAAGAGGAATGCAGTGTTAATAGTATTGGTGATACCACCCACTGCAAATCATAAAATCCACAACTGGGGAGGACGCTTGACAGCTGATGATCAAATTACCCACCATTACCAAATTACTAGTGAGTGAACCATGGAACATAGGCAGGCAACCTCTCTATGTTGTCAAAACAACTTTCTGTGATTAGTAAGACAAAAATACAAGGAATAAAATAATAAAAATGATGTATTCAATGAATATATTTAAAAAGCAATATAAAATTATTTATGGCACTGAAAGTAGCAGAATCTAAAGTAAGGCATCAATCTGATAGCTTTGAAAAAATCTAGTACAGTCTTAGGCAAGACTTGAATGCACGTAAAAGGACAAGGGACTCAAGTCAGCTAAAAAAGCATTCAAACCATCAGAATACTTTTGGGAAAAGTGTCTTGACTTATTTTTATTGTTAAATAAAATAACAGTAGATTTTAAACTGCAGTGTATGACAATGAAACCTTTTATGATTTTGAGCAACAAGATGATTAAAGAAAAAAATAAAAGCAGAGGAAAAATAAACCTCAGGAAAACCCAAAACCCTGCAAGTGCCACCATCAAAACTGGTTTCACAATATTCCAGCCCAACTGAGAGGAGAATTGCAGATCAATGAGATTCAATGAGGCCACCTGAGACTCTCCATGTTACCTCTGAAGAATTCAACAAACTACTTCAATACAACAGGTATCAGAAGGAATAAAAGTAGGTGAGAAAACAGCAACTAGGGTCATGGCAAACTAAGTGGCAAGGAGGTTACATGCTTTGTGAAAACTAAAAAATACATATATATATCTTCATTGGCCTCTGCCAATATGTGGCAAGAAGCAGAGCTCCCTGTCCCAGCTGATGGTGGATTAATTTAAATGAGCAAAACCAGGCCAAAAAATAAATGTATTTGGTAATTCAGAACATAGTTTTCAACTTTCAATGGCAACAAATACAAAAACAAGCTAATGGCAAGAATTTAGAGTGAGAATTAGTAACTTTTATGCTGACATACTGAGACTGGCTGAATGCATCATGTCTACAACATAAGAGTTTCAAGCATGACTAACTTGATTGTCAATCTAGTTTCAGTAAAATTATAATAATAATAGAAAACTCCCTTACTTCTGAAGAGGATTCAAAATTGCTATTTTCCTCAAAGATTTCCAAAATGACATCACATCTCCAGCAATGAGAATGTAATGCAGTCCTTTATGGCTGAACAAAAGGTATTTCTTGGAATATAGCTACAAGTGTCCAGATAACCTGAGAATCTATGTGTTCCAAACCATAAATCCTGGTATCTTCTTACCAGGGTGGGATAGTTAAGCATACTTATTTCCACAGCTGACCATTAAGATGAAGCATGTCTCTTCTAGTCATAAATTAATAAGGTACAGTCAGAGGTATCAAAGCTAGTGTCAGTATATCAGATAAATTTAGGATGTAGAGCATAAATAAGATAGGCAAAGCTGTCACATGCCATCAAATATATGTCTTTAGGCATGGGCAGAAATTTGCTTCATACTTGAACCCATATGAGGCCCAAACTCAACAATATCCCACAGACACAGCTTGAGGCAGGGAACATCATGGAGAACAGGTTGCTCCAAAGAAAATAACATAAAATCCTATAAGATCCTGTAGAAGTATCACTGAAAATCCAGGTTATACACCTACAATTTCAATACTGTGAAAGTATCCCAGTGTTTCTACTTGTTCATGTTGACCCAAACTAACTAATAACCACTCTGGGGAGGGACAGCTGGCAAAGCTCCTTAGAGCTCACAGATCTTTTTCTAGAAGTCAAAGCTGCTTGTGGGTACCTTTTGATGAAGGAGTCAGTAGAGAGTGTTTCATAGCATCCCAGGAAGTCCTCTAACAATCCTGGAAGTTGTGAAAGAATGTATCACCTCTTTTCTTGGCCACATATTTAACTTCCTTTAAAACTTTCTCCAGGAAAATTAACTTTCAATGAGATTCAAGAAACTTGCAAAAAAAAGACTAAATACAATGTGTGTAACTTTGTACTGCAGGTGCAAAGTTGAATTCCAGTACCTTCTTTCCCTGCTTTGCAGTCTTTGGACTCACTGAAATATTAATCAAAGGCAAAGCAAAATGCAGGAATATTGTAGAAGTAGACTATATTTAAAAGATCACCCAGACACAAAAGTGTGACACAATTATGCATGGCTGAGTGCATACACACAGATGACCTCAAAGACAACTGGACTAATGTGTGTGAAATCAAATATCCGCCAAGTGTTTGTGTTGTTGGGCATCCAGTCTAATGTTGGGAGAAATGCTCTGCCAAAATAAAATCAATTTCAGTGTAACTTACAGTTTTACAGTGAAACAGAAAAATCCATTCTGCAGCTAACAGGTTAATTTTTAGCTGAAGTCTTTCCTAAAACTGTAATAAATGCAATTATTATTTTCTGCACCATATGTAAAAGACAGAAGGCTGCAGTTAATAAATAGCATTTCTCATTCTATTTTCCAAGCCTCCCAGGGGAAGACTTTGGCCTCTTCAAAGGGGGTGAAATCTATACAAGGCAAAAAGTGAAAAGAAAGCAGTATTTTTCATTTTATGCTTCCCCATTTTTGCCTAACATTTAGAAAAAATAGAACAATCTATTAAATATAGGCTACTAAATACATGGTCTCTGAATATGCAGTTTCTGGTTTGAGCTTAGCTAAAATGTACATGGAAATTATACACCAAATAATAAAATAAATTGCCACAAACACATATATTGTTGAACATATATATTTTCTTCCCAAAATATGTGAATTTTTAATTAAAATATTGATATTGAAAAGACAATAATTGCAGGAAAACATAGTCATACTTCAGAATCTTTATACACATTTAAGAATTTTAGTTATGGAAAGGTATGATACAGTAACATATAATGATACAGAACTGTAATTGAAAAGGCTCTTATAACATTATCTCTTTGAAAGACTCGGTTTTGGTGAGGCATCCACTTTTCTTCATCCTATTATTACATTAAGAGAGAACAGATTTGAACGACTGAAGGAAAAATCCACTCTTTCTGCAGATTCCCCAACAATCCTAGTACCACTGTGTCCTTGCTCTGAGCACACCTTTTTACAGCCGGAATGTACTTTCAGTACAGATTTTTAGTTTGGTTTCCTACAGGAGGTAAACTTACACTGTCATATCTAAGATCACTTTTTGTCTCTTAACAACGAATTTGAACCCAGAGACCAAGCTTAGTAAAAATTGGCACAGTGGTAAAGGTGCCAAAACTTCCTACAAGTGTCGTGAAAAAAGACATGGAAGTAGAAAAGATCGGAACAGCGCAGCAGTAACTTACTGATATGTACTCAGTTGAAACCAGCACATGCCACCAGAGTCATTATTATTGTAACAATGCAGTTCTAACTGCATGTTTGCATTACTTGAATTCTTAGGGGCTCTGTATGAAGACATTAGAGCCCAGGTAGAACAGGGCTCTTAGGGAACTTAGGTGCCTGGGCTCAGGGACTGCATTTCTTCCGCCAGCTCCTTTTTGACAAAGTGATGCTCAGAGAAAGTAACACAACTGTAAATTAAAAAAGGATGGTCACCATACACTGGTGTTGTTTTGAGGTCTTCTGATGGGGCAAAGGATATCCTAACCATGCAACAAGGTGTTGTAGTACAGAGTTTTCTCTTGCTGAGGTGCAGACAGGCCTCAAAATTAACATTTCATAAAACCTTCATTGACCTTAGATACTTCACATCTTCAAATCACCACAAATACATACAGAATCATTCTGTTTGCAGTTTTAGTATATTACATATGTAAGGCAAACAATCTTAAATCCACATGAATATAATTTTCTGTCAGGAAATTTTTGCCCTTCAAGTGTGGCAGTAGTACAATCCAATTATCTCAGGCTCAGGTATTTCATGCTCAGGAAAATCTAATATTGAAATGAAAAAAAAAATCATATACAGAAACAATCATCATTCAATCTAGCCTTCAGTAGAAAGTATATGGAAAAACTGTCTTTAACAGTTTGCTTAATATAATCTGGAATTAAAATGTTGTAATTGAAAATATATGAAGAGCACATAATTTACCAATATTATCGGTGATTTTCTGGGACTTTTTAAGGTTGGCTCTCATATAAATCTTAAATGCTAAATCTCAAATTTCTAAAACATCTTCTTATCTTGAGGATTCAGGTGAACTAATCATCCCTTGAATGGGATGTCTTTTTAAGAATGAGGAACAGACTGGCTTACTTTGGAGGCACTGACATTTTGAGCTCGTTTGATTTGGAGAAGGGAAACACAAGGTGAAAGAGTTGCTCTATCCCTTTATAGCTGGTTTTCAGACCCAGGGACTGAGAGCATAATTTTTTCACATGGAAGTAAAACTTGAAAGCAAAGAAGGTGAACTGAGCCCTGACAGTTGATGGCTTTTCTTTTTCATTCACACTGAAGAAAGAGCACCGAGCATTTCACAGCTTATGAACTGATAAATCCTTTTCCTTAACTCTGAAAGGATAATTCTCCAATGTTTGTGCTATTACCTTATGAAGATGAAACAGTTCTTTCATATGTTCCAGAATAATAAGAAATTTTAACAGATTTTTTAATTATAATATTATAATACTAGGGTTTTTTATGGACTTGTTCAGAATGGTTTAATTGTTGACAACTGCATTTTATATTTCTTTCCAATTAACTGAAAGATTTGATAGGTAACTTATAAACTGACACAGGAAAAATATTACGTGCACTCAGTGGTCTGCAGATAGAGAGAAAATACACTTGAATATTTATGTTTGCAACCAGTTAAAGTACTGAGAACCAAGCAGGTGAGAAACAGTACAAAATATAAAGAAAAAGCGATGAAGAATGGGTGACTATATTATCTTTAATTTTTTAATTTAATATACACAATATAAGTAAACAAGGATTGGCTGAATGAGTAGCAAATGGATATACGCCTTAGAGATAAAGATGCTCATGGAAACCGATTAGAAAAATCGAATCAAGGTGCAGAGAGCAGACAACGTTAAAAGCTTCTAAAGCCAACAAAACAGAAGAATATCTGAACAGAGAGCAAACAACAAATTAAAGAGGAGGAAACATCCTGGGAAACTGCATCTAGATTAGAGTATGTAATTACAGGATTTGAAGCTTGATAAAGCAATTGATTATAGCAGTGGATTAATTTTAAGTCATGAGTGAACACCAGGATCTGAAAAAGAGCCAGTTACTTTCTTTGGTAATCTTCTGTTCAGAAGATGAAAGTTACAGTTTCACACACTCGATGATCAGGGCTAAACTAGAAAGGCCCTTGATATATGTGTTTATCACATGAGAGCATTCCTAAATACATCAAACAATGAAGATTATATTTATTATTGAATTAATTTTCACAACCAATAGACAAAAAATTATAACACCTTAAATTTAAAATTTTAAATATAACTTCAACAGCCAGCGGCCTAATATTATTTTCAGAAAGAATACTTAAAATTTGAAAATATCTTGAGACAAAACTAAGAAGCTCTGAAGGAAAGGAAGCTGAAGTTCTAGATAAACTATATTCATGGTGTCTAATTATATATATATATAATATATAGTCAGTGAATCATATATTCATATAAGCACAATCCTGAATGCATAAAAATACTGATTTCTTCACCACCTGATTCATTTACCACAAATGTCTTCTGTCCTTTTCTCGAATGTTTACACATAAAGATTGTCACCTGTGGGCTGATCACACAGTACTTCTTGAAGATCCAGTTTTCCCTCAACAAGACCATCTGTGAGGCCCAGCCCAGTGGGATTTATTGTTCAGAGTGAATCAAGACAGCTGCATACATAATTACCTTTATTACAGAAGAACAATCATAATCCTATTGATCAAAGCTGCAAATACAGATACCTCAAAGCAACTTGACTTAAATGATACAAACCTTTTCATCATCTGTTATAGAAATCTGAGAACTTCACCAGCTCGCTCAGGTTAAATTCCTAAGCATACTTCACAAGCTTTAAGACGTTAAATTGTTTTCAGAAGCTTATTATTTCTTCACTTCAAATGGCAAGATTCTGTGCTTCATGTGATCTGGTCAGCCTCCCCAGTGATGTTCACCATCTGTTCCTATCTCTTGAATTTTCAAAGTATTTTTAATTGTTCATAGCTCTACAAACAAAAATTATGAAAATTATGAAGAAAGGGAAACCATGACTATATCAGACCATGCAAATGTTTTTTATTAGTTTATTGAGGATCACCATGAGCCCTGTGTGCAGTTTCGGGCACTGCAATATAAAAAAGACATTAAGTTATTAGAGAGTGTCCAAAGGAAAGCTATGAAGATGGTGAAGGGTCTTGAGGGGAAGCCTTAAGAGGAGCAGCTGAGGTCAACCTCATTGCAGTTACAACTTCCTTGTGAGGGAAGAGAGGCAGATGCTGATTTCATCACTGTTGTGAGCAGTGACAGGACCCAAGGAGATGACTGAATGAAGCTGAATCAGGGGAGCTTTAGGTCGGATATCAGGAAAATATTCCTCATCCAGAGGGTGGTTGGGCACTGGAACAGCTCCCCAGGGCAGTGGTCACAGCACAGCCTGACAGAGTTCAAGAAGCATTTGGACAATACTCTCAGTTACAGGGTGTGGCTCCTGGGGGGTCCTGTGCAGGGCCAGGAGTTGGACTCAAGGATCCTTGTGGGTCCCTTCCAGCTCAGCATATTCTATGAAATCTCAGCTGACAAATGAGCCTCCCTGGAGCGGTGCCCTGCTCGACCTGCTCTTTATGAACAGAGAAGAGCTGGTGGGAGAGGTGGTGGTGGGAGGCTGTCTTGGGCATACCCACTACAAAATGACAGAGTTTTCAATTCTCGGTGAAGTAAGGAAGGGGGTCAACAAAACCTCTACCCTGGACTTCCAGAGAGCGGACAACCACAGACAGGATCAGGCTCAGCCAGCATGGCTTTAGGAAATGCAGGTCCTGTTTCACCAACCTGATCCCCTTTTGTAATCAGGTAACCTGCCTAGTGGATGAGGGAAAGGCCGTGGATGTGTCTACTTGGACTTCAGTAAGATCTTCGATACTGCTTCCCACAGGATTTTCCCGGTGAAGGTGGCAGCCCATGGCTTGGACAGCTGTGCTCCTCAATGGCTTAAAAGCTGTCTGGGTGCCTGGGCCCAGAGAGTGGTGATGAACATCGAGTTTGTGGCCGGTCACTAGTGGGGTTCCCCAAGGCTCAGTATTGGGGCCAGTCCTGTTTAATATCATTATCAATGATTTTGGTAAGGGGCTCCCAGTGCACCCTCAGTCAGTTTGCAGATGACACCAAGCTGGGTGGGAGTGTTGATCTGCTGGAGGATAGGGAGGCTCTGCAGAGGGATCTGGACAGGCTGGATCATGGGCCAAGGCCAGTTGTATGGGATTCAATGAGGCAAAGCGCTGGGTCTTGCACTTGGGTCACAACAACCCATGCAGTGCTACAGGGTTTGGGAAGAGCAGCTGGGAAAGGCCCAGCTAAGAAGGACCTGGAAGTGTTGGTTGATAGTAGCTGAACATGAGCCAGGCTGTGCTCAGGTGGCCAAGAAGGCAATGGCCCCTGGCCTGGATCAGACACAGTGTGGCCAGCAGGACCAGGACAGAGATTGTCCCCTTGTCCTCGACACTGCTGAGGCCACACCTCGAGTACTGGGTTCACTTTTGGTCCTCTCACTACAAGAAAGATATTTTTTATGCTGTGGGCCATTGATTGCTGCTTCTCATACATTTTACTCTTGAATATTTATTAAGTCAAATTAGATATGATCACTTTTGCTATGTAAAAATTTAAAAAGCTAGTAAGGATGCATTCAACTATGTAGAGTTATACAATTTGGCAAGGCAAAAAAGTGAAAACATAGACTCCAGATTATAAAACTTCAATAGGCATTTTATGAGGGATTTGTTGTCTGGTTTATCTGCAGTAACTAGAAGATGAACAGATAATACCAAAAAATGGCAATGGTAAACAATGTTCTTCTCATTCACTTGTGAAAAAAAATTAGATAAAATTTTAGCTTGTGTTTAATTAAAACATATATCTCTCAAGCTTTTTAACTAAAATACTCTGCATTATGCAAAAATTATTCAGGGGTAAACCTGTAAATTTCACTTGACAAAGTGAAATTTGGTAAAGTGTCTTGCTTCATGTTTAGACCAATATAGGTAATTATATAATTTTTGCTTGTTTACCTTTCCTCACCACTAAAAAAAACTCTCCAGTTTTAACCTTTTTTTAAAAAGATGAAGACATAGGAAAAAAATGTAAGGGCTTTACCCCCTTTTCTTTTTACTGACTTCAGTTTACACAGCTGTACTGTCTTAAAAATCATGACAGATAGCATGACCCAATGTGCTTTGACAACATGCAAATGTATTCAAATATATGTATTATGCAAATAATTCCTATACTTCAGGAAGTCTAGACATATTCCTACAGGAACACCAACTACTGGAAACAATATTTGAGCAAATATGTAAATCTGATTCGTTCTGCAAAATATACACTAGAACACACACAATGTCTAGAGTTCAGACCATTTTATTGTAAAAATCCTCTTATGATCTATATCTGATGTACATGATAAAGAAATATGGAATGATAAAGAAATATGATAAAGAAATACTGTACTGATGTACTGATAAAGAAATATGGAATGGGGAAATTAAGAAGCATTTGCAGTCTAACAGAAATGCCACTGCTGAGAGATCAACTTTATTTTATCATGATTTTTAAATTAAAAAAATCCTATTACAAGCTACAGAACATTAAACTTCACTAATCTCTTAGAATTTGCTTTATTCACTTACCTACATTGCTACAAAAGAAGAAAGCTAGTTCAGTGAAACCTACACACCAATCTGTAGTCAGACATTTTCGTGACAGTAAAAATAAGTAAGATTCAGAATGTCTTTTCCACTGTTTAAAGATGCATAACAATCTTTGTCCATTTTTAATGGAGAATCCAAGTAATGCTGTTAATGCTGAAGTAGAAAACATAAGAAAATAGCTTTTCCAATCAATTGTTCTAATTCTATTTCATATCATTCTATTAGGGGTTTTATGCTCTTTAAAATTTTATAACTTCCTTTATAAGTGTCTTGAATTGCAAAGGAGAAACTGCTTCAAAACTAGAAATAGAAATCTGAATATGAGAGAAATAAAACTGGCTGGTTTCCTTGAGGTTTGGCAGAAAATGCACAGACACAAACTGTACACATATTTACACATTTACTCTGCATACACAATGGCCATGATACAGTCAACCAACCATTAATTTATCAAACTGATCACTGGTGCAGGAGTTCCTTAACAAAATATCATTAAGTTACAAAAGCAAATTCGCATACATTTTTGCATGCACGCTTGCATGTCTGACCTTTTAAATATCAGGCCTATTTTTACTGCGATTTATGTATCATGTAGACCATCATTAGGTACTGGTGTAGAATCTTAATAACTGAAGCTCGCTCAAGACTAGTTTATGTCCATTTAGTGCTCACCTGGCAGGATTGGCACAAACAAGTGACTGTTTTTGCTGGCACACAAAATGATCAGGGACAAAGGGATTCAAAAGGCTACAAAAATGCACATGAACCATACACATTGAAATAACCAGTAGGCCAGAGTACAAAAATAAGGTTGAAACATTCCAAAACATACAGCTGACTTGCATGAGTTAAAATCTACCTGGGTGGGGAAATTAATAAAGTGACATGTGGCAGTGCTGCTCAGGACCACGTCCAACACAATCTTGATTTCAGCTCCTGTTCTCTACAAGGGTGTGCACACCTTCAAAAATCATTGTTCTAGGGATTGTACAACCTTGCCCACGAACCAACAGCACAGCAATTGGGCAGAGCCTGTGGAAGCTAGTGACCGGTTTTCAAAAATATAAGTGTGGCTTCAGCAGCAGGAGCAGCAGCAATAGAAAGGGATTAGGGAGGTATATCAGTCTTTCCAAGAGGTCCACAGCACAGAACAACTCAATCATAAGAATGCCTGTGCAGCACAATGGCTACTCTCTAGAACACCAAGAGTGTCGAGGGACAACCAGTTTCCCTACCTTTCCCAAAACCTAACCACGATGCTGGTACAAATCACTCACAAGAGTTTTGAAGGGTCAAGGGGGTAAGGAAAGAAAAATGAAGTGCAGTAAAAATTTCAGACAGTAAATATGAAGCTGGCAGCATGGACTGAGTTTAGGATGGGCAGGCAGCTTAAACCTACAAAGGGTGGGAGGAAAAGGGAGTGGCTTTTGGAAACCACTCTGAAATACCCCAGATGAAATTCCACAGATCTTTCGGGAAAAATATATTTCCCTTCTACGTTGGAGGAATAAACACAGGAAATCCAAATAAACTTATCAGAATATCCTGGAATTCTTATTTAGTAAGCCTACACAAAGCAGGATATTGAAATACAAGACTATACCAAGAGCTAAGCAGGACACCACTGTCTGTGTACAGGCTGTAAAGGGACACATGCTCAGTTATACTACAAACATGTCACATTCAGCCTCAAAAAGCTGCAGGAACACAGCAGACATTTTGGTGAGACTGATGTATGATGCTAGTGTTATGCTGGTTAAAGTCTACTATTTCAAGTTGAAACATTTCATTCTAGTGGAAACCTCTAGTCCACTGCATCTGCCCTCCCACCCTATTCCCATTTACTCCTCCTTCTTTGGGCAATCAAAATAAATTTAAGATTTGTTAGCACAGCTAACAAATTAGCAATTATATGGATAATTTACACCTAATTTGCCCCTAACGTTATTACTGGTAGTGGAAATTTCATCATGAAATATACTGCTGCTCAGAGTTTCATCTCTGAGGTAAAGTAAGGAAAAAGTAAGTTAACTTGAAAAGCTATTTTTATTTCAGAGTATTAAAATATGAAGTTTACATTTCACAATGAGCATCTAATTATTGCACACAGAAAAGCAGGCTCTTTTGTGACACCTGAACTGTTAAAACTAGTCAGACCATTTATTCCAGTGCATTACCTCTTTAGTAAAAAGTAGTTTTTCTTTTACCAATACAGCTAGAAAACAGAGTAAAGAATTGCAAGTAGTCAAAAAGAAGAATACTGAACTTTCTTTCTCATTTCTATTTAGCCAATGGAACAATAATCTCAGCAAAAAATCTCATTATTAAAACCACAAGTGATAAAAGTCTAGCTTTCTTGAAAAATTTTGCTATTTTAGAAAGTACTGTTACTCATTTATGTTGTATTGTTGATAGGCAATTAATAAACCCACCTGAATAATATAGAATGCCAAATAGTCCCAGACAAATAGCCTACAGGTTAATTTGTGACATCTGAAGTAACTGTATTTTGTGCTATGTATTAGACAGGGGAAAAGCAGGCTTCACAGAATAGCTACCAATAATCTTGTACAACACCACAAGATATATCACTAAACCTCAAACATCAACATGGATTATGACACAGAGCTTAAAAACCCACACAGCTTCTGCAGAAGTAATACAATATTATCTCTCTACAGACCTTAGGAGATCCTCAAAAATCAAAGGACTGCAACATTGCCAGTCCCGTGTGCAACAATATTATCAATTCCCGCCAGCCCCCAAAATATAGGCCTAAAAATCATGAGATTTAAAGATAAGAATCAACACTATCCTTTATCTTCTCATGAAAGAGCTTATAATGCTTCCTTTTTCACAATAGCAAGGGTTATTTATTTTCTAGGGAAGTTTGGCTTCTCAGAAAGTAATCTGATTTCATAGCTGAAGCTCTAGGAGAAACACTGAATACTGGTATGTGACACTGTGAAAGCATGCAACACAGAAGGTGGTGCACAGCTGATTTTTTACCCATCACCCACCTACCACACATCCTCAGAGATGTAACCAGATGGGCTCTTTCAAGGAAAAATGCTGCATCTTTCCATGAACAAATATCGCCCCTGCATAATTTCATCATGATATATGGCTCAATTACACACATCTCCACTGGAAGGACTCCTGTGGCAGCATGGCCATTAGGAAATACTTTTGGATGCACTTAGCATGCAGCACTAGCTGGTATAACAGATATTAGTGCAGAGTAGTCTATCCCCTACAGGGCAGGAAGATCAATGCCCCATCTGCAGCACTAGCTCCTTCCCTCGTGGAATTAGGGCTGTGAGTTCAATGGGGACATTACTTGGGGGGAAAGACAGCAAGCAAAAATGGCAGTGTCATGCCTTTTGCAGGATCTGTGCATTTCCACACTTCATTGCCAGGAGAAACACAGCTTAGAGTTTTCCATGTGTGTTGTCACCTGGGATGCTGGGGGAGGAGGAATGGCAGTAGGGGGTCAGGAAGGAGAAGGACAGAACAGAGAGAAGGAGAAGGAGGAGAATGGAGGAAGAGAGTTCTATTGGGAAAGAGATCACAGGAAAATGCACACAGTTGTTACTTCTCTTAGACTGTCTCAAATCGGGGATGGAGTAGCAGTTCTTACACAGATCTGTTGTCTGCTGTTTTGTAGGTCTTGGTTTTGCAAGTGGGCACTTGCAATATGGCATTTACATGTCAAAGACCATAAGGGATTTCAGATAAATTGTTTTAGACACAAATATTGTAAGACAGTGAACCAAATTTGTAGCAATTACTACTTACAGTATGGACTATTTTCAAACCATATATTTGACCGGTCTTTAAATAAAAAGTTTCTAAATAAATGTTTGATGCTCAGATTTCATAATTAACTTCCAAACATATTTAGAAAATCATAATTCATATTCCCTGTCTCTATTGATCAAGTGTGTGCTTTCCACAAGCTAACTCATCCAGACATATTTTTTGAACGCTAAGCCAAGGGGATCTGTACAATTCACAATGCAAAGAATAATATGGACAGTTTAACAAGTGACCAGCTTGGCTGCAATGTGCAACAGGGCTCAGTTAGATAAATTAGACATCATTTAGTCAGTGACCTTATTTATTTTTTACATGGTGTGTTGGTTTTACTGGGCCTGGCTTTTGGTAGCAGGGGGAGAAGGAAAGGGAGGAGGTGCTCCAGGTGCCAGAGCCGAGATTCCTCTGCAGGCCGTTGTGATGACCATGGTGGAGCAGCTGTGCCCCTGCAGCCCATGGGGTCCACGGGGGATGCAGAGATCCACCCGCAGCCCATGGGGAAGATGCCCACGCCGGAGTGGGTGGATGCCTGGAGGAGGCTGTGGTCCAGTGGGAGACCTGGTGGAGAGAGGGGCTCTGCTCCCAGGCTGGAGCAGCCTGGCCTTGGAGGACTGCACCCCATGGACGAGTGACCCATGCTGCAGCAGTTTTGGGAGAACTGCTGCCTGTGGGATTTGGAACCATGTTGGAGAAGTTCACAGAGAACTGTCTCCCATGGGAGGGACCCCATGGCACAGCAGGGGAAGGACTTCTCTCCCTGAGTGGTGGAAGAAGATCTCGGTGATGAACTGACCAAAACCCCCACACCCTGTTCCCTGCACTGTCTGTGGGACGGCGGGAGGAGTTAAGGAGTAGAACAGTGTCTTAAGGGCTTGTTTTACTTCTCATTATCCTCCTCTGATTCTGTTGGTAATCAATTCACTTTGTAACTCTAAGTTGAGCCTCTTTTGCCCTTGGACTCTTTCCTCCCAGTCCTTATGTCAACTCATGAACTTTTTGTTTAATTTTTTTTCTCTCCTCTGCCCAGCTGTGGCAGGGGAGAGCGAGAGAGTGGCCGTCATGGGTGCCTGGCATTTGGCCAGTGTCCAATCTGTGACACATGGTTTGTTAATAATTAATCAAGTGTGCATTCCCTAGCTACAACTGATAAGAATGCATATACAGCATATTACAACTCCACCATGAAATCTGGCCTTTGGCAGAAACCTGGTGTTCAAGGACTCAAAAGATGTATATAATACAGTTTTTAAATGCAGAAACTAATAGGTTTTAAAAAAAATTTAAGAGCATGTTTAACCAATTTTACACATTTATGTGTGCAGATCCCAAAACATAAGCATACTAAAGTGACAACACTAAAATCTTTTCCTGAAATTGCAACACAATAAATGAAACTCTTCTGCTTGCTGAAATTTAATACAGAAAATGATTAGGATATCTATAATGTTAATGTGCAATCACAGCTGCAAACAAGTGTCTACGTTTTAATGCTAACCTCAGCAGTGCAGCACAAAACACAGATAAAAGCCCACAGAGGGTGTTGTTGATACTGTCCTTACTCACAGCAGTGAACTGTCCCCATGGAAGTCTCAGTGTACCTGTACAACTGGCCAAGTGCACTGAGACACATTCTGGGGGGAAAATGGAAGTGTCTGTATGACACTTGCGTTAACAAGTGAGTAGCACCAGTGGAGATTCCAGGTTTTATCACTGACCACAAGAACTGGGGACCACATGAAGTAGTTGTTAACATGTTCAAGTTTAGTTTTGCTGCCATTTCCAGGAAATGTAGGATCAGGAACCTACACTCATAGGAACATCCACAAACAGTAGGACTCAAACATAGATTGTTTCTTTGAATGATGCATGAGCCACTGCCTATGTATTCCATTTTCACATGCCTGCATCTGTTTAGACTTTAACAGCAACTTTTTAGTTGCAGATGTGAAGTAAATCAGGTTGCCTGGAATTTGTTTACTTCTAACACAGCCTGAAATTTATTCTAAACATCAGTTTTCTTAAAGGCTTCAAACAAATTCAATAAATAACACCCAAGTGCAGACCCTTCACTGCAGAGGGTCAGTGAAGAACCAGTTCCCTTGTAGTTCAGCCTCACAGAACTGGAGAGTCTGGACAGAAAGAGACAGATTAGGGAAGCATTAAAGCAATTTTTTAAAAAGAAGACTGAAAAGAATGGGGTCGGATCCACTAAACCAAGAAAGGTTCCTAAAAACCAGACATATATATTACCCTTTCACCCCAAGGGATCCACTGTAGTCACCGAAGGCCTAATAAATACAGTCATGTTACCCAAGATGAAATGCATTTCATGTAGGAATTAAACAAGTGGATTTCAGCCCTTGTTCTTCCATTCCACCAACTAAAAAGGCAAGCCAGGATGATGAGCTCAATTAGTAGGTATCTACATCAATGATGCCTTGCAATAAACCCTGTAGGGCTTTATGAATCCTTTTTTTTTCTTTTCACTTCTCACCTGAAGACTTCTCTGGAGTGTTTATTTCTACTAATCTATTTCAGAAATACTTGATGAATGTCAAAAGTAAAAGCTTTATATTATATACAGTTAATTCAGTTAGAGTTGTTTGTGATTATGATTTTTCTGTGCTTTTACATAGATTAAAAAACCCGCCAACAACACAGTCTTTCCATAGAATAATTGCTGTCATTTCAATTCCAATTTTTGCTTTAAGCCACATACTGTATTTTCTGTCTGCAGTAAAATATGGACAATGTAGTTAAGCTCAGTTTTTCAAAAGTATTCACATGTCCAGCTTTGCCAAAAAACACCCCCGAAGCTTTATCAGCAAATCAGTGCAATTATAAAGTCTATGTACACAACACACAGCTGCTGGCTCTTTGAAAAATAGCCAAGAATTACAAAGTGACAGACTGTAGGAGAAATCAAATTTTAGAAAAGAATCTTTTATTACTTTAAATCCTATAAAATTTTAATCTAGAATTCACTTAGGAAAAGATAGCTCTCTGGAAATCCCATGTTCCCTCTCTATATTTTGTTCTCCAGATATCTCAAGTTTGATGCTTCCAGTCTTCCTCCTTTTTGATGGACAAAAAGAAAGGAATAGCACATACATAACGATCAGTTCATGTCCATACCACAAGTTCCAGCTGGCACAAGTTTCAATAAATATTCCAGGGATTTTTAATCCCATTTGATTTTATTGGTAATCAGAGAAGAAGAATAAGTAACAGATATCTGTTTCATTTTCATATGACTATACAAATTCTCCCTGAAATGGCCTCTCTCCGCTCTCTGACACTTGTCAGCTGCAGGCTGGATCACAACACACAGCAAAGGTGCTTGGCTGATTATTCAGCTGTGCATGGCACCTCTGCTTTAAATCTCTGAATTTATCATTTGCTCCTCACAGGTGCTGATGTTGACCTGAAGTTTTGTGGGAAAGGCCTGGGATACTTTACACAGATCTTGAATAGGACTTGAAGTGTGTTTCACCTACTTTGATCTTTGCTGGTAATCAACACAGACTTAAATGTGAGATAACAGCAAGCTGGGAAAATAAGAAGTCATTATTGAAGTAACTCCAAACAAGAGGCTGGAAAGCAGCACTGAGGAAAGGAACCTGGGGGTCCTGCTCCCTGACAGGTTGAACATGAGCTATCCCTGGCAGCAGGAGGTGCATCAGGCACAGCATCGCCAGCCGGGCAAGGGAGGAGATTGGCCTGCTCTGCTCTGCTCTGCTCTGCACTGGGGCAGCCTCACCTTGAGTATTGTGTACAGTTTTGGGCACAGCAGTATAATAAAGACATTAAGTTATTAGATAGCATCCAGAGGGAGGCCACAAAGATGGTGAAGGGCCTTGAGGGGAAGCCATATCAGGAGTGGCTGAGGTCATTCGGTCTTTTCGGCCTGGAGGAGACCGAGGGGAGACCTCACTACAGCCTTCAACATCCTTGAGAGGGAAAGTGGAGGGGCAGGTACTGATCTCTTGACTCCCATGACCAGTGACAGGAGTAGAGGGAACATCCTGAATTTGTGTCATGGGAGGTTTAGGTTGGATTTCAGAAAATGATTTTTCACCCAGAGGGTGGTTGGGCACTGGAACAGCTCCCCAGATCAGTGGTCACAGCACCAAGCCTGACAGAGCTCAAGAAGTGTTAGGACAGCACTCTCAGGTACTTGGTGTGACTCTTGATGGGTCCTGTGCAGGGCTAGGAGTTGCATTCAATGATCCAGATGGGTGTCTTCCAACTCAGCATATTTTGTGATTCTCTGATTCTATTCTATGATTTTACAGTACTAGTTATCAGACATTCATATCCAATTAGCAATATTTTTCTAATACCCAGTTTCTTCTTCTGAACCCTCATTTCCCTAGTTAGAGCCCAATTAAGGTATAGATCTGCCTCTGTGTGCCATGATTCTCATGTTGCTCTATCTGATTATATGGAAGAAACAATTCCTGCACGCTGGACACTCACCACAGGCTCCAATCAGACTACAAACCATACCCTGAGGGCTAGGCTGATTACCTCTGCCCTTTACTAACTTTTTATAAGCAAAGAGATTCAGGTAATACACTGCTTTTTTTCCCCAGGCTAATCTGCCATGTATAAAGCTTCTGACATAGCTTATTTATTGTTCCATTAAGCTCAGGCCCATTTACAGCCTGCACTCAAGAGAGCTCCTTCCTCCTCTGCCTCACTAGCAGAGCTCAACCACCGCCAAGGAGCCTCCAGCGCCCTCCTTCCACCACTGCCAACAATAGTGTGCTCCCTGCAGAGAGAGCTTCCTGGACTCCAAACAATGCTCAGGCTGCCACGGACCTGCCTTTCCTCCAAAGCCCAACTTAGGCTTCATGCTTTCAGCCTATCCCTCGCCTTCATACACAGCACTGCACTGATGTGACTTGAAGCCCTCTGGTTTCCTTGATTTTCCTTTCCTGGCTTGTCAGGCAGACAGAGCTCTGTGCCAGCCAGGAGACCCCAGCATCTGCTGGACCACCTGCAGCACAGAATGGACTCCCTTGTCCAGCTCCAGAATGCGGCAGGGGAGCCACTTGTTCTCTCTCTCAGCAATCCCCAGAGCATCTTCTCCTACTTTTCGGAGTCATACAGAGAGCAGGTTAAAAAAACCCAACACAAAGTCCCACTTTTCTGGCCACTTCAATTCATTAGCAACCAGCAATGTATTTCCACACACCTATATTTAAATGCAAGTGGTAACCTGAAATGAGCTCTTTCAAAATAAGCTTTTGTGAAAGATACTATCAAGTGTTCTATTAAAATATAAAGAAATTGTTTCTATTATACTCCTTTCCTCAATTAATTTTAAAATTTGATCATGGTTTGTTTGTTTGTTCTGGGTTCCTTCTTTAAAAACCGACACCAGTACTGGCTTAGCTATCCTCTAATTATCTATATAAATGACAGTGCCCTTAAGGGTATTAGTAACTGTTTTGATAGTTTATTAGGGACTGAATTAACCATCCACTGAAAACAGCACAGAAAGGTGTGTGTAGTAATCATGCACCTTATACTTAAAAATGACAATGAATTAGCCTGAGTTGATACAAATTATTTTCCATACTTCTGAAAGCCTTAGTAAGTTTAGTAAACAGTTTTGCTTGAACAACAGACCCCAAAACTCTTAAAATCAATAAGCCTCTCCAACCTTCACAATGCTGTGAAAAGTTTTACAACCAACATTAGTGATGCCTAGTTATAGTAGCCATATACTAAAACTGCTTTTTACAAAAACAACAAACCAAGAGAAAAAAACTATTCAGCAACAACACAAACAGCTGTTTATGATTAAATTTGGATAGGCTTAAATTTCATAAATAGATATGAAACAGTAGAACATTACAAGTGTACTGGCATTTTTATTTTAAAAAATCTTTTGCATTGTATAATTGAAAGATAATAAAAATACGTAGTATAAATTACATTCAACAATTCTCACCATGAAGCTGCAAAGGTTTTTCTACGTAAAAGAGAGGTAAAAACAGGGTTTATGACAGAATTTTCACTCCTCATCCTTTGCTGTCTCCAGAAAGAACCATGGAAACAAGAAAGCAGAAAAATTTTCAGCTGTACTTTGCATGTCATACTTCCTTTTTAGAGGTGTAATACCAAAGCTGTCTACTGGACAGTAGAGTAGAGATCTTAGCTGGAATAACTGATCAGAGCTTTGTTCACTGCTAGTTGTCAGTATATCCTTCCACAGGACTTTGCCTAAAGACACACTTCAGATTCACAGACAGAAGAGCAGAAGGTTTTCTCCATGGGTTAATAGTAAGTTTTATTAAAATCTAAAATTGTGAGTTAACAAACAACTCCTAGACACAGCTTTTATAAAAGTTTATAAGGCAAATATGCAAACCCAAGGCCTGCCTTGCATTGCCATGAGTTAGAAATTTCTTCCTTTCTAAGTACAGTAACAATATTTGCAGAGCTGCAATTAAGAGTCATAGTTTCAACTGCTTTCTTCAATTTGTGCTACTAATTTGATCGATAATTTATTACCAGCTGAAAAACAAACACAACTTACTAATAGCATATAAACAACATTCTGCCTTAATAGTGTAGAAGTTAAACAAGATGACAATTAGAAAATCCTGATTGTCTTTAAACATTCAATTCTAGGACAAAATTAAGTCTTTAGTCCAGGAAGGCTAGCAGATTAACAATTCTGAAGAATATCTGCAGCAGACTTCATTACCATCAAAATAAAAAATACTATATTACTGAAACAGAAACAGAAGCACATTCAGATCCAAAGGAAGCTACAAGGTACCCACAACAGAGAGCTTAAAGGAAGATAGAACATAAAACCTAAACCAAAGAAAAGAAACACAGAAAATATACCATAGAAAATTACGTATCTCAAATCCAGGAAGATACACATACACATAGCTAGAAGAAAACATTAGGACATTTAGATATGAGAACAAGAATTAAAGAAAAAAGCAAAGGAGAATTGGATTCTACAAGCAGAAGCAGTGAATCAGAAGATATGGTAGTGTTACTGCATAAAGTAATAACACAGTATGTCAAGTACACTCCATTTCTTTGATTACCTAATCATAACAAGATTATTACAATGTTTGAAATAATGCTGCACGAACCAGGCAGAACAATATTAGGACTCAAGGTTAAGACTCAGAAATTACAGACAGGTTCTCCTTTTACTCTTTACATAGCAATTAGCTAGATGAAGTAATGAAGTATATGCCAGAAGAAGAACTACAAAACAAAGAAAAAATAACAACAAAAAAACCCCCAAGCCCCGCCAAAAAACCACCAAAACAAAACCCACCAAAACCACAAAAAACCAAACCAAACCAAACCACACACATAAAAAAATCCAAAAAACCAAAACCAAAACACCCAAGCAGCAAGCAGCAAAATCCAGATTTTTTAACAAAGGCAGGAACCAAAATGCGTAAATTTAATTTAACCTATATATTTCTAAAGTACACGTTTTATAATCTGTACATGAACTGGTGAGCTCACTCTACCTTTTCTTCAGACCTTTAACAAAAGTTACCAAACTAAATCTAATCATCTTAAGAATACTTGAAAAAGTATACTGATTCAGTACCATATAAAGAATTCTTACATTATTCTGATCATCTTGGCAGGATTTAAGAAACAAGAAGTGGCACTATGTATTTTTGAAGAACAAAACTCTGTCACCCTTTTCACAGGCTGAAGGGGCTATACAGGCACTGAACAGAAGGAAGGGAGAAAAGGAACAATTTACTCTGATAACCACCTGGTCTAAGAGCAAGGGCAGCTGGAGGGAAAGGCTGCTGAGTACATTAACTGGAGGATGGCTGCAAGTGAGAGTGAGCAGATTGCCAGGGTGTGAGACCCGAGGGTTGGCAGGGAGGCAGGTGGCACCACTGGCTGCTGGAGCTTAGAGTGGTGGAGATATTCCTGGGGGAAATGCAGCCCTTGTTTTCTAAGATGGAAATGCCCATCCCTAATATTTTCATTTATATTAAACACATCCTTTAATTAAGCAGCAGTTTAGATTGTGTGCATGTATTATTAATTTAAAGGGGAATTTCCCCAGAACATTTGGTATCCCAAGCCCTTCACTTTATGCTGTTATTGCTTTCCCTCTGTACCATCAATCCTCTACATTCAAGGTCTCCTAATGTCTACTTCTGGTTTTCTTCATGTTTTCTGGAGATGAGAATTACCTCAAAAGCAAGGCAACTTGTCAGCATTGCACGAAAACACACAAATACCAGACTCTGGATATAAACTTATTAATTTCCTCAAACTTAGTATACAAAAACAGAAGTAACCCCTCCCCATACTTCTCCACAGAATACCAGAATCATTTATTCTGAAAAAAACCCTTAAAATCATCAAGTCCAACCATTAACAAAACACTGTCAAAACAGAACATTTCAGCTCTTCCTATCAAAAAGTAGCTCATGCTGATATTTGCACATTACTAGTTTACATGTACTAGACTCCTACATATAAAAAGGAAAAAAAGAAAGGAAAAGGAAAAAGAAGAAAGGAAGATGACTGGTTTTGCCACTTTTCACAGGGTTTGTAAGTGCAAAACTGATATGCTTACAAAAATATGTCTGGCAAAAAAAAATTCACACATGAACTATAATTTCTTTCGAGAAAATACACTGATAGAAAATTATGAAAACATACTTTTACAGTTTCAAAATAAGGTTCACGTAGGAAGCATTTATCCCAGTGGAGAAAAAACATTATCAGTAGGCTATACCACAAAAGTACTCAGGCCACTCAAAAGCCTAACCATATCAGAAAATTATATGAATTACAGACAAAAGTCCCATTAGTCCATCTTGAAGCACCCAGGTATTACAGCGATGCTTGTGGGTGCTTTAGAAAGAAAGTAGGAGGAAGAGACGTCGCCTGTCAAAATAGATTTTTCCCTGATGCTTCCTACTGTAATTTTAAATGTCTTAAAGGATGGAGCTTTAAAATTTTTTCTAAGAAAGCTCTTCCGCAATTGTATAGATCTCCATGTCAGGTAGTTGTCTCGTTATTGATCTAAACTGTCTCTTCACTAAATTATATCCCATTACATCAAGTCACATTCTTTTTGGCACATTTTACATACAGTGAGTACAGAGACAATCTTATCCCATTAAATACAAAGAATTTAACCACATTTTTCCTGCCTCCCAGGTACTCACATAATTCCTTTTTCTCTAGGCGGCTATCATATTGTCATTATTCGCCATTTAGACAAACTGTACAGAATCACAGATTCAAGGCTGATAAAGACCTTCAAGATCATTGAGTCCAACTGTCAACCCAGCACCACCACAATGACCCCTAAACCATATCCCCAAGTGTCAGTCTTGAACACTTGAACACTTCCAGAAATGGAGGCTCCAGCACCTCCCTAGGGAACTCATTGTGATGTCTAAACATCACATTGTGATGTCTTTCATTGGAATTTTTTTTCTAATATCTAATCTGAAGCTGGCACAAACTTCAGGCCACTTCCTCTCATTCTTCCACTTTGAGCCGTGGCAGAAGAGACCAAGCCCCATCTCACCACAACCTCTTTTCAAGTAGAGAGTGATATGATCTTCCCTAAGCCTCTTCCTGAGCAACCCCAGTTACCGCATCTGCTCCTCATAGGATGTATTTCCTAGACTTCTGTCCAGCTTAGTTGCCCTTCTCTGGACATGTTCCAGCCCTCAATGTCTTTTTGAAGTGAGGGGCCCAGAAACAAACCCAGCACTCACAATGCGGCCTCACCAGTGACGAGTACAGAGGGACAATCACTTTCTTAGTCCCGCTGGTGACACTGTTCTTGACACAAGCCAGGTTGCCATTGGCCTTGTTGGCCACCTGGACACCCTGTTGGCTCATGTTCAGCTGCTGTCAACCAGCATCCCCAGGTCTTGTTCTGCTGAGCAGCTCCCAAGCCTCTCCTCCCCACAGCCTGTAGCACTGCACTGGGTTGCTGTGACCCAGGGGCAGGATGTGGCACTTCACCCTATTGAACCTCATGCAGTTGTCTTCAGCATACGCAGGTTTTGCTTTTCTTTTCAGTTCTGTCTGACCACCCTCTTAACGATACTTGTAGGTGATAAGGAACTGCACATATATATTCCAGCAGTTTCCTCACCAGCAGTTTACAGAATATCCCCAGCTCTGTGGTCTGGTACCTTCTATAAGTGATGGTAACACTTCTTATGGGGTGAGAACAAACATCTTTTCAGTCCATGTAGTTGCTGATTTGTTGATAATGTGGAGTAGGTAAATAAATATAAGTAAATGTGAAAGCAATTGAGTCTCTACTGTGTGTTTGCTTGGTGTTCAGGTAAAAAAAAAAACCTGTATGTACATAAAATAATGTTCTTTGGCTCCTTCTCAGGCTTTTCTTATATTAAGTTAAATACAGCCTTAGCTCAGGATCCTGACACATTTGCAGTAGCATCTTGACCCCAAAAGTCATTTTGAAGCATACAGCAGAAAACAGAGAGCAGACATGGGTGTTTTAGGGACAGTCACTAAGTTAAGCACCAAATCTGAGAATCATCACCCCAGTGTGTAACTGCTCAGAAGTGTTAACATTTTTGAAGGGAGACACAGCCTCAGTGACAGACGCATCCCAAATGACAAACGTCTCCATGGACTACAGGTGGAACCTGAATAAGAACAGGACCCTAAACAGGGACTAGAAACACCCTCTGTGTGACTGACTCTCCCCAAAGATACAAATAAAAAAACTTGGTCCTTACTCTTCAAATGAAGCAGGTATAACTTTCCACTTGTACAGAATTACTTTCATCCATTGAAAATTGGATTTTTGCGCTTTCTGCCTAGTCAACCAGATAAAAACTAGAAAAAAAAGATTACACTTCAGAAGAACAAGCCCAGAGCAATATTCCAAGCATGAAATGGTAGAAATTCTCCGTACCTTAGAGGAATAAAGTTTTTCTGACAATTGGGAATCAGGGGGCACTACTACTGCAGTTTGTTTCACTTAAGTTGGCCAGCCGCTTTGAAATCCTCCTCTACAATCTCTTCATCACACTCATATTATATTAGCAGTGGTTCCCTCTATAAATCAGCACCTCAAAAGGGTCATCAATTGCTAGATTTATCTTCAGATATGAAGTTTGAAAACTCTTTAGCCACCAACACAGTGAATAATGTCATATACTGCACATACTACATGGCACCTTCTGGATCTTGCAATTGTTAGGCACTGAAGCTACAACTTTCATGCAAATACATGTAACAAGTTAAAATAATGGAAAAAAAATAAAAAGTTATGAATCCTTTTATGTCAAAACTGAAAAAACACCAACAACTGAACAATTTTTATGCAATCATACACTTAAACATTATCTGTAAAAAAAAGCACCAGAGAGGGAATTTCACTGATATCAATGTTGGAGTATAAACACAAATCTCTTTGAATTGTCACAGTATCTGCCTCACCACAAAAAATATTCTGGGTTTGTTTCTTTCTTGATAAAGGAAACAACTTTAGGTTTTTATTGAGTTTAATAATATTTCATGAAACAATCCCAGTTTTTCTATGGGTGTGTTTTTGCAATGATTCTTACATATATATAAGCCTCCCACTAAATTTAGTATGATTTCTTAGTTTGGTAAGCTATGAAAGGAAAGGTCTTGGCTCTCTGCAATTCACCATACTGGATTATTAGGCACAGAAGAAGTTGTGTTTACTGTTTGTTCAGTTATTGAGTATAGAAGAAATATAAATAATAAAATATAAAATAAAATAAATTATCTAATCAAAATAAAAAATAAAAATATCTGTAAAATGGAAAAATATTTATTTAACTTCAAATAATATCTTAATCAACCACCTGCTACTGCAGTTGCAGTGGCATATGAAACTCTTCATAAAGCTGATAAAGATGTGGATTTTACATATTTTTTAACTCTTCAGTTATTTCTTTGAAAACAACCCATTCCTTACAAAGGTTTTCTGAGGCTCCTAATGAAGACCATGACACGAATATGGTATGGGGTTTCAGGAATATATTGGGTTTTCAGAATGAACGAACTTCAGAAAAATGCCTCCCTTTTATCACCTTGTCTTGAAGAACAAATAAAAGCATTAGTTTCTACGTTTTACCCAACAGGACTTTAAGACATTCCTGCACAAGTCTGTGCCTGGGAAATAGAACTGGAAAAGTCAAGATGTGTGTGGGGGAACAAGAATGAGCTCCTGAGTTTCAGGAATTTTGGAATGGTTTTATGAAAAGATGAGGAAGTTGGTTTAAAAATATAGCAAAAGAATCAGTTTTTTGCCTTCCTAATTTGGTTAGCATTGCTCTTATGAGGAAGAATAAGTTGTTTTATCATTATAACACACACAGAAGAAAGAAGGACGTGTTGTCCACAAAAACAAGGCCATGAGAGGAGCATGGGAGTCTGAAAAACACTCATGAGAGTCAGCAGAATGCCCTGACCATCCACCATGTCAGCAAAGCTGACAACATAAAACTCATGTTGAAGCAACTACAGATGATGCGTCTGATTTGAATCCTGGGCAATTTTCATTGAAATTCTTTTGATTTTTCTCAAAGGAAAGAAGCACAGCAAAATAATGAAGTTCATGAATTAGTGCTGTGGAACACTGACAGTAATGGATAGGAAAACAGTAGAATAAGTGTTGATTGAATGGGTATCTGCTCCATGGCTGTGAATTCATAGAGAAGGTTGAATCGAGATGAAATGCATGATAGCAGGGTTGATGGGATGAGTTTTAAATTAAGGTGTACAGGGGCAAATTAGAAAGAGATCTGCCTTATCTGCATTAGCTTGATTTTTCAGTGTGGAGGGAAAAAGGAAAACATATGAAGCTCTAAAAGCAGATGAATGTCTGTGCATGGCTGTAGTTTACAGGAAGAGGAAAATGAGTAAGTGGGAATATGTCAGTAGAAGAATGATTATCAGAGAAAATTTGAAAGTACAATAAGGAGAAGGAAAATATTAATGTTGATGAGAACAGTAAATATGCAATCAACATAGATAATGAAAGGAATGAGCTGGCCTAGCCTGTGCAGTTGAAAAGAAGGTAGATTTGCTAGTTCCTAAAGGAAGTAACTGAACTGCTGAAAGGGAAAAGCAACAAATGGTGTTAAAATTATTGATACAGACCTCAAGGCAGCTAGTGCAAGCAAAATAAAAATATTAGGGCAATCCTGGCAGGAATAAAAAGCATTGTGGAAAGGTGCCGTTGATGAAAGACATATTTTTCCCATGAAAGAGAAATATGACACTGTAGGATAGCATTGTAATTTCTTGACATGACAGCACATGAGAAGGCATAACAACCAGTTGGCAGCCAGTACTAGTGATGGGATCAGTGCTGGGCTCAGTCCTGTTTAATATCTTTATTGATGATCTGGATGAGGGGATCGAGTCAAATTTGCAGATGACACCAAGTGGGGTGGGAGTGCTGATCTGCTGGAGGGTAGGAAGGCTCTGCAGAGGAATCTGGACAGGCTGGAAAGAGGAGCTGAATCCAACAATATGAGGTTCCACGAGACCAGGTGCCGAGTCCTGCACTTTGGCCACAACAACCTCCTGCAGCGCTACAGGCTGGGGACAGTGGCCCACAGAAAGGGACCTGGGGGTACTGATTGACAGCAGCTGAACATGAGCCAGCAGCGTGCCGAGGTGGCCAAGGGCATCCTGCCTGTACCAGAAACAGTGTGGCCAGCAGGACCAGGGAAGTCCTTCTTTCCCTGCACTCCGCACTGGTGAGGCCACGCCTCAAGGGCTGAGTTCAGCTCTGGGCCTCTCAATTTTGGAAGGATGTTGAGATGCTGGAACACGTCCAGAAAATGGCAACCAGGCTGGTGAAGGGTCTAGAACACGAGTCCTATGGGGAGTGACTGGGGGAGCTGGGGTTGTTTAGCCTGGAGAAGAGGAGACTCAGGGAAGAACATACCTCTCACTGCAATAACCTTAAAGAAGGTTGTAGCCAGATGAGGGTCACTCTGTTCTCCCAGGCAACTTGCAATAGCACAAGAGGACACAGCCTTAAGCTGCACATGGGGAGTTTTAGGTTGGACAATAGGAGGGATTTCTTCACAGAAAGGGTGCCTGGACATTGGAATGGGCTGTGTAGGGAGGTGGTGGAGTCACTGTCACTGGAGGTGTCTAAGAAAAGACTGGATGTAGCACAGGGTGCCATGGTCTAGTTGACAAGGTCATAGGTTGGACTTGATGGTCTCAAAGGTCTTTTCCAACCTAGCTGATTCTGTGATTTGATAAAGAAAGAATAATTCCAGATCTCAATGAATACAATTATTATGTTTCAATATCAGCAATGCTAATAAGCACAGTATCCAAGGATGAGGGCTAATTGTGCAGAAAGTACAGGAAGTTTTTATCCAACTTGAACTGAAAACAAATCTAAAGCGGTTTAATGCTCTTGCATACTTCATGTGATTGTCAGCCTTGCTTACTGTGTTACTGTGAACTTGAGACTGCAAAAGGACAAAGTAAGCCAAAGTAAGGAACAATGTCTGAAAAACAGGAAGGAGCAAGAAAAGCATCACCCAGAATTTGAACAGCAACTTTTAACTTTCTTAATGTGGAGAAGAGATAAAAAGAGTTTAAAAACTAAGAAAATGCTATCTCAGCACCTTTCAATAGAAAACTACTTCTATGTCTGTGCTAAAATTTGAACTGAAGCAAAAATGGCTTTGGTGGCTTAATAATAAACTAGAAGAGGAAAAACCTTCAGTATTATGCTGTCTCTATATTTTAAAAACCTTGCATTAATGCAAGTTTCAAGTGCATGATAAAGTGCTATCAGCAAGGTAATAAACTACATGATGACTCCCTGTTACCTGCTTTGAGGAATAACAAACAGCATATGACTATTGCAGCTCTGTTGACTCAAGTTAGCAAGAAATCAGGTTTTCTGCTAGTACTTTTTCTAAAAACAATAGTATCTGCATATCATGAGTCTAGTGGATAAGAGCAAACATAAAAAACCCAACCAAACAAAACCTAGACACATTAATACCTAATCATCTGAAGGAAAAGATTCTGGCAGAGACTTCTTTCAGCATAAATAGACAGTATATGATACCTGTCACAAACATGTATAAAGGGGTCGGTATCCCAATATAAAATTACCTGATAATTTCATTATATGGGAAATTCAGTTCCTCTAGTTTTGGCAAAATCTGTATCACAATTGATATAATACACACAATATGACCATGTTTCTTGATGCAAGAAGTTGAAAATACACCCGGCCAGTACATAGTGTTAGATGCAAAGCTTGAATGATTATAAGAACTATAAAAATATCAGCACATATCAGAAATGCTTATAGATTTGAGAGGATTTTTTGTTATCATTTAGCACTAACTTCCAAACCTGTGAAAGATGCTTTTCTTCCTGTATGTTTAAAAATTGTTTAAAAAGAAAAGTATTGACAGAAAATGTTGAACAAGTTAAAGAAATAAATATTAAATAAATGTTTCAAAATATAAAAATTACAAAAAATCATGCACAAATTTTAAATATAGTTCAACATAGGTGTGAGTAACAGGATCTATCACATCCATTGATTCTTAATATACCAATTGACAGAAAGATATTTCACGGTAAACAAACCATACAGGATATATCAAATATCATCCCTAAAGTAACCTTGAACAATAACCATCTGAGATTGCCCTGAAAGCACTTAATTCTGACAAAAATTTTCCTACACAAAAGGGTTTATTTAGAATCAATTTCAGTGTCTTAAGATGTTTTTGCCAGTTTCTCATGTACCTTAAATTCACAGGCGTTTTCTTTCACGTCAAAGGTGTAAGAAAAAGAGTCAGAATGTAACGGTAGATCTGCCTTGAAGTGTTGTTCAACACAACATATGGAACACTGACCTGAGGGATACATTCATTTTAGTACTTATTTTGTCACTAAAAGCCACATTGAGAACTACATAGACAGGGCAGGTATTCCTACAGTCAGAAAACATAAAAGCAGTAAATCACACTACCTCCTCTATCACATTACCAGAATTGTCACTCTTGGAACTCATACAACCTTTGTCATTTGTGATACACTGCCAGTATTTACATAAATAAATGTGTTATATTTATAAACATAGGTCTTTTGATAGAAACAAATTTTAACTGATTATTTTTTGTTTCACTGCTGAATTTTCTTCTTATTATAATTTCATTACATTACGGTGGCATCAGACAAGTAAAATTGTAAACATGACACTGGACAGGTTGAGTATTCTGACAAGGAATCAGTTTTATGTCTGCAGCAGACTTCAAGTACTTTTTACATGAACCATAGCTTCCACTGTATTTACATTTATTCATAGTTTGTAAAGTGAAGTTTATTCCAAACAAATGAGGTTTCTCTTAAAGCTTTACATTCTAAAAGTTTCAACAGGTCTTCTATTTCTTCTTCCTTCATGTTAAGAAAAAAACCTACAATTCTCAGACAAAATACTTTATTCTAAACACTTGAGTTCTTTTCCTTTTCAGCCTTTCCTTCCCGCTCGAAACTGGGTTTTATTACTTTCTATATTAAAGATCCCTATCTAAAGTACCTATGTAATATTTGGAGATCTTTGTGAGAAATGATGGAAAGCACTGAAGAGCAAGCCATCCTCTCCTCTTACTCCTCTTAGAGTGTGGTCCTGCCACCAAGAAAGGCAGCAGTTTTTAGGGGCTGGTGAGGATGCGATTTCTAGCCCATGGTGAGCCCTATGGGGATAAGGCCCAGCCATGGCCATAAAGACTAAAGCACCAACTTTGCTAGCAATTTAGAAATATTTCTGAGGCTGGACTTCTGATTTTTTCTCCCTCTTCCAGAGGGAGGACCACAGAGGAAGTTACAGTTTTGAGATTTCACTGATCCCAAGCTGATCTGATTTAGAACTCTCTGTGGCTCAAAGACCATTTTGATTCCATTGGTCAGTGGCTCACTTTTGCAGTGAACTAATGCAGGACATTTATCAGAACTCTCCCCGGCTTTTGAAACCTTCACCACAGGTTTTTCCTCACACATTTTCAGATCTCAGCAGGACTGAGAGAGTATCATTTCAGTACCTTTATCTCTGATGAAGTCGAGATGGTAGTTGAGCTGGCTTAACACAATTAGTCCCACAGCCTGTTCTGGTTTCACACATATGAGAAGCGTTTCCAAGGGGCAGTGAGACAAGCACAGCAATGCTGTCTTCATCTGGCACATCTCTCTGACTCTGGTGCCATCCAACGTGTGCTGAGGTTGACACAAAAACTACAGGACTTGGTTATGAAGGCTGGAGGAAAGGTCAACAGACTAGAGAAATAGTATAAATCATACGCTATGTCTAAAATAAAAAAACAGCATGTGTTCTCCATAAAAATTCAGAATATTTTACCAAAAAAAGAAAGAAAAAAAAAAAGAGAAAGAAAGAAAACAATCAACATAGACACCTCCGCACCATCTTGGTCTTGACTATATAGCCTACCATTTATAACATTAAATGGACTATTTTACTTCTGACTATCAAAACAGGGTTGTAACATTTCATCCAGTCCCCAAAAACTCAGAATGGAAGGAGGACCCCTACAATAAAAAAAGTGATATCCCTTTCATCAGAACACAGTGAGGATCAACAATATAAAGAAAGTTTTCAGCATTGCTTTTCAACACTTTCTCAACCCAAACTAAATTCAATCTCTGTCATTCAGCTGTTACTTAAGTTTTGAGATTACTGTAGTATTTTATTTCTATGCTCTTATGAAACGAACTGCCTAAACACATAATATGGCACTATTCAACAGAGTACCACAAAACATCAGCACTGGTTTTAAGTCAATTCAATTTCACAGGCTTTGAAATCAAAACACAAAAAAGTAAAATTATGCCACACAGAGTAATTTGCTAAGCAAGTCTTACAGACAGCTAGTGCAAAGTTCATTAAATCCCTTTTCACTAATCCCTTTTCTAACAGGTTGACAAAACAGTTAATACAGGAAAAATTTTCAATAAGCAATTCTGAATAATTTATATTTCACATAATCTTACTTTTTAATTCTAATATTAATTGCAACATGGAAAAACCTATGAACTGGAAAGTAAATTTAAAAAGTGGTCAAAAAGTGAACTTAAATGACAAAAACTTTGTTACTAGAAAAAATATACTTCTTTAATATATTGAGTTAGAGAGCAATAAAAAGGTTTTCTGGAAACCTTGGTAAATCATATCAAAGAAAGGAGAAATTATATCCTTGTTTATCTCTTAAGGTATTTCTTAAGGTATTCATGGTCAATAGGTTTTGAAATGATCCTGTGCTTGCTCTTTCAGTGATATTTCAGCTTTACAGCCTCTAATTATAAATTTAAGGATTTCTTGACCAACAGTATAAAGAAGTAGTCAAAATTCATTTCAAGAAAAATTAGTTTGAAGCCAAAAACAAGGCTTAAGACCTTTTCAAGACATGAAAAACTGGGTAGTGTTGTCATGCAATTCTTTGCCAGAGATAAAAGGAATCAGACAAATTATTTTATTGGTGCACATACTGCTGTATTTTTACCATTTCATCTTTTGTAATAGTTTAGATCGACCCTAAAGACAAGATGGATTCAGAATAATGCTCAGACCTTGGATTCTGGAGCTTCCAGTTTCCCCTGCCAAATAGAACCATGAGAAAGAATGACATATTCAGAGAAGATATTTTGTTTAAATACTTTATGGAAGGGAAAAAAAATCCCTTTTTTTAATCACAGGCCCAGAAATGTAGGTGTTAAAAAGCATTCTAAAAGCAGAAAAGGAACAAGAAGACTAGACTTTTCATGAAAAAAGCCTTCCTTACAAAATACATCTGGCAATGACCAAGTAGTCAGTTTAAATTTCCTGAAAAATTAATATTTTCAACTTCAGTCTGTACTTCCAGGGACTGAAAAGCCTTTGTGTGCAAGTAATTTTTCATAGTTACAGCTGAATAGGTGTCAGACAAAGAAGCTAGGCTGGAAGGTGCATAAGTTATTAATGACTCTTATGCAGACTACAAAACTATTACCAGACTAGACTGCCTTTAATTTTTTTTAAAAAACAAAGGACATTGGAAATTTTGCAGCACATTACAAAAAAAAAAAAACCACCAAAAAACTGTGTTTTTCTCCTGTGTTTTGCCATATTTGTTTGGGTCTAACAGCAGATTTCAGGATTTCAAATTCTGCACCAGATTTTGGCCCACATCTTGTCAAAGATCTGCATTCACCTTTCAGAGGACCTTTTGGAGCTATAGATCCTCAAAGCCTCATCCATACGAACAGATTAAACTTTCCTTTGCTGCTGCTCTTGCTTCCAACACCCAGCTCTGCAAGCTGTTCAAGTGAAGAAAAGGTGTGCATATGTATATGAGATGAATGTCTTTACTTTCCACAGCAGCTTTTCACCTTCCAAAATCTCTTTTCTTTTTCTGTGTTTTCTACATTTCCATGTATACTTAATATCTTTTTTCCTGATTCTTCCTTATGCTTTGACTGTAATGACTATTTCCCAGAACTTTGCTTATACTTGAAAATGGTTTTTTCCCCCTGTAAATGATCTCTTTTCAACCTTTTCTGAGAGCACACTACTTCTATGAAGTAGATTTTAACCATCTATATATCTGACTTGTTTTTAAAGCTGATACATTTGTATTTGGTTCCCACAGGTTCCATGAGTCTATTCTCCTGTGTATTTGCAACAGCAATCGTGATTGGAAAACCTGGGGCTAAATCAGTCACCTCAAATAAAGAACAAGAAACAGACTTGACTTGGGGAAATTAACTCCTCACCTATTCCTGTGACAAATTCAAGCTGTTGGTCCTTAGGCTGGATTCACTTAGACATCTGGAAGACATTCTGCATGCCGCGGGTGTCTCGAAAAAGTACTTCTTCAATACTCACTGAAACATCAAGTGCATTGTTTATCATACTCCATAAAGAATGACAGAAATACGTGTCTACTGCAGAAATACATGACCACAGAGTAGGACATTAGGCTGAGCAAGAAGTAGAACAGTGTTAATTGGGAAAAAGATAATGCTTTCAGAAAGAAGTGTATTTTGCAGGCTGGTTGGACATACACAGCACAGCAGTGAGTTAACTCCCAGCTGTCTCTCTTGCTGTGACCCTTTCCTTGTGCCAGCATTAGAATAAACATTCAAATTAAATGTGTTTTGTATGTTAATACTCTGTTTAGTGCATCACAGTAGACTTCAACAACCAAAGCTTTTTTCTTTAAGTACTTCCTTGACAGCTGCACCAGCTCTGAAGCATTAAGATATTCTCATGATCTGCCAACATCTTTTTTTAACAAAAATCCATCAAAACACCACTATTAAAGAGTGTGAGCTACTATCTTCTGAAAGCAAGAGCTTCCTCACATTAGAAAACCTCTTCACATCAGCTGCATCCTGAACTTCCAGTCATCAAAGTTGGACTGGTTATATTTCACAAGCCAAGTCAGTGAAGACTGAGGCAACGACAGCAGTGAGTGCCTCCACTGTATCTCTGTCTGCTCTCACTAATTCTGCCACCCTTTTAGCAACAGGCCCACATTTTCTTCATTTAGTCCTCATTAGTATTACTAATATAGCGGTAGAAGCTCTGCTTGATACCTGGACAACCTCAATCACTGTTGAGCGTTGCTCTTCCTAAAATCCTCTTGCATATCTGGACAATCTCTCTAAATCCCTCTTTTAAATGCTGTCCTTTTTTCATCTCCCCCATCCTGCCATTTTGTTGAATACATTTCAGTTCCATACACAGAACGCTGGAAAAAAAGAATCAGGGAATGCTTTTGACCATCTGGGCAGAGGAATATCATTGGTGCATCCAGATACAGGCCCACTTTATGGGACTGAATCTTTCTGTGCAACCATTCATCCTGTAAACTTCACATTGTGCACTATCAATAACCATTCTGCCTCATGAAACTTGACAGGTGAGCATCTCAATTTTATGTCTCTATCCCTTATGACAGTATTTTTGCCTCAATGGGGCTCTCCAGTAATACAAGCAATTATATGTTAAAATTATACTTTCAAAAGGTAGGATAAATCTGCATTCTTCTTTCTTTACAGTTCAGTGTTACCACAGATAGGCAACCTAAACAGAGTCCACAATCCATTACTGATAACAGAACACAGTCTGCATCTGGAAAAACAGCAGCATCCACCTTTTTTTAACCTGCTGTCTTAGACTTTGTGTGTTCTTTTATATGTATCTAGAGTCACAGAGACTCCTAAAGGGCTCCATGCCTTACACATACTCACCTATGTAACCACAGGTCACAAGGAAGGAGCATTTAGCATTTGTTGGAGAACTTACATAAGAAGTAATTCTCTGGTGAGTTCACTTGATTGGCCAGATGATGGATATTTTGGTTTTTCTAGTTGCCCCATTAGTTAAACCTCCTTTATGTCTCAGGTTTGTCAGCAGAAGACATTCCAGACAGATCTCCCCCACAAGACCCTAGCCAGAAACATTATGTTTTTTTCAACATAATAAACTGATTAATACTTAACCAAGTTTTTTAAATTCTTCTAAATTGATGTGAACGTCCATGGTATTTTTTCATAATTTCAGACTGAACTTTTGTACTTTTCGACAAGAGAAATCATAGTCTGGTATTTACCTTTCCCGAGAAGCTCACAAAAGGTGTGAGCTTTCTCCATCTTTCCCTAACCCTGCTGATTTTGCCCTCGCACAGACACTGATTTACCAGTAAATAATTCTTTCTGTCTATTTTATTCAGTTGCAATAGAGTGGATCCTTACTGTTGGACAGGAGTTGTACCACTGTGCTGTTGCACAGTTTTTCCTTCACACAACATTTGCATTATATGCATTACACATTCTGCACCACAAGCAGAGCATCACAGCCTCATATCTTCTGGTGCATTATGCTCAGTCATATAAACAAGAGCTGCATATTCATCTCCACTCTATTGCTCTAGAGCTTACTCCTCTCTCCCTTCAGCCAATACATAGTCTATGTTTATATATATGACAATACAGATATCAAATACAAACACATATTCATATATTTCTGGATTCAAGCCTGACAGTAAGTATATGATAAACTAAAGGTTGCAAATCATGTGAGTCTTTTTACAGGCTCGAGCAACTCTATCATACACGGAAAAGAATAAACAGAGACACTTAACAGAACAAAGTGACTGTTACCATTGAAATGATTATTTGTACAGCACCAAACTATTGCTGATTACTTGCAGACCATTTAGATATGCCCTTGGATGCCCTGAAACTCTGTATAGAAGCAGTATCAGAAGCACTGTCAGCACTACTGGTGCTCATACCAGCACTGGAAGTATTCTCAAAAGGGGCTCTGAACAGGAGCGTGCAGGAGAAACAGGAACTTGGAGAACGAGAAGTGAAAGACTTTCAGTGGCAGAAAGTGCATGTTTAAAAGAAAGGGAGAGAATGGAAACAACTACTAAACTGATCATTTAATGGAAAAAGTTGCTTTCTGGACAACAGCCAGCCAACAGCAGACTGGCTCTAACCTACACAATGCAATATTCCAGTGGACCATTCCAGAATAGGGGCATGCTTACATCATGACATTCAAGTTTCTGTACCTAAGGCTTTGACATACTTGGGATGAAAGCCACACTTAGAGTAATCATGCCAAAGCCATTAGTTCACATATTGTTTCGAGTGCATCTGAGCCAGAGGTAAATGCAACCCAGAAGAGCTTTTCTGTGTAGAACAGTCACTGTCAAAGCAAGTGTAAGCATGTACTTGTAAGTAAGCTGGCAAACCCTAATCTATATCAGAAAAAGATATTTTACATGGATTTGGGGACTTCTGCTACTTTTCCCCTTAACAGAAAGCAGAGAGGGCTTATATATGTATCACTGCATGGCTGGCACTGATTAGCACAGGATGCAGAAGTCGTAACTTCTCTTTCTTCTTCAGGGAACCCCAGCCTTAGGACAGCTGGAGAGCCTGACACTTCCTGAAGCATTTTACACTGTCTGAGGAAACAGTTTGATCTCCTGAAAAAAAACTGGCCTACGAAGACTTCACAGGAACAATTATTCATAAAGAATCCCTTTACTTTTTCAAAACAAACAGGCAACATCCAACAACAAAAAAACCACCATTGCATATCAAAGGGATCCAATTATGAGAAGGAGAAACAGAAATTGTGAAAACTGGTAAAGTGTAAAGTGTTCCACTAATGCTTCAAAAAGATTTGTCGAAGGAAACTTCAGCTACCCTTTCTTGTCCACAGGTGGTGAGAAAGGAAAATCTGCATGTCTATCATGAAATGCTATTTTGCACATCAAGGTGAAAGACAGAACAGTGTTTATCTACATGCTGTGGTGGGTTGACTGTGGCTGGACAGCAGGTGCCAACCAAACCAACTCTAGCACTCCCTCTCCTTGACTGGACAGGGGAAAAAAAAAAAAATGAAAGGCTCCTAGGTCAAGATAAGGATAAGGTGAGATCATCACTGATTACTGTCACAGGCAAAACAGACTTGACTTGGGGAAATTAATTAAATTTATTAACAATGACATCAGAGTAGAGTAATGAGAAATAAAACTAAATCTGAAAAACAGCTTTCCCCACCTCTCCCTTCTTCACAGGCTCAATTTCACTCCCAATATTCTCTACCTCCTCCACTCCAGTGGCACTGGAGGACAGGAAGTGGGGGTTGTGGTCAGTTCATCATGCATTTCTTAGCTGCTCCTTCCTCCTCAGGGGGAGACCCCTCCTCCAGAGTGGGGTCCCTCCCATCAGAGGCAGTCCTTCAAGAACTTGCTCTGAGTCTTCCCACAGGCTGCTTCGTTAGCTGCTCCAGCATGGGTGCCTTCCAAGGGGTCACAAGTCCTGCCAGAGAACCTGCTCCAGAGTGGATTCCTCTGCCCGGTGTTCACCAGGTCCTAGTCCAGCATGGGCTTCCTGTGGGGTGACAAACTCCTTTGGACTTCCTCCTGCTCTGGCATGGGGTCCACCATGGGCTGGGGGTGAACCTCTGCTTCACCATGGAACTCCAATGGCTGCAGGAAACACCCTGGCTCACCATGGTCTGCACCACAGACTGCAGGAGAATCCCTGATCCAGACCCTGGAGCATGTCCTGCCCCAGATCCTGGAGCATGTCCTGCCCCTCCTTCTGCACTGACCTTGGTGTCTGAAGAGGTGGTTTTTTCCTCACATATTCTCAGTCCTCTCTCATCTGGCTGCAGTTGCTGCTGTACAGCAATTTTTTCCCTCCTTCTTATATGTGCTATCGCAGAGGCACCTCCACCATCCCTGATAGGCTTGGCCCTGGCCAGCAGTGAGTCTTGTCTGGAGCCAGCTGGCATTGACCTTGCTGGACATGGGGGAAACTTCTGGCAGCTTCTCACAGAAGCCACCCCAGTAGCTCCCTGGCTTCCAAAATCTTGCCTCACAAACCCAACAGACACGTTTAACCACACCACGACTTTTCTGAAGCTCAGAGAAAACCTAGGCTGGTTTCACATATTTTCTTCTGAAACTTTGGCAGCTCTCTGCTTGGTTTAGGATTTTATTAAGCTGTAAAGTACTTCCTCTAATCAGAGTGAGGAATACTGTTGACAGTGGACTTAGTTTTATGAGGAAACATTTAAAAAGCCATCCTGACATTCAAAAGACATAAATGTTAGTACAAATTGAACTGCAGCACTCTGCGCTTCTCATTCATTTTGTGAGGTACTCTGAGACGATTTGCCTGGGGAAATGAAGCAATAATGTCTGAAGGCTTGGTTTTTCAGAGATTTTAAGACATACAGCTCCAGATGTTGTCATAGAAATCTGTGGTGCTCACTGGTTCTGAAAATTGGGCTGTGGATGTATAAAGCCTCACCTTGTGCTTGTCTGAAAGGTACATAGTAGAGGACAAAAAGTAAATACGGTGCTTTCGAAATAAACCTTGTCTTGCTTCCCCTTCGAGTGTAAAATTACAAATGAGTATTACAACTGAAATGAAAACTTGAGGAAGTAAATTTGTCTAAGCTTTCTTTTCATTTCCATCTGTTCACAGAACAGGCCTTCACTTATACTTCAGACATAAGGAAGAAGTTTTCAATTAGTACAGGAATTCAAAATTTCATAAGCAGTTGCCCTGGAAATGTAAGACTTGATTGTGGCCATGCAGTTAGTCTAACCTGAGCTATCTAAGCTCCCTAGTCTGCCAGAACCTTGTCTTGCTCTGACATGCTGCAGTCTTCTATGTACATTATGTCCTGCATGCACCAAAGAACATGCAGGTACAAATCTTACATACAGTGCAAACAGACACACAGCCAAGGGTATCCTTGCTAGTAAAAAGTGCATCTACACATCTACCTTTGCTTTCGAAGTATCATTGGTAGGTAAAATATATTCAATCTACATTTTCATTACAAAAACTAAGTTTGCTTCTAGACGCATGAAAAACTAAGTGATTTTTGTTCTACCAATGGATAAGGAGTTTCCTTGAGATGGAAATGAAAAGTTTTTTTCTTTGAATAAGTGAGTATGAATAAGTGAGTAATAATGCTTTGCAGGCTTCTGACACCCCTTATGTCTTGGTTGGTCCATTCAAGACTGCTGTAGTTAAATCTGTCAACATTTCCATTTAAGTCCCTCTTTTCAAAATTCTCAAGTCTAGTAAAAGGTTGTTATTATTGCTCTCTTTTAAGCAAGTAGATCTTCATAAATCAGAGTTCTTGTATTTTAATCTCCATTTAAGAGTACTTGTCCATTGCAATACTAATTTGAGTACATCTCCATTTTCTCCTCTGCCTTAGTCAACTGTAAGGTGTCTCCGCACCAATACCAGGAGCAGAGCAGACCAGCCCAACGAGGGGTGCAGTTTGCTGCCTTTTCTGACAGTGGCCTCCAACATAAGCAAAAGAAATACCACAATGAACAGCTGCAGAGTGACAGACTTTAAGTGGCTTTTTGCATTCAGCTGTATGTGGCCTGCCTTGTTACCTGGCTGATCAAATTCCATTGGAGTTTTGTCCTCTTCTGAAGCGTGGCTTCCTGGGCACCCACTCTGAACAAATGGAAATTTGTACTCCTTTAAGCCATATTCAGTTTTTTTAACAACATCCTTGTATACATAAAAAATCCAGAACGCAAAATAAACCCACCCCCCTCGACTTAATTAGGTTCTTCATCAAACTCTAAACAACCTATTTTTTCAAATAATTTGCAGATAGAGTAGTTCCACTTATAGCTCCACTTACTTCCAAACTCTGGATACTGAACATTTATAGAATAGAATGGAATGGAATGGAATGGAATGGAATGGAATAGAATAGAATAGAATAGAATAGAATAGAATAGAATAGAATAGAATAGAATAGAACAGAACAGAACATTCCTCAGTTGGAAGGGCCCAGCAACAAGCATCTAGTCCTGACCACTTCAGGGCTAACCAAGTTAAAGAATGTTGCTAAGGACATTGTCCAAATGCCCCTTAAACACTGACAGGCTGGGGGCATCAACCACCTCTCTAGGAAGCTCGTCCCGGTGTTTGACAACACTCTCAGTAAAGAGATGCTTCCAAATGTCCAGTCAAAATCTCTCCTGGAAGGTTAAAAATCTGGGGGTGGCAAGTCCTTCAGAACTGTTACAGCCTGGCATGTCTGAAGAGCGGCCAGGATATGAAGACAGAGAATGTCTCTGAGAGTTTACAGAGCTCAAGTGCAAACTTCCCTGTAAAATGAGAGTTTGTCTGCAAACATACTGCATGGCATAGATAAAAGGCTGCTGAAATTATTAAAGGATAATACAATGTTAAAAAATTTCCATTTAGGATTTCTAAACTTTACTATCTTTTTTTTAAAGTAGCTTTGATTTAAAACCAGAAACAAAGAAAACTTGGAGGAGGAACATTAAAAAAGGTGTGACAATTTAAGAATCAACACAAATAAGTAAGACTCCAATTACAATACTTTTGTTGGCAGGCAATTACTGTCAGATATTATCAATATTTTGGAAAAAAGAAATTATACTTTTAGAGAAAATGTTGCCTTCTTAATTTCCAGCTTTTTCCTTAAAGATGACTTTCCTCTTTCCTTTAGATTCTTCTAATTACTACATCTGCAGTAGGATACAGTAAATTATCTTTTTATTTCATTTGTTGTTATGACATTTGAGGTCAAATCCAACAAAACCTCAGGCTCTGTCCTAGAATGAAATTAAAATTTAAATGCTTTGGAGAAACTGTGCCTCAAAGGCAGGTCTCTCTCTAAAATTGCTATTGACTGAATTATTTTGTTCTTAAATTAAACTATGTATCTAAACTGAAACAGCAAAAAATCCCAACTTTCCTCCTCTTATTCAATCCATAAATTCAAAAGCTAGAAATAACTCTCAGATTTTTGCTTGTTGATATGTTGGAGAAAATCAGACCTAAATGCCATTGAATTAAAAAGCACAAACAAAAAAGAAAATATTCTAGCTTGAAATGTACCCACAACTTCTTTTTCTTCTCTATTTAAAGATCCTAAAACTAGCTTTTATTTTTGTGAAAACTGTTAGAATTTTGTAAGTATATCAGTTTCCAAGTGTCTAATAACTGTAAGTATTAAAAGAAAAAATATTAATACATTTTAATTGCCAACCGAACATGCAGAAGTGTTAGAGTATTTTTAAACATTTACAATCTGTGTGCTGCAATATATTTCAGCTCCTATAATAACAGCTCTTTGGTTTAATGTGTGCTGCATGAATGTAAAAAGGATGGCACACAGCACTAGGATATCAACTGCCTACTTGGAGAATGATTAATTTAAGATAAATAGATGCCTGGCTTCAGCTTCACTGATTGTATTTCCTATCCCAAGCTGCAGAATCAGTGTTTCCACTCAGATGTTGTAAAACATATGCAGGAATCATTCTTTTCCACTCACAAACCACAGTGCATCACAGATTTAATCTTGCTCTTCTGCACTCTGTGGCTGAATTTAATTTTACTTCTGCCATCAGCCTAATAGACAAAAAATGTTTCCTATTTATTTTAATACATAAACTTTAAACTCATGTTATTCTGATTTCATCCCAGTTCAATTTATTGGTTTGATGGCAAATAACAAAAAGCTTAACTCTGTCTACAAGTACATAATAGAATCACTTGGAAGAAATATAAAAATTAAAAAAAAAAGACAACATACCTAACTGGAAAAATATTTGATTTCATAATGATCATGGGACTTACCAGACTTTATGAAAAATACATAAAGACACAGAAAAAAGATTCCTTTTTTTTCAGTGCTACAAAACAAGACTATTTATTTGTTCCACTGTAAAATGCATTTTTTAAAAAGACACCTGGAAAAATTAATGGCTCATTCCTATGAGATTGCGCATCCTTAAACCCCTACCCCTGGGTTTAAAGCAAACAGCATCTCCCACTCCACTCAGTAGTGTCTACATCTGTATTCCTCTTTCTGTAGGCACTCTCCCACTCACAATAAACAATTAATTCACTCAGCAAGCCAGGGTGGAACACAACCTTTCTCATGTGCCCTCCATTGCCTGTCTGGAGGATTTGGGTTGGACGGAGTGTACTGACCTGCAGCAAGCATAAAGGAAGTAGAGACCTGGTAGGGGCAGGTTGGGTGTTTGGTTTACACCAAGCTTGGGGGAGAGGAAGGACAGGTGTTCGCTAAAGAGTTTGACTGCTAATGACCCTAAGCATGTATTAAAAGTAGCACTGAGTAGTAATTGTTCTCGAGCATGTAAGAGGAGACAGATTTTGTACAACTAGAGATGACTCACAGAATTAAAAAAAAAATCAGACTGACCTTAAATTGGAGCAGCTTTTTATATCAGTCAATATGCAGTAAGTCAGATAAGCATGCCTTAAGTTGGATGAAAAGAAAAAAACAAAAAATATATATGTGCATTTTAATATTAAATTTCTTTTGTACTAGGCATACGGATTCTCATAACTAACTTCAGCATTTTTATTTCCTCTATGTAAGCATTTAAAGCAGATGTAAATGATTCAAAAGAACAGCCTGGAAATTTGCCTACCCCATCACAGAATAGGTAGCAATAAATATGTGAATATTAGGAACCACCTAAGAGATGAGAGATTATTTTACTACCCATTCCCATGTATTTTCTTCCCAACAGTATTCCAGTCAGGGGGCCAATTAGTGCTTCACAATGATCTAGCATTCTAAGCATTCGTCCACAAGAATCAACCTGCAATTACTATTCCTTTTTAGGTAAGCTACCAGTATGTAGCAGATGATGACGAACTTTACTGAAACTGCTTCTTTTAATTGAAAAACATATTTAATACATGCAGTACTTTTTAATTATGTGCATGGCTTTATGGCTTCTAGTGCTTTTGTTGTTGTTGTTGTTGTTTTGTAAATAGTGGTGCTTTTTTTTTTTTTTTTAAATAGTGGAAGCTTGTATCTTGAAAACACCAATAGGTTATGTTGTATCTGTTTTAAATCCCTGACAGTAAATGGTGTGAGGAGTAGCTCTTACCTTTACCCTGCAAAATTCTCTGTCTGAATCACTTGAAAAGATTCCTGGTATGTTACTCTGTCTTAAAAGGTTGGATATTCTTCTTCTATATCATGCCTTACAAAGAATCAATAAAAGGACATTGTACAGTTCCCAACTTATGTCCTCAGGCAGAAGCAGGCTCCTTTCCCAACTCCAGAGCAATCTAAATCCCTTAGAGTATCTTCTCACTGCTCCTCTCCTGTCTGGTACCTGCTCAGAGCTGCAGACTGTATACAGAAGATTTACAGACATTCAGAGGAAATGTATTCACAGTGCACAGTTTAACCCCAGCCGGCAGCTCAGCCCCGGCAGCCACTCGCTCACTCCCCCCACGTCAGGATCAGAGAGAGACTTGTAAGGCTGAGAGTGAGAAAACTCATGGGTTGAAATAAAATCAGTTTAATAAGGAGAGCAAAAGCCACACACACAAGCAAAGCCAAATGAGGAATTAATTCACTCTTCCCATGCGCAGGCTGGTGCTCAGCCATCTCCAGGAAAAGAGGGCTCCATCCCGTGTAACAGTGACTTGGGAAGACAAATGCCACAACTCCAAATGTTGTCCCCTTCCTTCTTCTTCCACCAGCTTTATATGCTGACCATGTTGCCATATGGTATGGGATATCCCTTTGGTCAGTTGGGGCCAGCTGTCCTGGCTGTGTCCCGTCCCAGCATCCTATAAACCCATCCACTGGTGGGGTGGAGTGAGAAGCAGAAACAGCCTTGGCTCTGTGCAAGCCCCACTCAGCAATAGCTAAAACAGCCCCGAGCTATCAACTGTTCCCAGCAAAAACTCCAAATGCCTCCCCATACTACAAATGTACATCCCCATAAACAGCCACTGTGAGGAAAGCAAACTCTACCCCAGCCAAACCAGCATGGTCAGAATGTTTTGCATATTTGGATGTAACTAGCTACATGAAAATGCAAAAATGCCCACTATGATGGCAAAGCAGCAGCACCCCATATTCTTACACATGCTACACAGGTGCAAGTATGCCAGATTAAAGGAGAAGTACTCTGATGTAAGTTATATGTAAGGTGCAAGGCACACTCCAAACTTAAGAGACAGTCATAATATTATTGAAAAATAACTGTGACATCAACAGAGCTACAAAGGTATAAAACTGGAAGAAGCAAGATGAGATTCTGGACACGTGTTTTCTATCTAGACATAAGTTCACTTCTAAGAACCAATGACTACCAAATATTCCATCTTTAAATGTCTAGACCATTTGGCACAAAAACCTGTCCTTACTCATAACATTAAACATTGCATATATTCACCATTTATGTTTTTAAGTGATGAGTGAGTCCCTGTTCCAAGTCTTGCTGGAAAGGGAAAAGATATAAAACATCACAACCACATCTGACTCACTCAGACTTCATCAATATTAAGGCAGATACACTGCTGGTTAGGCTATAGAAAAATGATGAACTGAGGAATTGTATTACAAAAGACAAATTATTTTTATGACATAGCAAATGAAAAGCTGCCCTAAAACCTTATGCAAGTTAAAACCAAAAATGTAAAATTCAAAATTCAGATGACTACTGACATTCATATATTAAAGTATGGCCTGTATGAGGTTTCCTTCACAGCATACATTTTAAAAGTAATTACTCAGAAATATGTGCCTTAATTTAATTTCCTTAGGTAATATGGATGAGACATCATATTAAAAAATAAAAATATAAAATCCAGCCATAGAAATATCTCCTGGTGCAGTTACAATTCACCTAAATTCATCAAATGGGAACTAATGCACCAAATTGTCCTGAAAAGTTTAAACCTGAAAGGAGGTGTAAGATAATTAAACAATTTTTAAAACTTCTTTTGTGACATCAAGAAAGCATCAAATACAATTTTCTGCAGTTAATGACATGCCTTGACATTGTATGTCCATGTATATGGGTGATTTTAAAATCTCTTACTGCACAAGTTTGAAATTGAAATTGCATTTAAGTTAACACTTGCATAAAATTTTATAATTCAGACAATTTTTCGTTCTATGCAAAAGAAATGTTTCAAAGTTTGTTTTGAAACATTTTTGCATATAGCTGATTTAAAAGTGAGAGATAATTTGCCCTTAAAAAGAAATTATGGAGATTACTGTAAGTAGAAATGAGGGCTATATCAAAACTAATGATTTTGTGTATTGCCTATGTGCCTCTAAGTAATACTTTAACTTTTAATTGTGCCAGTAAAGCTATTGATTCAGGTAATGTTTGCAAGATTGAATTTTATTTTCAAAAACTACAGTATTGAGATAGTATCCCAAAAACTAGGCATAGAGAGTAGATGACAACACCTGGTACAGAAATACCCTTTTCTGAAGCACAAGGTCTAATCCTGTGGCAGTGGAGTTGGCTGGAGCTGCTCCACTGTCGAGCAAAAGTAAGCAAGCAGGAAGATGCAAAGCCCATATGGGGCACAAGGCAGCCTTGCTGTTTATGTCTATATCATGATTTCTGTGTATAATGCTCCATTAATTCTCATACCCTTCCTTCTGCTGAGTGAGGCAGCAGGACTCTGTCCCTGCCAGTCTGCAGAAAGCAAAAAGGCTGTTTCAGACACACAGAACCCAAGCCTGCCTATTGCACATTTAACCAGCTCTGCGATTAGTCATTTTCCAGTTTTTCACCATCATGAGCAACACAGAGGTCTCTAGACAGCTCACCTCTCAGGCAAGCCTGAAGCATGTGCCTGCACTGAATTTCAAACTCAGTCTGTTTTTACCCATTACTGTTTCCATGAAAAGCATTCTTGCCATACAAGCTGACTTCAGCAGCCTGCTGCTATTGATAACCTTTAATGTTTAGGACACAAAGAAGAAACATTTACTTATATATTTCCAAAGCTCTAATTAGAGATGGCCTGGGAATGTAGCACTTGAAAATGAGATGTTTCTGGGTATCCGCTTTTCATCACAAACCGCTGAGTCACATTTTGCTCTCATTTACAAATGTGCTACATAAATAATTCATTGAGATTGTCTGCATATAAATAACTATTGAACTTTTGTTTTCAAAGCCAAGTTTTCCACACTTCCCGAAACACATATATCCCAAATGTATGATCCTGAGCTCTGACTGGTCTCCTGGTTCGCAGTGGCCAACAAGTTCTCTTGATAAATCTGATTTCAGTTTTTTATTGCAAAAACAAACCCTGAAAGCTATTTGCATTGAAAATTATTTATACCTCATTCTGTTTCAAGTGGAAGCTCACTGGAGGATGTCCATAGCAGGGAAGGTTCAGTGCAGTCCTCAGGGGAAAACCATGGGATAAAGCCATAAGCTGTAGCCCATGACCACATTGCAGCTCTCCTCCTGTGAAGCCTTAGGAAAAGGCTTTTGAAGAGCAGATCACATATCCTGATTCTTTGCTTAAAAGAGTCTCTGCACAGACCAGAATACCTCAGCACCCTGTATGGTGTGTCAGTATAATCATGCTATATCCACATAAGCTGAACAGAGTTTATGTTTGATTATGGTTATATCTGAAATGCATTAAAATTGTGGCTTGCTGCTTGGGTCCACACTGTGCATTCATATAATCTCTGCCTATGTGTGCAGCAACAGATACATCTCAATTCCAGTAAGTGACATTTAGACACCTGCTGAACATGGGAAGAATGCCTGAGCCTCAAAGCCCATTGCTGCTGTGAATCAAAGACCATTCGCCATCTCAGAAATTAGCTGCTTTTGAAGACAGCACGTCCAGATGCAATGACATCTGTAGCTGTTGAGCCCACACCAAAGGCTGCAGTGGAACCAAGGGTTTTTATTTTTTACTGTGGAATTTGATCCAGTTTTCCAAGCTATCACAGATTAAAGAAATGTCTGTATTTAGAAGGAAAAAAAAAAAAAAAAAAGACAAATCGAAAACCTCAGATGATTACTAAAAGACAGATTTAGTGAAATTAAAACAAAAATCCCAATCCAACCCCTACAAAAAGAATTAAGTATCTAAAAGAGAATTTAGTGGATTTTAAGCCTTTCAACCAAAACACAGTCCAAAACCTCCTGATCAGTCTTGAGCCTGGAGATACCAAAAATGTGTTTTAACTTCAAGATTGTCTAAGAGCATTGCCAAGAGTTCTGAACACACCCAGGACTCCCTACTAGCCAGCACTGACCCTTTGGCTGAGCTCCCTGGGTTTGCCAAACCAGGCACCATTGCTTGAAAGAGCCTGGAAACACAGGCTTGGTGGGAGCATGATAAACACGCAGAAACTCATAAAATCAGAATAGCCTGGGTCAAAAGAATCATTAAATATTATCTAGTTCCAATGCCTCTGTCGTGGACAGGGTCACCTTTCAGTAGACCAGGTTGCTCAGAGCTCCATTCAGCCTGCCCCTGAAACACCATTATGCTTTGGCATTCAGAAACACAGGAAGAGAAGGAGAGCTTTCATGGTGTTCAGTGGTAAAAAACTTGCCAGAAATTGTGAGCACTGTATTCTGTGTCCTTCTAACTGACCACGTCCCAAACTCAATCTACAGGTTCCCACAAGTGCTGTAAGTATCACACAGATGTATGTACTTTAGGATTTTTTCACTTTTCTTTTTTCAAAATCTTACAAACACTGTGAAAATGGGAAAGGTAATGACATCTGAATAATGACTGCTGAATTTCTTCATCTCTAAAATCACACAGGTACCTACTTCAGAGAGGCACTGCAGGAATGCATCAGTTAAAGCATTGTGAAAAGACAAGAACAGTATAAATGCCAAGTACTGTTACTACTACTAGTAGCAATAATAATAATATTTGACGCTAGTACAGTGCCTTCCATCTGAGAATCACAAAGCACTTTACAAAAATCAGTTATAAAGGTGCTGTGAGCTGGGTAAGTATAATCTACCTTTTATAGATGATGAAACACAGGCTCATATCGGTTAATTGAATTGCTAAAGTTATCCAGGAGGCAGGCATAGAACCACAATAGATAGTGCACATAAGACCTCCTCTGTCATCTCTAACTACCAGGAATTCTTCTTTCCAATGTGTCACCTATCTGCTCTCACTTATCATTTTTGTGAGCTGTCTTCAACAAGTAGTTTTCATTACCTTTCCTATCATTATAAATGACAGAATTAAGGATATAATGCTAGAAAATATACCCCTGTCCTTCCATTTCCAGGATAGGTGTCATGTAGCATTACATGAATAATCCATTTACATGTTGTAATACCCATTAATATTTACTCTCTTTTTTTTTTTACTGTTTTTTTTAAGAAATAAAGTACAGCCTATCACAACAAAGAAAAATATTTTGGTAGATTTTACAAAACCATTCACTTATTCTCATGAAAACACTGCACAGTCTAACCACTTTCTCTTTTGCTCACTGATTAAGAGGGAGTAGATTTTTATTTTTTAATAACATAAAATGATGCCTATGTGGTCAGGAGCAATTACATGAGATCTCCACATGATCTCACCCAGCAAGCTGCTCAAAGATACTCCGTGTTAAATGCAGCTGCACAAGTGAATCCCACCTGCAACTCCAACTTCTGAGTTCAAACCCAGCCCCAGGGTGAGGGACCTGTGCTGAACAGCCCCAGCCTGGAACTGCACCTCACCTTGTAAACTCAGAGCAGCTGATTTAAGACTGACTGCTCACACTAACTATTTTGAATAATACGTAACAGTATCAGTGGCCTGCCATATTTATATTATCCTGAGCTTAACACAGGTGACTAACACCTAAGTTCTGCCAGAATTTTCTCCTTCATTGACAAGGTTGATGTATTACTATTTTTTTCAAAAGTCAAGTACCAGCTAGACATTTGGTGCACAGAAAGTTTCAGTGACTGGAAAAGGAAGAAATCTCATTAAAATTTTCAGAGCCAAGACATGTCAGGTGAGGTATAGATATGCTACCCCTGGACCCAGGCAAAAATTACTGACACTGTTCTCATAATATTAGAGTGATAAATTTTTAGTCTTGTTAATATTAACATAAAATGAATGTATAGAAATGTAATATACATTTTTAATTTAAACATTCATTTCCCCACACGCATTCCTTCCCTCTCCAGTAACAGCATCACATTTTATCAAGAGTATACTAGATCACGTCTTCTCTAGCTTTAGTGAAAATGTACTTTCCTTTACTTTTATATCTTGCAAAGATGTCAGCAATATTTAGATATTGCAGCTTAGAAACTGGATCACGTTAAGTGTCTACATGCACATGCACATTAATCTCCCCTGACTCTGGGGAGTGTCCCTTTATTTTCTGCAAGCAGTTCATAACCAGGAAGCAAATGATCCCCTCAATTTCCCTCTTACTTCCCCTCAAGATTGATGGAGGAGCTTCCCAACTTCTGCTGCTGCTGGATCGTGCAGTCCCGTCTGCACAGGTGCTCTTGCAGGAAGGGGCATGGCCATCTTTGCCTCCCCCTGCCTTCCTTTCCTGCCCCTCTGCTCTTCGCGCTCTCTGTTCAGTCACTGGCCGTGGCTGTGCACTGACCCATCCCGCAGTGAGCACCAAGAGCAAAGCGCTTTGGAGCTTTCCAGGAGCAGCCAGGGAGACAAAACGGAAACAAGGAAAGAATTCCTTCATACAGCATTCATTGCCACCTTCCTTTTTTTCTGACTTCCCCTTCTCCATGCTTGCTGAATATATTTTTGCCATATTAATGCATAAATACAGAGGGAAAGGGAGGTGCCCAAACGTCCATAAGATTTCTCATATTCTGCGAAAACACAACATGTCCTACTCCTGTCCTCAGGCTGCAGTAAGGAAAGCTGAAATCAAATTTAGGTGCAAAGCTCTTTCCGCCATGGGACATTCCGCGACTTTAATTCAAGCTGACTTACCATGGGTACATGTGAAGAAGACATTGTTCTCCCTTAATGAGAGAACAGAGCAGCCCTATTTCAACAAAAAGCCAAAAGAAGCTGGCCTAAATTTTGCGCTAATACTGCCATCATTTTGATCCTTCCTTCTTCTGAGAGAACAAAAAGAAAAAATATAGTTGTAAAAGTCTCTTTATTAAGGATAGAGAGAAATAGTCAGGTTTTGGTCACAAAAACTTGCAAGAAATTAATTAACCAGCCTCTGCAATGTGTTAAGCTTGTTCAATTTTGAAAAATGAAAAAAAATTAGCAAAGGTACAGCAGTCTTCGAAAGGATTATAATGGATAATGCTTGGTGTGCTAACTCTTACACACGGTCCTTCACCCCAATAATTTTCCCTGTGTATTTATTTCTAATGTATAATGATACCAACTGCCCAAACACATATTCTTTAGTAGCACAACCATCCAGAGTAAGAACTCACATCCTTTACAATATCTTGCATAATCCTAAATTTTCTATGTTTTAAATCCAGTGCCTTCCAATACTCTCATATTTACATGCATGTAAATCTTTGAAATCAATTTCTATTAAGTTTTATACATTTCTAAATTTTAAAAGACACAGTTCTGCTTTTGCTTCTGAACATTGGATTACAGCTCCTAACCTTTCTGTAGGAGACATCTAATTATACATCAGATCACATTCAAAACACAAGCCCCATTTAGCTTGCTTTAAAGGCATTTCAGCCTTAATATCTCAACCTTAAAGATCATTTAAAATTAACTCAGCTATACAACCACTTATGTTAACCTTCTTTGCTGTTAAGCCAAACCTGATAGAAACCCAGTAATCCCCAATTACTTTATAACACAGATAATGTAATGACCTGAAAGTAATCTGACTGAATTTCTGTTTCAGAACATAATTATAGGATTGCAAGTGTATTTTTTTCCATGAAAATTAAAAATGCTGTTATAAATTTTATATTCCTTATGGAAGAACATAATGTATTCCTCATTTGCTATTGTTTTTTGTCAATATACTATGCCTATATTTATTTAATAACATGGGGTTTTATACAACTAGAAAAAATCAAGACCTTTATGTGCCAATCATAAACCAAAATAACACCAAGAAATCTTCTCAACTTCAACATATGTAGGATCAAGCCCTGAACTGACATTATCCATCACTCTGTGTATATAACACAAAATTAATTTGATATTTTAATTTTGTACTTGTGGTCGTATTTACTCTTAAATCCCCTTGGGAGCATAAAACGTTCCTAGAATGAGTAAGATGTGCCACTGCATATGGTAGAGTAATTGCATGGCAGCCAGGATCCTTTATAAACATTTTTTCAAGAGATTTTGCTGCAAATCATGAAAGTCAAACTCAGTAAAACTCCTTGAAACAGCTCATAGAAGCACAGATTCACTCCTATACTAGTTACGGGGTGAATAATGTACCTTTCTGACCTCTCGCTGTGTAAAATGCCAGCCCTCGGTGCAGGAAAGAAGCAGTGACCTGCTGCTGCCTTCCTGTCCCCAGCCTCCCATCAGCACTTGGAGCACCCGTGACACTTTGCCAATATTAACAAATGGCTCAGACATAAATTATTGCACATGCCTGCCTAAAAACCACACTTCCTAGGGACATACCTACCATGAAAAGCTGTGGTCCTGCAACTAGAAAAGGTATTGATTCATTCCCTCCTTTACTCAAAACTGCTCTCAGCACCATACCTCAACAGGGGAACTCTTCTTTTTTCCCTGCCAAAAGTTGCATTTTAGCAACTTTTTGCTTGTGATAAACACACTCGCTGTGATAGAAGAGTGACAGTTTCTAGTATACACGCACTAATGAAAATCCTAAAATTACAGTCATGCAAGGGAGGCAGTTCACCCATCTGCATGCTAAAACCAACCCTACTTCCATTACATTGCCCATAACTCATAAATACATATAGAATAAGTACACATAAATTAAATCCTATGTAATCTGTATCTTTGTTTCAATTGCTTTGGCATTGGGATTTAAGCCAGTGCCAGAAGGCTAAATATCACTGTGAAAGAGCCGAGTTGATTTCCAGCTGCAGTTGTGGACTAATTCATTAACCAGCTACAGGGAGAGCAAAAATATCCTCATTCAAAATTGCCAAAATTCTGCTTTCCAAAGCTTTTACTCCTTTGTGTCAATTATTTTAGATCTACTGTCATGTTGAAGGCCTTTGACCATGGATGAATACCTTTTCTCTAGCTTGCTAGCACTATGAAAACAAAACCAATGGAAAAAAGAAAAAGTGTTTCCCTATACTTTGCTTCCCCTTTTTTACCTGTCCCTTTCACCTTCCCAAGGCAGTTCACCACAGCATCCCCTGGCTGCTGAACCATGATGAACTCCAAGTGCATCTTTGGCAGGATGAGCAACGCAGCCCTTCACCATTCCATCCTCCATACTCCCATGCTGGCTTCCTCCTGAACTTTTGGACAGAGACAGAAAGCACAGCCTGGTAGGTACTACAGTGCACATAGTGTGACTCTGCTAGCAGGCATACCAAGTGATGGGCCAGCAGAAAGTCATCATATAAATCCACCCCAGCTGGAGAAATGGAAGCAGTCGCACAAAACCTCAGGCATACCCACAGATGTGATTTTCCCAGGCTTTATTTCATAGTTGCACTTTTCCAGGCTCATCAGATCTTCGTTTAGAATCACAACGGAAATATTTACCACCTTCAGGTAGCAGAGCAAGACAACTAAATCTCTCACTTGCCGAATGGTGGCATCAACAACATCAAGCAGTAAGACCCCCTAAAGGTGAGGTCTTTTGTCCTCAAAGGTGTCCAAAGGTGAGACCTCCCTTTTGTCCAGCAAAGCACCAAGCTCAAAAGCTTTCCAGCACTCAGTGACCTGCAGTCACACAGATTCCCACAGCACTCCTGGTGTGCACTCACCTGCAGGACTGGAACAGCACAGTGACTCTCTAGTCTTGTGAAGAGACATATCTTACATGGAAATAAATGCCAGCCCTCCTATTTTATCAGAGGGCAGATTCCAATGAAGCCACTGAAGAGCAGGATTCTTTCTCAAGCAGCCTTACAGGTAATGACTGCTGGCAAGTTTCTGGTGCATATTATGTTAGAGGAAATTAACAGCATCACAACACTGTAATTAAAGGAAAAGAAACAAACAAATCCCTAACAGGCCAGCTAAACATACATATCCAGAAAATCCATCTTACATTGTTAATAAAGGATAATGACTTAGATTTCAAATGAAACCTGAAAATGGCACTTGCCCTTCCTAAGAAACTAATCACTTTACTAGGTCAACAGCTGAGGTTAACTGGTTAACTAGCCTAGTCACTCACTCAGTCATACACAAAAATTGCAACAGCAAAGAATGGGATATTAGTTTCATATTCAGATATTAAGATAACACTAGATTAGGATTTAATATTAGCTAAGATTGAGATATTAAATCTGAACACTAATTTACATTTGAAAAATGCACTGCTCTGCATTTGTACTCCAGCAAAAGCTGCAACTGATTTCTGTGGAGCTTTTTCTCTTCTGGAAAGATAAAAACTGATTTATATGTGTCTTTTACTAAGATCTGATTTATTTCAACCAGAAATCTGGATCCTAAAAGTAAGTGGCCCCCGTGTTACTGTGATGAACTTTAAAATGTCTAGTATAACACCATCCCACAATGAATAACTCATGATTGTCCTTCTTAATGAACACCTACTTGCTATGAGGATAAGGAATGTGGAAGCAAATTCTCTGTCAAACTGTGTGTGTTGTCTCAGGGAAGTGTGCAAATCAAAGTCATGCTCCATAAAAAGAAAGGTGTTGCATTAACTGCTTGAACACATGTGCTATAGCAGCATGGTTTGTATTTAACCAGCGTTGTTTGTGCTTCAATAGTACAGAAAAGACCGTCACTTTACAGTGTACAGCAAAAATGTGCAAGGTTTTATGTTTGGAGCACAGACGCATTTTCCTTCTAATTGAAATTCTGCGACTGAATCACAGTGATGCTTCCACCCTGGAGGTCCTCACAACTAGTATTCACTAACTTCAGCTAGATTACTTACTGAACAAAATCTAAATAAAATCTGAGGACCAAATCCTGCTGGTGTAAAACAGCCTTAGAAAATGCAATCAATTTAACAGATCGATTTACTCAAGATAAAATTCTGCCCTGAACAGTCACTATGCACTTCTGCTCCCTGTGAATTTTAAGAATGCTTGAAGAAACTACAGAAAGTAGTCCAAGAAGCTCATTATGATTCACCAATACTCTCTCATCTGCTCTTTATCTTTGAAGTTTGCTGCCTGAGTGATGAAGCTGAACTTTCTCTCATTCAGTCAGCATATGCATATCACATTTACTGGGAATGCTCCTGTCAGGAGCACGAGACAGATTTGTAATGGGATTTGTGAGGAAATCCAGCCACTTCATCTGATCCAACCACCAGATTGCTGTCAAAGATCGAGCCACTACCCTTCAGTCTCCAGACGTCCCAACACTGCAAGATACATTCCTGTTTTCTGCAGAGCTTGATGGAGCTGGAGCCCAGGCTACACTTATTCTAGCAACTTAACAGAGCCCGGACAGGCTCAAGCACTCATGGTGCCATCAGTGCTGTTTCCTTCACAATTCTTTGCGGCACGATTTTGATTTATGACACCCACCGTTCTCTCAATGCCCAGTTATAGTTTTGGGAACAACAGTGTCTGAGCAGTGTGCCCTGTAGGTGGTTTGCAGTTCAACACAGGGGTAGGATTTCAAAGCCGGTTAAAAAAAGAAGGGAGACTTTTACGTGTCATTACTGAGCAGCTCATCAATGCTGTTAAACTCTCTCGGAACTGAAACTGCATTGATGGTAGTGTTTCTGCCCTATCCTGGTTCCCAAACCCTCACCAAGAAATGTTTGGGGCAGTGCTACTTGTTCTACACCACAAACACACTGAAAACAACACTCAAAGTTTCACAGTTTAGCTGATTGAGCTCCAGTGCCTGACACAGTCCCTGGTGTTGTTTACTAATGCACACACGCTGCCTTTGAGGATCTGAGCCTCAGCGCTTTCTGTAGCAAACTCATTTACTTTGCAATTAACCTCCCTGTTCACATTTACTATCCCCCTTCCCTTCCTCTTGCTAGTCTCTTCTGAAAAGCGAGTCCTCTCCACGCCTGCCAGCTGTAATGCCTACAAGTCTTTGTTCGCTGTCCTTCAGAGCAGAGGCAAGGATTCACAGTTTTATTGTTTGTTCTCCTCACTGTGAAGTAGTGTACAATTGCAGTACTAAATCACTGTGTTTGAGGGCTTATTCTTAATATGCAGATCTTATCAAAATATATTAGCAACCATCAAGTAGAAAATTGACACCTTTATGTTTCTTCAGATACCACATATCCTTTTTAACTCTGTGAGAGACTTGAACCCTGCAATTTATCCTATAGTATGCTGTAATCAAATGCATCAATCTTTTAAAAGCTGTCTAATGCCTAATGCCTGCAGTCACCATCCTTATTAGCCAGAGGTTAGAAAAAATAAACATACAGAAATACCTTAACAATGATAGAAAGGAACAGTTTCTTCTGCAACATATAATTTGAGCATCCCATGCCTTTTTTCTTTTTTTTTTGTAGGAAGACAGCTTAGAAGGCTTTAAGTATTTAAAACACTTCAGCATGAGGTGCTACAATTACTTAATCAGTTATTGCTCTTAAAAGGCCATCAGGAAGCTCATTAGGGTTTCTAGAATGGCTCCCAGACAAGTAGAAGGTCAAGATCTGAACTTTATCTGAGCAGACAGAGGAGGAAAGGCTGTCAGTAATTCATCAATTCATCACATTCATGGTGATCTCACCTGCTAACTGATTATTTTGCTGTGTTTGGGGGCATGGTTTGGGGTGGCTTGGGGTGTTGGTGAATTTTGAATTTTTATTTTTTTTTAAATAATTCAAGGTTATTATATTGCCTTAGATATTGCCTGTACAATAATAGAACACAGCAGTTAAAACAGTTTCAAAAATTACATATTTCAAGCACTTTTTTAATCATAATTTTGTTCTTCAGACAGTGCTAGTCAGAGCATCAGGAAAATAATATTACTACAAGACATATTTTGGGAAATGCTTGGGATAAGAAACTGTATTTCTGTAGAGGGAAATGGTGTCCAAGGTCTTTATTACTGAAGTTTACAGATGAACTCTAGATTTAAAAAGAAAGGCCTTGAAAACTGTTTTTCTACTGGAATATTCGTAAGTCTACATATTAAGTAAGCCTCATGTGCTACAGCTTAAAGAGCAAGTCTTCAAGAATACACAGTGGAAACAAAACATTTTTGCTGTGGATTTTAAGCACATTTCTCTGCCTTTGGTTTTTATTGACTGTGCAGATTATGCAGGCTCTGTTAAGTCATTCTGTAAACTTGTTTAAATCCCTTTCAAGGAAAGGAATTTTCTAACTTCTTCCAATTTGCTCTTTATAATGATCTTTACTGATGAAAGCTGTCATGTATGCAAATCAACATAAATATTTAAAGGCTGATTCCGCAACCCACAGATATCAAATTCAATCACCTACAACGTCAGTGGTTCTTTAAGGTGAAGAAATAATAATATAAACAGCAGATAGCTGTCAAAAGAAAATGAAAAAACAAAAAACAAAAAAAATCCAACTAATTTATTTGCTCTATTATCCTTTCCCCATTAGAAGTCATAGCATGGCATATGGATACAACCCTCTATTTCAAGTCATCATATCTGCTTTCTATAATAAAAAGCCCAGTGCTGTCAAGATTTTTTTCAACTTCACAGAATGAAAACTTCTTCCCCAATAATAAGAAGACAGCTCTAAACTTGTGCTGCACAGATTTATTAACCTAGCCAAAATGAAAGGCATATCTTTCTCCACCAAGTGTTATCATTTTCAAATAAGACATGTCCTATATGTAATAAATTTGAACACCGTTTTTTGTTTATTTTGTGGGAAGGGTTTACTTCTGAGAAAATAACCACAATATTGGATCTGCAGTTTTGAAGCTTAACTTATAAAAGATGCTTATTATAATGCTAAGCAACAAAGCATATCTATTGTACCGTATATATACACAATAAGAATCTCATGTTGTACATGGTATACAATACACTGGTTATAAACAGGTCTTCAGCAGAAGATAAACACAGTATAATATCAGCAAGTTTACATATTCAACACTTATTTCAATGTCATTTTTGTTTTATAGGCTATGAATATGGCTGCAACGGAGGGCACACATCTGTGATTTTTCCACTGATTATTAGTTATCACAAAAATTTATCACTCACTCTCAGGAAAAGAACTTTTTAAAAGTGATGCTTATTTGTGAATCAGCAGGCTCTCCAACACAGTACCTTATATTGCCTCTTTTCCATATTTAATACCCAACGATATATTTATCATTCAAATGAAAATTGAAATATTTTTATGTAGTACCAACCTGATCATTCTTCATTTGTCTGACTAAACTATTTTTTCACATGGGTTTTGCTATCTTCTCTTTAAAGTGAAGTGTATATTGAAGCATTAAAGAAGGGAAAAAATGCTAGTGTCCATTCCTGTAGATGTATGCAACAAAGCAGCCCTGGACTTCCACAGAGGAAGAGCAGTAGCACAGCTTTGTAAGGACAGCAGTTAAGCATTCAGACAGCTTGGAGGAGCTGCATGTGTATTCAGTGACATTTACAGGATGTGTATTTATTATTTGGTACACACTAACTACTTGCAGGCACATCACATTGTGAGTTTGTTTTCTACGGGGACCTACACGATTGCGCTTTTCAGTTCCATTTTCTGAACTCGTCCTCAGTAGCTATGTGACAGTTTCTGATCCGTGCCCATCAGAGCACGCAGCCACCCTCTGTGCTGAGATGACCTTACGCCTCTCAGCTGCTGTTTGGCACAGACCTGTGGCCACGTGGGCTGTGGGAATCCTGGATATTGTGTTCCTACACCACAATGCCTCCCAGCACAGAGGAGCCATCGGTGCAGCATCTGGAAGTAAGCAGTGCCTTTCCCACACTGAGAAATCCTTACTGTCATCCAACCACTGCCTTAGTCAGCATTTGGACCACAATATTCACCAAGCAATGCGAGGATCACTGCAGATTCTTCCTCTGACAACCCTAATGCATCACTAGAAGCTTCTTGCAATGACAGACAAGGGCTCAAGAGCAGGCTCAATACACCAAGATCATAACTCAGTTTTTCAGTGTCTAACAGTTCTGCTTCTTCTTGGATCTCCCAATAAAATCCAGGGTCAGAGTTTACACACTTCACAGAAGTCATACTTAAACTGAATCTGTGATGATTAGCACAGAAAAATGAAGAGAAGTTTAGATGAACAATTTGTACTGGTCACATCTGGAGCCCACAAAAGCTAATAAAATTAGAGCTATAGAAATCTGAATATGAAAACTTTTCTTTGAAAAAAATACTCAGACACCTTAATAACGATAAGAATTTGCATTTCTAGCAGACTGTTTGATCGCAGTATTCATAGAGATTTTATATATAATTTTAACCCCAAAATATAATCTAGCAAATATTTTGCTATCAAATGATGTATTTTAGGGAATTCTCTTCTTGCACTTTCTAATCTAGTTTCACAAGCCTTCCTCACATGTTGCATTCTAAGTTGGAAAGGAGGTCTGCAGATTTACAGCTGATTACAACTGAGAATTTTCTCAAAGACACCAAATACAGCTCTCTCCAGTTCAGTCTGAGCAGAATATTGATAGAATATTTGTTGACACAAAAACACTAAATCTGTTTTAGAATGCATTCCAGGGAAAACATCAATTGAAAAATTGATATCAACTAGAGTTGATTAATGTATGAATTGTTTCAGAGCTGCATGCAATCTCCCAGCAATAGTTCTATTTCTTTACTTGAACCAGCTTGCCAATTATCATTATGCATAACTATGAAACTGGGACAAAATTTTGATGATGTTTACATCTTATCCACTATGCACATAAATTTAGTCTAGTATTATAAAAATAAAAAAAAAGAAATAGAAAAAAACGTCATTAAAGTGCCGTATGACTGGGTACAGAACAATACATTCTGCACAGTGAAGAGCATTTTCAGGTATGTGTACCTAATCCATGACAAATCTTGATATTGTGCACTGCAGTTGACTGTACAAGACAAGCAGTGATATGTGCCCACATAAAATACAGAAATGCAGGACTGAACTCTAGGTATCTGGCTCTAATATTACGGCAGATGCCGTATCACCTATGCAGATTATCAACATAAATCATTTTAATACTGCTCATTCAGAGTTTTGAAAGTTCAAAGGCTAAGAGCAGAGCAGGTTGAATCTTCAAAAAACAGTGCTTACAACTTTCAGTGTGGATGCTAAAAAGTTCTTTTAAAGGATCTTCTTATTGCTCTTCAGAAATGTTTGCATGCATAGACTGCTGCATGCACATATGTTTGCAAAATGGCTTATTCTCCAGTGAAGACTGCTTGATTCTTGGGAGAGTCAGACTGGATTTTAATGGTACTGCATGCCATGTTGGGAATTCTGGTTCCTACAAGTGTGTGCATGCATTTGGACTTCTCTTTGACATTAACTTGACCTTGTAATTAACTTAATTTGTCCTTTTATGTAAATTATCCCTAATCCAGGTTTTGGGTTGTTTTTTTTTTACTGTCGTAGGTGTACAAAACTTAAAAAGTAAGACCCTAACTCTTGAGTTTAAAAGAGGGTTTACAGGTTCTGCTCTGTGTTGTAACAAAGGTGATGCACTGTTTTTCAAAGTGAGGACCTTGAGGGCACCAGGGAAGGTATGCCCATATGAGAAGCCAGGCTTACGCAGGTGGATAGACACATAAAGCAGTGAAACGAAACCTCTCACAATGTACCACAGTGGCATTTCAAAGTAGAAGTATTTCAGCACACAGATAAAAATATTTCTAAAGTCTATTTTTCCCCACAGAAAAGTCAACATTTTCTCCAGGACAAGTGAGAAAAATTACATTTGCAGGTAATGATTACTTGAGACTTCTAAAGTGATCAGTTGTGATGTAATAAAAAGACTTAACAAAGGTTCTTCATATTAAATGCAAAAAAAACGCAAAAAAACCAACCTCTAAACTAAAAAGCCCCAAGCACTGTAGCCAAAGGCTATACAGTCCACTAGAAAAACCCAAGCAGGGAAAAATGCCTACACTTTGGCCAGTCTTTAAAAGCTTTCTATTCCTTCTCCATTTACGTACCTTTGACATAGAGCTTTTGCAAAACTTTGGTGGGGCATAAGCAAATTCAGATGACGATGTGCTTTTGACCAGTTTTCTTTCCAAGGAATCTAATCTCATATGCAAGCATTTGCATAAACAAAGTTACTCAGTCTATTTAGTTGTAAAATGATCAAAACAAAACATTCATTTAGACAGAGGAAGGAACTAGAGCATCCTCCCCAGCAAAACCAGGCAAGTGCTTGCCATGGACAGCACATGTGGGCAGGAGTCCAGAAAACAGGGTTGAACAGACAGAGGAACAGCTTTTAATGCTCAGAGCCTTGTTAACAGATCAAACCAGCATCCAAGGGAGCACCTGTTTCACAATCCCAAGGTCTCTACATTCATTTTCAAATTTGTACACAGTACAGAATTTAAAAAAAAAAAAGAAAAACCACTAAATTGCTACGCTCTGGGTGAGCAAAATGCATATGAACTGAAAGTGAGAATGTAAATGGATGTAACAGCAATAATTCTGGAACTAATGGACAAACAAGCACTGCCACATGCAAAATAACAGAGAAATTGATCTGGCTTTATGAACTCAATTGAGGGACCAATAAAAATATTAGAATGCTGGAAAGGTACTGTCAGACATAAAGCACCTGTTTAACATTACTGCTAATTGTGGGTGAAGGAAATGGCCCCAGCAGAAATTGGTTGAAGATGATTAAATTTAATTGCAATGCTATATACAAAATGCTACCCACTCACTGAGTTAAAATCAAAATATGCTCAGAAGTGATACATTCCACAAAACCAGGTTTAATACAAGGCATGAGCAGCAAGGCTACATGTGGCAAAAAGCACATTCCCATTCTCCAAAAGTTCTTTCTGTCTCTCACTTGTTGCAGAATCGCACAAAAAGCACGGTAATAGGACCCACGAAATCAGGAAATAAGGTCACTGTAAGGTTGAGTGTGGGCTGCAGGAACACTCATATTCTCCAGCACAGTGGAGGAAGGAGGGTTGGTAGGAAATACACTCAGCCCACTCCAAGATATGAAGTGCCAGGAATCAATGAGATCAGAAACAGTTAAGCAGGAGTGCCTGCCCTTGGTTTGTGTAAGGCAGATACCTCTGTAAGCCAGCTCCAAGCTTTCAGAAGAGTGCACAGAATCCCCCCTGGCAAGCAGCCACTTCTGCTGGAGGCAGCTGCCAGAGACTTTTGGCACAGAAAAGTGAAAGTACCATTTTCCATTTTCTTTACTATTCCTCCCTTTTCTTCTTTCCACAAAATTTTGTTAGTACAGTTGGTTTTTCTCCCCCTTTCCTTTTGTAGGAGGACTATTTATTAGAGTTGCTGGTTTATTATCAGTCCCTCTAGACTGCATTTCCTAACTTAAATTTTACTTTCCCTGCATTTTCCCTGTAATGCCTCCAGCATACCCTTCCTCTCTTCTTTCGGTGCTGTTGAGGGTACAGTCACCATTCTAAAGGATGATTTGCTTATAGTCAGAAATCCACAAGTTATTTGGTCTTCCAGTAATCACCCAGATATATGGTGGATCCTTCTTTAACCTGCTGTCTCCTAGGCCATATTTTAGACATGGGTACACATCCACCATGTCTAGCCTTTAAATCGCTTTTTGACAACTGTGCTTGGCACACGTCTCTCCTCGCTGGTGGCAAACACAGCACTGTCACTCTTTGTGTCAGGCTTGGTTGTGTTAGTGTTTCTGATCTCAGGCAGAGGGAGAGAGCTGCCCATGCCATGACCCTCCTGTTCTCTATTTACACTCATTCAGCCCTCAGGCTCATTTAAGTTTTAAAAGAAGTTTCCAGGTGCCTAGTGTTGTTATCTGCTACACCGAGTGCTAAGGTGCTACTGAGTCCTGGTTATATTTGCTTTAGTGCTAAAACAGCTTGCTTATGGCTCAGTGTCAACTAAACCCTCATTATTTTCAAGTACCTGCCATGTACTTAATTAGAACTGCTGGAGCCTCTGGACATGGGGTGAGAGCCGTGCTTTTTTAAAGGTAACTGTGTAACTGAAAAGAAGCCTTTCCCACCCCCAACAACCCAAAGAACTTAGGCAAGCACCAAGTGCAATGGAGCAGCTGCTTGACAGCTTTGTTTGAAATCAGCTTAGAGAAGTACATGAAAAGTACTGTATTCAGCTAAAGCTGCAGGGAACAACGGAAGAAAAATAATTAGCCAAGTCAGAAATTGGCTAAGGCACTGGGTCTTCTGAGCCTTCTATTTCCTTCAAAATACAAAGGGATCTTTAAATACTGAGTAGTAAACGAGATGTTGTTTATATCTTATCTTAAAAAGCCACAGGCAGAATAGTGCACCCTAATAACATCCTTGGGTTAGAAATGATTCAGAAGCAAGGGGGCCATCTGCTGAATTCCCAGTACCATTTTCTGCTGTATCCTGGAAGTTTCTTTAAAAGTTTCACAGCCAAGTGCTTTTCAGTGTCAGCTTTGCCAGGCTTGTGAAGCGTGGCAGTAAACCTCTGAGCAGGTGAATATGACAGCATATCTATCATGACCTCAAAAAGTAAAACCGGTATGCTGATCAATGTAATCTATTCAGGACTCAAAAATCCTGTAGACAATATCATTACTCTGAAGTGTAAGTAATATATCTGTATCATAATGCATTTCCTTAAATAGCAATTTTCAGGGGCAGAAAATTTGCTCGTAATATGTTCCTGAATATAACTTTTCAGATAAAATATAAAAGCTTAAAGCACAGACTCAGGTCGCTAAAATAAGCAGCTTCCTTCTTCGGCTTACTGTCCATTATCCTTAGTAATGCTGGCATCATGGTCCAACTCAGCATTTCCTTCCCTGTGTAACTCCATCATATTCCATTGAAAAGGATTCACTGGTAACTGCTTCTAATTCCATTCCTTCTGAATTCACTACCACTAACGTCATACCCCAGCTTCACTACATTCATATCTAGTCCCTTCTCCAACATGAAAAAGTGGGCAAAGGAAAGGTAAAATTTTTAAATGATTTTATGACAGCACCACAACAGATTCATGACATACCCAAAGTGCATTATCCTTGTAGTACTACGTATCATGTTGTCATTAGAATTGCTACAGCTAAAGATCTCTCTGCATACCAGGATGAAGGACCAGAATTGTTTCTGGCGCAATAATAGTGAAGTATGCTAAATAAATACTACACAAACACCCAGACTGAAAAAAATCCTTGCTCATAAAACCATGAAATTTGATAAAGGTATTTAAAATATTCACCACTGTTCTCATTTCTTAAAGCATAGCCTTAAGTCTACTGACATTTCATGGTCTGTTAATACAGAACACTTTAAATATAGAAAGGTACATGTTATCCATTAAAGGCTATGTAGACTCATGCATAAGATCACTCATAGTGTACAAATATAAGATTGTTTAATGGTATAAATTATAAAATCAAATTTTCAAGGTTGCTTCCAATTCAACATTTTAAAAACAACTGCAAGACATAACTTGTATCTTTCAAAGTTATAATCAGGAGGGATTAAATAAAAGCACAGCACAGGGAATGCAAATCAATGCCACTTGCTTAAGACTTTCCTCTTAAGTATAAGAAGTGGTCCCAAGTTTAACTCAGTAGTTGCAGGGTTTGTATTGTGTGGGGCATTTTTCATGCTTAAAACAATTTTACTACCTCAGTCAATACTAAATCTCAATATGCATGACTCCCACATCCATAATGCAAAATGTATCCAGGTGGTGTTGTTTGCTGTTCACTGTTCCCAACTTTATGCTCACTGATAAGTAAGAAGGATATGGTGTGGAAAGTTATAAAGTTGTAGGCACATGCAGATTACTCACTGCTTTCAGTATTTAATAGCAAACTATTATCCTCTGTGCCAACTAAGCATCCTTTGTTTATCTCCTAAAATCTGTACTTCCATATCAAAATATGAAAATAGCGTATATAAACCAGTACTAAATTCAAAATATAAAACACATGAAAAAGTTACAGAGCTACAATTACCCATCACTAACAAAACATTATCATGCACCTTTACTCCCATGAGCTGTCCAACACTCCCGCTCCAAAGGGCTTAGCCTATGACCTCAAAAGCCTGACTAGCTGCAAAGTGTAGCCACTAAAAAAAGACAAAAGAAAACAAAGAAAATTTGCAAAAAAAAAGAAATATATGTACAGAAATAAAAGTTTTCCCTCAAGAATTCAGAACGAAAGCTAAGGATTGCTAAAATTCAGTCCTTTCTGTAGAAATGGTCCCAAAACATATAAAACCAGATTCTGGTAATACACATTTAGGAAACAAGATGTTCTGTCTTAGTGAAAAGCAATATGAAGTGCCCTTGTTACTTTTTTCACACTCTGGAAAGCTCACATGAAAGGACATTTCTATATAGTGAAAGAGACTTGAGATTAATTTTCAACTTCGTAGCTTTTTTCCTTTTCCACTAAACCCTAGATGGTTGGCTAAAGACTAAGATGCTTCAATTTAAAACAAAATCCTTTTTAAAAATACACCTTTAAAGAAGAGGGAACATCAATTTTTGTTGGTCTTCTTCTCTTCCACTTACATATGAACAAAAATTGCTCCCCCCGGTAGCAGAACTATGTTTAAAATGATGACTTCTTAGTGGAGTCAGACAAATTTATTTCTTGAAGTATTTAGATGGAGAGGGGTGGTGTGCATACTCAGGCAGTTAGAAAGAAAGGGTAAGAAATTGGAAAGTGAAGGATTTGGAACATATTATTTGGAGGGTAATATCTTCTCATGCTTCTGATAATACTCAACTTGAGCATCAGTTGTTAAACTTCTACTAAATAAAAAGTATTTACAATCAAGCTTGTTCCCATTCTAGATCTTTAAGATATTTTCCTTTTGACCTAATTTTGTACAGAGATCTGAGTAAATGTTGCCTGCATTTCAGGAGGTTCCACACATGGAAGTGGAAAGGAGATCAGCTCCATGGGTCAAAGAGCACAAACACAGCTCAGCCAATGTCTGATCGATGATACCTGCGGTGCAGTTGTGTTATATTGCACACGACAGATACAGCAGTACAAAGCAAGAACCTGCAGGTGCTCTATCAGACTGCTGGCACACAGCACAGAAGGGATTTGGGAAGCGTAGTGAAGTATTTGTCATTTTCGGTCATTGAAAGTCAAGAAAGAGAAAGCAAAGACTTTAGTTCCTGAAAGGTGTTTCGGGTGCAGGTGTGTTATGGGGCACAGCTCGGCACTGCCAAAGCCGAGCGAGTCCCACCAGTGGGCTCAGGGTGTCCCTGCTACTCGTGCAAGGCCGGCACGGCGGGTGGCAGCCCCGCGCCCGTCCGTATGTCACACGGTGGCACCGGGCACGGTGACAGCCAAAGTTCGGCCGAGGCTACGGAGGCGGTCACGGTACCGCGGCCACCGCGGAGAGGCGGAGGAGAGGCAGCGCGGCATCGTCGCCGCCTGGACAGCTCCCCTCGGCGGCTCCCCCGGCCCCGCTGCCCCCGCCAGGGCGGGGGCTCGGCGGAGAATCCCCCCCGCAGCTCGGGACTCCCATTCGCCCCTACGGAACGCCTTCAGCGACTCACGGAGACCGTCTAGGGTAGCTCGACGGGTCCGCAGTCTCGGCAGGACCGCCCCAAACTTCACGAGTGTTCTACCTAGATGTCGGTCTCGACAGGTAGTTCACGACGCGTCGCAGCCAAACTAGCGAGTGCATTTTTTGGCAGACGAACCCAGAAGGGACGATCGCTTTCCTCCTCCACCGCGTAAAAACCTTAGCCAAGGTACTGAACCGCGACACCTGGAGCCGACACGGCGCCTTCCCCGCTACCAGCCTCCAACTTCCCGGCAAAACGTCAGAAATTAACCTCTCCCTGGGCACGGGCCCGAGAC
>VZRL01000790.1:1200609-1235855 GCA_013397895.1 Origma solitaria
GCGACCTCCCGGCTCCCGTCTCATCCAGCGCCCGGGTGAGCGCTGCCAGCAGCAGGATGCACTGAAGGCGGCGGCAGCAGGAGCACATCTGAGGGAGCGCGGAGGCCAGTCCGCATGCTGCTCCGCGGGTGGGAGACGGGCCGGCGAGAAGAAGGGCACGGCGTAACTTGCACAGTCCGCCGCTGCTACGGCCCTTCCTCCTCTCCCTCCTCCTCCTCCTCCCTCCTCCTGCTCAGACCAGGCCACCGGCAGCCGACAAGCGGAGGGGAGTTTCTCCGCGGCAGCTGGAGCGGCGGCGGCTCCCCATGGCTGTGGCCAGCGCCGCGCAGGGTGGCGGATGCCGCCGGCNNCCTCGCCTCACCTCCGCCGGCGGGGGGGGGAGGCGGTGCGAGGGGGGCGGAGGAGGGGTAGGGCCGGAGCCGGGGCGGCGGCGGGTGGGAGGACATTGCCCCTCGCCGCCGCGGGGCGGGAGCGACGCCGGCAGCCCCGGGCGGAGCGGCCGGGAGAGGGGGCAGGCAGCGGGATGCGCTGACCGCCCTCCTTCTGTTCGCCCAACTTTCCCGTCCTGGATGTCGGCAGGTAACGTCCCTTCCTCGCGTGGCTCTGGCTGAGCTTCCACCTGTCCCCCGCATCCCCTCACGCCCTTTCCCCTCCGCTGTCCCGTGGGCTGTCCCGGGCAGGGGACGTGAACGCCACGGTCACTCGGCATCCAGGCGCGGTGCGGGAAGCGCCGGCTGGGAGCGCGGACTGGCCCCGGACTGCGGCGGGGCTGAGCAGACCCCCGGCTTGTGCCTGGTGCCATCGGCCCCCCTGAAAGCGCGTGAATTTAGGTGCGTGGTGTCGTTTACGACCTAAATGATTTACACAGATTCGTAGGTATGGAAATCTTCCGCCACTAAATAGCTGGAACAGGTTGTTGCTTTCCCTCCAGCAAGACAGAGGTGCGATGTACCTCGGACCTGCTGATGCAGACTCAGTTTCTTCTCATCAGGTTACAAGTATTGCCTCTGCTCTGCTGCTTGCTGCATCAATAAAGTAAATCAATAAATCACACGGCCTTGGTAGTCACCTGTAGATCATTCATTTCTTCGAAGTAGATTGCTTTAAACTGTAGATAAGAATTATTTCAGTTTTTTCACGTAATCTCCTAAAAGCATGTGCTTTCAGCTATTTAGTGAATGAGACTGATAAGCCACAATCATTCTAATTTTAGCCTCTCAAGAGCTTTTCTTCTATGACCCTAATGTAAATAAAAGAAAAATCTCACACGCTCCACCAAACTGATAAAGAGGTCATGACAAATCAAATGTTATTTTTTGACTGTTTATGTAAAATAGTGTTGTACAGTGCTACTATACAACATTGTATAGTGTTTCACATATGATATTAAGTTTTACTACACGTGTATATGTATGTATATACAAATCATCAAATACATTATTATGTATTTTATTAATAAATATACGATGTTACAAAGAAAACATAATACTTCTGAATTTGGAATAACCAAAGGTGGAAGTAGTGTTTGAAGAACATCCCTATATTAACCATCATGCAGCGTTTTGCAATGTAAAAAACTTAGGTGGGGGTCAAATTAAGCTGGGAAAATCGAGGTGTGAAATAAATGAAAGGACTTGGCTCTTTGCATAATGTGTGGTTGAGCTGTGGGACTCCTTGCCAAAGGGTGTTGTGGATCATAGATTAAACTGTCCCATGAATCAGTACAGATCAGGCTTTGAAGACTGAGAGTAATACAGTGCCTGCAAAAGGCCTCTGGAGGACTTTTCTGAGGCAAGAAATTGCATTGTAAAGTGGAGTTTGAGAAATTATGATACCATACTGATAAAATTAAAAAAAAAAAGTTGTCCACTCTTAATTTGGTGGTGAAAAGGAGCTTTTATACTTTCCTCCTACAAGTCACAGACGTCACAGCTATGTGAGTGACTTGAAATTTATTCTTGTTGGCATATATATTTTGTTAACTGCAAGTTCTTCCTGAAATAATTCCTCTACAAGCCTGTTAAAGATAAAAGTATTATCTTCGCTTTGAATTTTGGTCTGCAGCTTAACTTTCTGACTCTGCACGGAATATGTATCTGGAAGTAAAGACAAGCACCTTTTCTCTTTGACGATGAAATGAACTTCCAAAAACTTTGCTTCTCTATCATGCAGCTGTTGTTTCTCAGAACAGAAACAGAATGAGAATTTACACCTCAACAACTTGCATAGAGTTCTCCGTTCCTTTTCTATTGTGAAGAGACATGAAAAGTCCTTTGCTCCATGAGGCTGCTGCTGTTCTGTTACAAGGTGAGGGAGAGGGTGCAAAAGACCCAGGCCATGTGTGTCGATGGAGATGCATGATCATGTGTTGCAGCCATGTGGTCAGACTGGCCATGTCACCTGCAGAGGAGCTTCAGCACAAGCTGAAACGGTACAAGTGCTTTGCTGTAGACTTAAGGGACAGTACTTTCCTCCTTAAACTTACAGAGTTTTCCGCCATTCATTTACTAATATTTTACAAAAGGGAAATTATTTGCCCCGGAGTAGACTGCACAGTATTCATTTTATCCTGCTGAGGAGGATGATGTGCTCAGTTGACCCTGCTGTGAAAAGTAGAAGTCATTTCAGGCTCCCTTCACTTTGCAGACTCAGGGGAATAGTTACTATGACCACCAATCTAATTTATAAATAATCTCTAGGATGCAAACCTGAGAAAATGAGATTAAGGGTTGTCAAATGGAACAGTTAGTTATTAATTATATCACTCCCTGAACATTCCCCAAAGTCTCTGGAGATGCAGCACCTTCTTCTCCTTCATCACAGGTCATGTAGAAATATGAGCCTTAACTATTAGTACTTTCATCTGGGTCCAATCCTTCACTACCTTAGATCTCATAAAGTAGTTTTCAGCTGAGCACAGTGGATGTAAAGTACTGCCATTCAGAGCATTATGCTTTCTTTGCAGAAGTGCTAGTGACTTTTCAAGATGCAAGGAAGTAGAGAAGCAGGTCAGCTGTCACTAAGAGATGATGATTAAAATAATGAAATGTTCTCCAGTTAATCTATCCTCTCAGTTTACAAAGTTTTTTATCATTAATTAAGATTACTTAACATTTATTGTCCCCATCTCCCCCCCCCCCCCCAAAAAAAAAAAGTCTCTAAGCATTTTCTTATTCTTTATAGGGATTTTCCTTATTGCACAATGCAGTGTCTGAATTAAATACCTAGCCTAGATTTAGGGATGGTAGTTCTGATATAAATATACTCTGAATATCAGGCAGTAGAGAACTATATTAATGCAGTCATATTAAATTTAATGGTTGAGCTAATTCATATGTTTCTTTGCAGCATTAGACAGTACTGCATAGACATACCCATAAAACCTTGTCTGCATTGTGAATTTTATTTAAATTTTAGTTCAAGTATTGCTCCTAATCTGAGTTCCACCTGCACACAAAGTTCATTATACTGATATTCTCTGCTGTAGAGGTAAAAACTACAGTTCTCATGATTTGCCAGCTGCTAACCTAAGTGTTCATCACTGTGGATACGGGCTAGATCTTCTTGAGGGCCCCAGTCCTAAAATGTTTTCCACAATCCCTTTTCTGTGCCTAGAAAGAACAAAGACATCCATCCCTATGCCTCCAAATATGAGAAAATTCAGAGTGCAAAGCATCTTTTGGCGCTACGCCTCTAGAAATTTTACTTTCACAATCAAACAAGGACAGAAGGTGTGTAGACACACAGCTTGAGTACCGTTTCACAGTTTGATTATTCTCACTTAAGTTAATTTAACATGTTTTCCTGTGTAGAAGAACGCAAGTGAATCCTACAGTAAAAACATATTCTAACACTCATGATTTTTACAGGTGGTCTTCCCCAGGGGATGAAGGGACAGAAGGAAGTGGGGGGAATCAACACCCTGGAAAGACAATTCAGTTATAAAAACACACAGTGAGGGTCCTGACATGTAGCAGAAAGGTCACATTAGAGTATACTTGGACATAAAGGAGATTTTAAAGCTGTAAATTAAATCCTGGCAATATATGCAGACCTTTGGATTATAATGGCCTAAACTACATTTTCCTCCACACTCAGTTTCTCTAACCTATAGACACAGTCTCTAACTCCTCTCCATTCTAGTGATCCATAGCTGCAGCTAATTCCTCTGGGTTCACAGGAAAAGTGAACTCCTGCCCCACTGAAACCAAATACACTTCTTGAGGTCAACAGAATCAGAGTTTCTTTAGAAACTTTCAACTGTAAAGTATGTTCATGTATGGCAATAAGCCTTAAATGCACTATTACATTAGTTGTTCTGTTATTCTACTTGAATCTATCATCTAATATTCCAATAAAGTCATAATTAATTGAAAATGAGAACCATATATTAGAAATAGTGAACATTTCTGTGGATCGCATAAATAAATTTTAGGCTGAATGTTTCATTTGTTTTTCTTAGTGAACCATATATTTTGGAGAACGTTTTATAAAGTTTCATCCTGGTGAATGTAAAAAATACAAGGTAAACTGCTCTGCATAAAGCTCTGTTTTGCTTTCAGTTAAATGGCAACTTCAAACCTCTGTTCTTTTTCTCCTGAATTTTAAAACAAAGCAAATATATTTTTTCCTGAAATAAGTAATAGAAAAATCTTTGTTGTATCTGTCTTTGATTATTAATTAATTTAGGATATTTTAATCCTTCCCTATTTTTTTCTATTTGAAGTAAACATAATATTGCTTATCCAAACATTTTTAATCCCAGGCTGACTCTTCCAGTCTAAATAGTTGTTACATTTGTCTTGTGAATCACTTATGTAAGCAGCTTTCTGTTACACAAAAGCTGAATCTGTCAAAGTTTATACACTTAAAGCATTGATGGTTAAGTTATTCTACTCTCTAGTCCGTGCAGAATCAATGACGCCATTTTACTTTGGATGGAGCTTTTTGGAATGTCCAAGTGCTGAACAGTCACTTTATAATCTACAACTTGCTATTAATTGTGCAGCCAGCAGTCTTCGTGGTGATCAAACCAAAGTGTATGTGTACACCTCGGTGAAGAGCAGTAAATCATGCCCTACTTCCCCTATAGGCCCATGCACCACTGGTTTTAAGAAAGCCATATCGTTGAACAAGAATCTCATTCTCCCTCATAATTCATCCTCACTCTAACTTTGCTTAGGTACACCTTTTATGTGACATTCAGCAACCCCTCTGCATTACTTTCTCTATCACTAAAAAAACTACAGTGTTTCCTTTGGAGTTGCTGTGACAATTACTCAATACTGTAACTACAGTCATAAAGAAGAATGCTAAGTATTGCTAGGTGATATTGGGGAAAACAGCTGATTTCATAGTCAGTTAAAAATATGCAATAAATCTGTTATTTTTGGAAAGTTGCTGGACATGCTATTCACTGAAATTCGTAAATCAGTAATGTAAATAGGACATTAACCCTATATTAACAAGAGCTCAGTATTTCCAGAGCCTGTGTCCAATGATGTAAATATGTCTTCCATTTTATATTCAGAAATAGTATTCATTGATTTCTTCTTATTGTTAGCTAAATTCTTCAGCTAAATTAGGATGGATATAGAAAGAATAATGACAAGCAGCCACTGTTATGAAAATTATATAGCAGAGCACCAATTCTATTTTAGCAGCAAGTCCTTTTCTTCATGAAGATGACATATGGAAGAGATGAAGGTGTAGTAATGTTTTCATACACTTGCCAATTTATTATGTTTGCATAAATATTTAATACATCCATCTCTTTCTAAAGGAGAATATGGTTTGCATTTCAAATCTTGTAATTTTCTTTGGTTTTCTTTCTGCTAAATCCTACCAAAACTTTAATTATATGCTAGACATCCACAAGACAGGTGATTCATGTTTTTCGTTGCTTATTGATGGTCATCAGACTGATCTCCTGAGGTTAGCACTGTGGCCTTAATATCTAAAAGGTGAGTAAAGTTCCCACATTTTTCATGAATCAAAATTGAAAATTGACTGGAGAGCAGATATCTTTAAATTACTTTAAAATAATGCAAAGAGATAGAAAATAGTGCCTAAACTCTCCATAGTTCCATGATATCCAGAGCCAGAGGCTGGCAGCATATGTTTCAGCCACAAATACATTAGTTTCAGCAACTGACATAACCACAACTGTCAATTCCATTCCCAACTCATACTCATTTAAATCAAGGAGTGCTCCAAGGACAGCTGTAATGAAGCAGTCTAGAAACACAAGAGGATGCCCATTGCAAAGGAATGACGTAGGCAGCTTGCATCATGTGGTTATTTCCATTCCCAGAGTAAGACATCTCCTTTTTCCCAAGAAATACTTGTCTGCAAAAGTATTTTATCTTACACCGCCACAAATAACATACTTACACGCTCGCACTCGCTGTGGGCTAACACACACCTCAGCGATATCCACAGACAGTTCCAGCTTGGCAAGTGAGTATCACCCTTTTTGTCTGGTGCTAGCATTGCTGTGAGTCACCCAGAGACTGTCAGCACATCTGTGTTACTTTTTAATCTGGCTGCATCTGCAGCCTTTGAAGCCTATCAGCTGGCACAAGATCATGTACAGTTTACAAAGGACTATCAAGTCACATTTGTCAGAGAAAAACTCACACTGGTTTTTAGAAGTGAAAGAGAATTCCCTTTTTCTTGGGAAAAGAAGGGTCAAGGAAGAATTGTGAGATGTCACACAAAGATCACCAGTCTGGGAACTCTATACATTCTGATCATAAGGAGTAAGTGATGAGAAACTACAGCCATTTTCCCTGTGTTGAGGGCCACTTAGTGCTGTAGTTCACTAAGCCATTCCAGATAAAAAAGTTATAAGGAGAAAGCAACTCATACTTCTGTATAACTTGAGTAGAAATAAATGGTATAAGTTCTGTTGAACTGTCGGCAATAAAATGCATTGTTACATACTTGTACGTATTTTATATAAATATATATCCATGTTACATATGGATTGTTTTATATATATATATATAAAAATGTGTCTAGTGTCCATATATTAATGGAATAATCCAGATACTGAAATGCTTTAAATGTCAATGCCTATACCAATTTATTTCCTGTGCTGTTTTTCTTTTTCCCCACTTCAGCATAGTGACAATTTCTTCCTTTTTTTTTTTTTTTTTTTAGGGAGCTCATTGACAGGGTAGTGATCTAGCAGTCTTCAGCAAAGCAGTACAGAACTTGAATCTGAGATGTTCACACCCATTAAACCACTGTACTACCTAAGCTATCTCAGATCTTCATGTTTCCATGGAAGTGTTTATTATGCACTAGCACAAGGTCACCCTGTTAGTTCTGTATATATCCCTTTGCCAGGATTTCGTCATCTGTCCACATTAATACTTCAGCAGGCAATCTTTTAAAAGGCTTTACAAAGAAAGATATGAAAGGTGCAGGAGAAATTTCAAACTGACAGTAGCATTTGTCAGCTTGAATCCTCTGGAATTCAGGAGTCCTTCACGTTATTAGGTGTCTATGAAGCAATAGTATTTTTTAAGACTGACGCCTACATACTTTCTCTAAAATACACAAGTACATAAGAAGTTTTTGAGTGTATTACAGCCAAGTTTTGTTCTTAATAGGTTTAAATATTTCCATTTGTAAAATCCATTCAAGTAGTAGAAAAATTTCTTTATACCTTGATTGGTACAACTGTTGTAATCACATCAATTTCAGTGATAATTAATAGTAGAGAAAGGAAATATGCAGTAAAATCAAAAGGCTAAATTCACTCCTTAGTACAAAGCTAGCACAAGAATTTTATATGTCCTACCTCCCCCAAGGTATCTCCTAAAATGTCTCATGGCTTGCTGGCATCTGCACAAGTATGGATATCATTTGATTGCTCCAAAGTATGGTATCTAGAAACCTGATTATGGCCCAAAATACCAGAGTTTTCTGTGCAAAAATAAAATAGATGTTTGTTTCAAATATAAATTCAGTCTCTATTTTTGCAGTCATTTTCTGTTCTAATTATAACAATCTAATTTGTAAACAACACATGCTGAGGTTTGGCAGTGAATTTCTGATGAAACACAGAGTACAAATTTTAATTACATACAGTTCTAATACAGTGAGCACTGCAGCATTTCTGTCATCTTTGAAATGGTAACAAAACGTAAAAAAAGTTTTTTGAAATATGAGCATGAAGGTAATGAGATCAATAAATGTCAGCTAGAAAAAGTAATCACAACTCTAGAGACTCACTAACCTTTCTACAAATTCCAGAAATAATAGACTAGCCTGGATGAAGAATCTTTAACAATGGGAAACAGATACCATTATGAGGGGGAAGCGAGCCAAAGACTGCTGAATAATACCACAAGCATTGCCTTTTAAGTAAATGAGAGGAAAACAATCAATATTTTTTCTTTTCCTCCTGTGATCCTCACCGATGCACTTTCCTTTGCACCTTCTGATTTTGAGAGTGAAGTACAATGCAAACACATACGTAAACCCAGAGCAGAAATATGAAATACGACATAAAATGCACTAAGCCATAGCAGTTTTCCAAAGTGATGGCCTGATCCTTCTCTCAGGCAGGCAGGAATGTTACTACATTCATTGACCTCTGTATAAATTCCAGATACTTAACACTCCAAAGATTTGGTGGTGTATGGTTTCTAGAAACAATTTATGCAAACCCAGAGCTTAAGCACGAATTAATTCAAGACAAGAAACTGTGTGCTACGTTTTAATGCCCCTTGGTAGAGTCTAACTTCTCTAAGAGAAGACATATTTCATATGTGAAGTGTTAGATGAAGCAATATTTGAAAGGATAATGTTGGTATTTTTAATTTTTTTTTTTTAATTAAAAGTGCAAGAGGCATTGAACCTGAGGTGAAAATGAAAGAGAATAAAATACTTTGTCAAACCCATCTGGATTGGGAATAATTTTTTTTTTTTTAAATGAGGCACACAATTTTCCTGAAAACATATTAACATTTCATGAAGGATATGCAAAATGTACTAACAATTTATGCATATACAAACTTATTTTAGGTAAATTGACTTTAAAAAAGAAGGATAGAGATAGCATGGAAATCAATTCTTATTTTATCATTACTTTTTCTTACCCCCCCCAGCATTGACAGATCATTTTTAGATGTGGATGTCGAAAAAGGATGGGCAGAGATTGGTAACACTTGTGTAAAACCAGCTGGAGATATTAGCAGTTTACATTTCGTTGTTCAGGTGCTAATCTGAAGTAATAAATGCAAAAAGGCTCCATATAGAACATACAAAGTGTTGCAATATCACCATTAACTTTTATGATCAATAGTTTCTACTCTCTATCATTCTGTGTGTCCTGTTGAAACTGAAGAACTAAAATGCTTTGAAATTCTGTGTCTCATTACACACAGACACATTTTCTCCTTTGTTTTACTTCAAACTACTCTTTTGAGTCTGATTGTTCACTTCGGTACATGTGCATGTAACCCTTTTTATGCATAACATTTTACATATATACACATGTATATAGTATTTTGCATATTTATGTGTGTTTATGTAACATTCTGCAGGACTGCTATTCCTGGAGGGAAGTAGCTTTGCTACTAGTGTGTAACCCAGTATAAAGCAGCAGACGCCTGTGATGACAGCCTTTTTTTTTTTCCCTTTTTTCTCAGCACAGAGCTAAAGAAATGTGTATTATGAAAGCTCTTTGTTGAGAGCCACTCCAGGAGCACAAACTGGATTTCAAGTCAGTTTTGTTGAACAGGACTTACCTTAAATGTGCTGTTGCACCAGGAATGTGGAAGAGCAGCAGGAAGGGAAGGACAGGAGTTTCCCTGCTGCAGCCACCCATGGCTGTGGGAGCAGCTGGGGACACGTGGGCATCCATCACAGGCTCGCAAGGCTGAGTAGCTTTGGAAGTTGGTGCTATGTTAAGAGACCATATATGTGTGTAATAGGAGCAGCCTGAAGCCAGCAGCAGCTGCTGGAAACGTTGAATCCAGGTAAGGAAGAAGCTCACAGCCTTCAGAAATACAGGCAGGTTATGTTGTGTTTTCCATTCCAGCACCCTGCCAAGTCAAAACTCACAGAGGATCTGTGTACAGGGGGACCATAGTATACAGCTATGGGTGAGAAGCTGCGTTTAAGAATAAAAATGTTTTCAGCCTGTGATTTTAAATGAATTGAGTTTCAGTCAAACCAATTTTTGCCTGTGAAGGGTTTGCTGTGCCACACCCTTCCCTATCCAGGAGAGCTGCAGAAGTATCCTGCAGCAGAATGTCAGATGAAACTCATGCCAATATACACAAAACAACATGGAGGAGGGGAAAATAACTCAAAGTACGCATCCAAGATGTTGGTTAATCACCTATTACCACGCCAGGAAGACATGTTAAAGTTCCTGGACAAGGTTATACAAAAATGCCAGCTCATTGCACATCAACAGTCAAAAGTGCCAGTCAGGTGTTAGAAATTGCAAGCAAAGCATTGAAGAACAAAACAGAAAACATTTCAACACACTCTGCTCTAAAAGCAAAGGGACTGGAGAAGTAGGAATGATGCACGAGCTGAGCTGTGGATTACTTTTTCCAATTTCTCGATATAAAGAAGTGTAACAAAAACATTTTTGAGGAAGCAAGCTTAAATCTAGCAAAAAAAGGTTCTTTTGCACAATCCGTCATCAGATTAAGAATTAATTGCTACCAGAGGTTTGTCAACAAAAATATAAATGAAGACAGTTCCTTTCCTGCTACTGAAAAGAAAAAGTTGAAATGCACATACCAAGTTAAAAGGCCCCTAAACTACTGATTTACTAGAGACAGTAGCTAATAGGAGAGCACAGATAATTTTAAATCTTCTTGGTTTATGGTACTTTTCTCTGATGACCACTGTTAGAGATAAAATATTGGACATCACAGCACAGAAGTTTTTATGTCTTAAATTAATATGCAGTTATAATTTCTGGTCCAAATGATGTGCTACTCTTTCTGTGAATAGTGGTTATAATTGCCATTCAAGTGGCTTTCACAGACTGAAAACAGAATCTGACAGAAATCCCATGAAGTTCAGCAGTGACAAAAGCAGTCAGTACGCAGTAATCCCATCCAACAGCACAGACTGGAAACCAACAGGCAGCAAAGGAGCTCTGCAGAAAAAGACCTGGAGGTCCCAGGGAAGAAAGCCGCATTGAGTCAGCAATGTGTCCCTGTGGTGATGAAGGCTACCAGCACACTCCTCTCCTAGCAAGACTGTAGGCAGCACATCCATGGATGAGATTAATTCTGTCTACGCTTCTCTTGTGAGACCACACCAAGTACTGTGCCCAGTTTTGAACTGCCCAGAATAAGCAAGAATTTAATATACTGGGGTAAATCCAAGACAGATACAGAATTGTAGCACACTGGGCACAATGAGAGGGCGAGGGTGCTGGGTACAATTAATTAATGACACTAATTATCTGGAGCTGTCCTGTAAAACAGGGCACTCCTGCGATAGCACAGAACAAAGTGGGAGGAATTTCATATTTGGCATCCAGCTGTCTTGCCAGCTAAATGTCCCACTTTCTGTATTTGCAGCACACAGTATTTAGTGATGGAAAATGAGAAAAACCAAAGGAAACAAAGGAGAAAAAGTAAATTAGACTTTCATCTGATAGCCCAATGCAGGTGTCTGAGCTGGGCTCAGTGGCTCTCAAGAGAGCAGAAAGGACGAGTGATTAGGTCAGTTTTGGCCAGTACCAGTCAAGAAGGATGTCTTCTTGAACTTGAAAAAGATTCCTCTTTTCAGATTAGATTTGTCCAAATTATAAAATTTAACTTTAAACCCAAAATGTGCTCACTACACACACATGCTCATTCACACTCATAGTCAACTATGGCAGTGGAAAACTTTTGCTTTTATATTATAACTTCAGGAAACAAACCCTTCACAGTTGCACCAGAGTTACGGTAATTGAGTTTCCACTGTGACAGGTATTTATAAACATTTAAAATTCTCAATGCCTAAATACAGCTATTATACCATTAGTTTTCCCTTCACAGAGGGGTAGTACCTCCCTCCCTCCTTAGGGAGGACAAGTTCCCCTACTGTTGCCTGTAAAAGAAACAGGGTTCCTACCTGGACATGGAGGATTGTCCCACATGGCATGCCACATGGAGGTAAGGAGAAATAACACTAAGCCTCCCTGAAGGACCCGGAGCCAAGATCCAGTCTGGATAGATCTATATTACTGTAATGTTTTCAGAGGTACTTTCTGGCTGAGAGCATTAAAGAAGATCTGTTTCTCCAGTTTACCACAAGATGGAGGTGCTGTCACTCAGAATCACTCATTAAGGGATTAGGAAAATGGTGGGTGCTGTACAACAGGCACTGTAAAATTTTATGGACATGTTTAAGAAAGTAATAAAAAATAATGGTATGCAACTGTGACATATTATATTATTAATTTATTTTAAGCCAGCTGTGTAATGACATAGCCCACCATCTCTGAACCAGTTATTTCAAAATGAAGCAGCTTCACATTTGCATTTGAATTACTGAAAGCTGCAGATACTGTTTTGAATCCCATATCTGTTGGAAGTGGAGATGTCTGGTAATGTTCTCAAAAAGCATACAAAGTGATGGTTGCCAGAGCCATATGGGCACCACCTTCTTGGATAAATTATCCTGATATGATCTTTTCCTATATTAAACCTTCTGGAAATTTTTGCCAACAAAAATAAATGATAAAGCAAGTTTTTGTCTGTAACAAATACAGGTCTGGTTGTTCTCGGAGGAATTCACTCTGATCTCCATCAGAAAACCCATGAGGGTATTTGCCACCAAAAGGCTTTAAAACTGCTTATTAAGTCACGTTTATAGTATTGTTCACTTTCTGGATGCTGAAGCAGAGGCAAATAAGGGAGCTCTCATTTAGGCTTTTTGAATGAGCCTAGCAGACCATGAGCATGAGCTGTTCCTCTCTGCCAAAAGCTCAAAATCTTTATCTCTTGAGTCTGCATGGACAGGTTCTTATCCTGTGCTTTCTTCTTTTGCTTAAAACTTCAGAGGGAAAAGGTTAATTTTTTTTTCTGCAGCTTCATTTTTTTCCCTCACATCTTCTTTGCTACTGCTTATTTTACTGTTTTGAGGAGAAATTGAAACATAAGTGAAATTGGTTTACCTTACTTTACAATAAGACATACATGGAAATAATCAGAAAGGAGAGACTATGAAGACCTAAATTTTAACAGTTTTGTGCTGGCTGGATATTTTTGATGTTCAGCAATGCCATGTTTGCATTGAACAAGTTCAATAATACAGGGAAGTGAAAATCTCTTTAGATGTACTGTTAAGCCATGGACAAACACCCTGTCTAGGACCTTCTTTGCAAATACTGACTTCATCTGCACATCGCTCCTTTGCTGCTTGGACCCACCATCTCGTGGCTGCATGGTTTGTGTGACCACAGTTTACTGGGGTTTAGTCAGATCAATTTAAACAGATCCCAAGATCTGAAAACATGTAGATATATCCCCCCAATGTAAAATAAATTCTATTTCCATAGCAAGAGAAGCCAGAGGAGCAGTGAGACTGTGAGGAGGAACTGGGTCACAGTTGCAGATAGTATCTCAAGACAGAACCATTACTACATGTCTTCACTAGTGAGGGTGAATTAAATTGGAAGTTCTTAACATAGATATTATACATGAAATAGTGGATGCTGAAGGCATGTAGAAAACAAGTATACATAACAGACTGAAATCCTATTTCATGTATCATAGGGCTGTTATAGGATGCACATTTTCTTTAATTTTCAGTTCGTTCTTTAAAATGTGAGGTAAATTGCCAGATGTAGAGCTGAAAAACTTCACATTTAGGGAATAAAAAAAGTAAAAATGTATCAGAGATTTCAGCTGCAATACATCTCGTATTTGAATTACAGATTGCTGGTGAGCAAGCTTATGACTTAACTCATACCACAAATAGTTTCATTTAATTTCTCCTAATTCCAAAATATTCCACAAAAGACACTAAGTCCAGAACGATTCAATGAGTTTTGAAATTAAATTCTGCATAGTTCATTGTCATTAGAACAAAATATTTCAAATCAAAATTTGTCCTGCCTTGGCATGGGGATTGGACTAGAAAATATCTAGAGGTCACTTACAACCCTAACTGTCCCTTGATTCTGTGTGCTGACATATTGGAAACTTTTTCAGTCTACAAATACTTGTAAAATAACTTATTCAAGTTGAATCTCTATTTATTAATTTTAAAAAATATTTCCAAAAAATAACTAAACTTAGACAGAGAAGTTTATAAGTGTTTCCAATCTCTAAACTTACAAACTTCAGTTAACAGCAAAAGGAGCATATATTGAAAATATATTAACACTGTAGGCCATGTAATTGTATAATTATAAGATGACATTCTTCATCATAGCTGATTTTTCAGCATTGCTCCTTGTTTTTTAGAAAGTAGTTGGCAGAGATCTCTTTGTGTTGTTTAGAAAAGAACACAGAACATAACACTGATTTTTGATGGGCAGATGTTAGCTGTAGTTCCTCATCTGAAACTGCTCGCATATAAGTGTATTTATAGTAGAAAAGAGGGTCATGTTTTGTGTAAGAATAAAACTGCAGCAAAGGCAAAAATGCCACTTGTTCAGGTGCTGGATACAACCTCTGTGTCTCCCCAAAACTCTTCTTGGTATGCACAGATGCCCTTTACCACTGAACTGTTGAACAGGCTCAGGAAGACCACCCATGCAGCAGTGTGACCTGAAATAAGGCAACACCTTTGTGTTCTGCAGTTGAGTGGTCAACAAAAATAAATGTGTTTGGTTACAGACATGGCAAGTAGTTCATTAATCCAGTCACTTGAGAATTATAAATTTCTTGATCATAAGCATGGTCACAGGTATATAGTTGAGAATAAGACTATTATGGTGTTGATCATTCCCATTAAATAGATACCATGTGTTCTTGCTTCAAGATTTCCATTCATTCTAAACTGAGGGTTATATTACTTAAATTCTACTGATAAAGATAAAATGCTATACAATTAGGGGAAAACAAGCCCTTCAGATTCATTTATATCCTACCTAATGCAAATGTGAAGGTTCTTCTATTCCACATAAATATGCAATCACTTCCTTGAAACTTGCTAAGCTGTCTGCATCAGCAGTTTCTCATGGGTTATACAACTCGCTTGTCTTCGAAAAAAGAAAATGCACAGCCTCCCCTTCAATATCAAAAAACCCCACACTAAAAACCCCACACTAAATTGCAGCTCCTGGCAACCACAGGTGAGCATCAAACAACATAAGTTGCATAATTTCAATTTTTGATGATTGAAGAAGTGAGATAAATCCTAATGTTCTTTCCCATTTTTATGCAGTTTTCAATAAGAGTTCCTATAAACTTAATCCTAAAAGGGCTTGAGGAAGAATGAAGCAGGAGGAATCAACATTGGTCCACCTTTTAGGAAAGTGAAAAATACTGGGTAGGAAACTGAAGCAGCAGGCCTTCTATAAATTGATTTTTGTACTTTAATTGTGAACTAAATGGAATATTTCATTTCTTTAGGGATGTTGTATCCTTTTAAAATTAATTTTTCCCAAAGCAAAACAAGTCTTTTCTTTTTATCTGTTTTTGGGGGCAAAGATGGAAGGGGAGGGGAGGTCAAATTTCAGTAACATATATTATACATTTATTATTTTTTTAAATATATATAACCTTTCTGCTGAAAAGATATTTGTGATGTTCCACACAAGTTTTTATACTGTGTTGTCCAGCTCAAGTTATTTTACCAGCTGTAATCCAAAATGGAATTATAGATCCTGTAGATTTCTTTTATTGATTTCTTTTTTATTATTGTTACACGTTTATAGTAACTTGAGAAACAGTTTAAAATATCACGTCACTGATATTTTTCTCGGTTTTTAAAGGTCAAGAGATTTATGTCTTCATCTGTAGATAGTTTAAAATCCCTTCTTTACCACAGCTCTGAAATAATAGGATTTAGGTATCATCCTTTTATTCTGATGCATCACTGAAAAAGATATGACATCCCTCTTACATTTCACTTAAGTTGGATAAGAAAGATTTGGTACTTTTGTCTGAATTCTGTTTCAGTTACATTAGAGAAACATCACTTAGAATTAATGTGGGAATAGAGTCAACATGAGAACAACGTCTAATTTAGAGAAAATTCTGTTCATTCCTATGAAATAAATAAAATATCGATGCAAAGTCAACATGGGAGATAATTCAAGAATGATTTTGATGTAATATACTCTTTAAAAGTTTATTACTTAGAATTCTGTGTCTGAAATCCAAAGACTGATATTAAAATTACTTGTTGACGAAGCAAGATAAGATCTAAAGGGTATGAGGTTACAGAGAAATAATGCAGAGCACATCTCAAGACTTTTTTGTCCCACAGCTCCAACTGAGAGCAGCCAGAAAAGCAATGCACAGACCTCTGGCACTGCCCCCAGGGAAACAAATGGATAAGCTGCACACGAGCTCCAAGAGAAAGAGCTAAGGGCCTCCTGAGCTTCCCCACTGCAAATGAAGGAATCTCGAGACACTCTTTGTAGGCCACTTGTCTCAAATCCTAATATAATTAGCATTTATGCAACTCATTCAGCAAAAATGTGCTACATACCATTCTAAGAACACAGAGGATGATTGCTTTTAATAATTATATAATTTTAGTGCTAGTTAAAGGAATATTTTAGCACAAAAACAACTGTGTATTGCTGCAGTTTTGCTTTAGCACATGCACTAAGCCCTAACAGAACTCTCAAGATGACCAAAGTCCTAGTCAAGAACAGGGTACCACTGTGTTAGGCAGCTCAACAGCTGTTTGATTGTGCAGGTTAGATCTCTTCTTTACTCAAAGTGACAGTAAAGTATCATTATGCACTGGATATGGATTTATTTACACTTTATGATGAGCTTTTAAAATTAAGTGGTTGTTCACAATGTGCAGGAGTATTTTGAGGATTTAAAAGGCAGTGTGCTAATAAAGATGAGAGCTGCAGAGATTGGTGGGGTTTTTTTCCTGAAATGGAAGAAGTTCTGTTGCAGAAATAGTTCTGCCTTATTGAATTATGAGATACCATTCCTATTCAAATTAGAGAAAAATGTCAGGAAGTCTTCTGCCTGAAGAAGTCGTGCAATATTAGTAGTACCACAGGAGGGTTTTTAATTTGTGTGTTATATCATTAGAATATGCTGGTTTCAGCTGGGGTAGAATTAATTTTCTTCATGCTGGCTGTCATGGGGCTGTCTTTTGGATTTGTGCTGAACACGGGGCTGATAACAGAGAGATGTTTTTGTTGTTGCTGAGCAGAGCTCACACAAAGCCAAGGCCTTTTCTGCTTTTTGTACTACCACACCAGCAAGGGAGATGGGGGTGCAGGCGAGGTTGGGAGGAGACACAGCTGGGACAGGTGACCCAAAGGGACCAGAGGGGTATTTCAGATTATATGGCATCATGCTCAGGATATAGGATGTGGGGAAGAAGGAAGAATGAGGGAGAGGTGGTGTTTGCTTTCCAAGTAACCATCATGTGCGATGGGGCCATGCTCTCCTGGGTATGGCCGAACACCTGCCTGCCCATGGGAAGCAGTGAATTAAATCCTTGTTTTGTTTTGTTTGCATGCACAGCTTTTGCTTTTCCTATTAAACTGTCTTTATCGCAAAATGAGTTCTCTACCTTTTACTCTTCCAATCTCTCCCCAGGCTCCCTGGGGCTTGGCTGCTGGCTGGGGTTAAACCATGGCACCCTGTAACTGTGGCAGGACTCTAGATTGCTTTTTTTTTCCCCCAAACTAGACTATTTGAGTTTCTATACATACTCAAGCAGCGTTAGAAAAAATACATTTTTAGAAAATTAAGAACTAGAAGTCTCAAAGGTAACCAGTAACTCTATAGTCTGTTTTCTTCAATTCTGTCAGGTAAAAAATATTAATATGAATATTAATGAGATTAAAGTGGCTTTTGCATGTGCTTTGCAAAACTGGAAAATCAAGGAAGAAGCATTGTTTGTGATTCCTCCCACAGAAAAGGAATTGCATTAAAGAGAGAAGCTCCAGAATAAAGAAATAACCCTGAAGTGCAGAAGAAGGACTGAATTTCCTACTGAAAATAATGCTCAAATTAACCAAAGCCCCTGATAAGTTGTTCTGAAGTGCTGTGTTGGGTAATCATTGTCACCTTTTGTTAGCAACATGCAGTTATCTAAATGATGCCTTGTATTAAATATAGTCAATTATGAATTTTCATTCATCGTACAGTGTCTCATGGGAAAATCCTGAAAGCTGGAAAATTGGCAAGTAAAGGCACAGAGGAGCAAACCATCGTCTTCTTCAGTTTCTTTACTATTTAATATGGCAATATTGACTGAAACTGTGGAAATGCTGTGTTAACTGGAGAACAAGTAGTGTACCTAACCAGTACTTCGAAAGCAGAAGAACTGTGAAAATTTGAGTTTTGTGGACTGGGTAGCTGAATCTTCTCTAATCATGGCAAGAAATAGTATGGATTTGCACATATCTTGGAGAACCAGCTGTGCTTTGGAAATTATTTTTTGCCTTTCTCACTCCAATACCATCTGTATTTGCCTATTCACTTGCATAAACAGAAATAAGATAGAGTTTGTAGACAGTAACTACCTCTCCCCTTACATCTGGCAATTTGCAAAGGCACGCATAAGGCACAATCTTGAGGGAATATATTTAAATGGTGTTTAAGGAGGTTTTTTTTTTCTTTTTCTGTTTTAAGCCTAAAGGAACAAGGATCAGGAGAAGGAATATGGTATGTAATTACATTTAATAAAATAAGAGAATTGTTTGCTAACAGCTTGTTAACAGTTTCTAACTGCATTAGGCTTCTTTCTGCAGCCCCAGACAGCAGCAAATCTAGGTTAGCTATTGTCTCCCTCCAAAAGGTGTGGACAGATACAGATGGCTCCTATAGGACACCAATGGCATGCACCTGTTCCAGAAAGCTGTTCCAGGTGCTCTGGGGCGAGTGGGATAAATTGGGAAGCAGAGCCATGCCTCCAGCGAGGGCAGGGAACATGCCTTGTCTCCCCCAGCAAGCTGGATATGAACATGAGGGTGGTTTGCAGAGAACCCAGACCCACCAGCTAAAAGCAAAACAGTGAAAGGGTCGCTCATAGATTTCCTGGCTCATGCACTGTGGTCCATGCTATTGATACCTGCCACAGCCTTGCTTCAGCTGGTAAAAAATGTTTCATTTCCCATCATGAGTTCTGTGTTTAGTCTTGGGGACCATGAGGATATCTTCGTGAGAAAGCAAAGTTAACACTGAAAATTTCAATTCTTCCCTGACAAATGTATCTCCAAAAAGACTGGGATTGGAAATAAAATTTTTCTGAGACTATGTGTTCAAAAGCTGTTGACTTGTGAGGAATCTGGGGCAGGAGTCATTGCTAAACATTTAACTTAAACAAGAAATTTCTTCAATTTCTTGCTTTTACCTCAGAAAGATTTCTTCTGCATCCTAGTAAATATATATTTAGCAACAGCATCTGCCACATCAAGATACATTTTTACATGTTTACAGTATTTTTAACATTGGAATTTTAATGCAATGCTGTCTGATTGCATAGTACTGCACCACACTAAAAAAAACCAAAGCAAAACAAACAAAAAAACTAATTATAAAGAAAAGTCTAATCTTTTCATCCTTAACCATTATCATTTATGTCAGCAAAAGGATCACCAGCCCCATAATAATTCACCCCATGTTCCCTTTTTGTGACTTGAAGTGTATGGAAAGGGATCATTCTGTAATAAATGTCAAATGCATGTTTTATCTAAATATCTCAACATACTCTACTGACAAAATTTAGTTAAGGATAATTTATACTCTACAGTAGCCAATGTAATCTATGGGTTCTTTTAAATTGCTTTTTTGTTTCTGAAATAAACTGTGTTGGTTGTGAAGCATGAAGCAGAATTTAAAGCAATATTTCATAAATCTGTCACTGAAGATTAAAGCAATCTTTAATTTACAAATGCTATAACCAGCTCTGTATGTTTACTTTGCAGAGCTTTGAAAAATCAAGCATCTCTCATGCTTCTAACCAAAGCTACTCACACCCTCATAGAAGAGCAACAGCCAGGGCAGAAACTCTTGGTGCAGCTCCTTTAAATCTCCACTCACTGGTGTTTTTCAGTACAGCTGAACTCAACAGCACAAAGGGCAGCCTATGAACACAGCAAAGGGAACACTGATCTTTCCTGCTTCCCACCCATAACTGGAAGCTAGAAACTGTCCCATGATCCTCACACATTGACTGAAGGTAAATATGGACCACTCCAGCTATGAATAGTCAGCCCAGCCAGTCTTGTTCACCCTTTAAACTCCCAGCTCACCCAGACTCTCATGATTGCAATGGTGTTCCCTCTACCTTTGTTTTTGTCTTGCTCCTGCCCTCTGGGAGCATTGGTATTAAGGCCATTTTTTCTGGCCAACCTTTAGCTCTTGGTTTCCCACCACTACTCCACCTCCCTGCTCAGACGTAAGTTAAATCCTCCTTCCTCATGCCCTCGTGGGTTATCAATACCTTGTTTATGTATCATATGGATGTGAAATATTATAATGACGTTGACTTCTAAGAAGAGCTGGTTGTTGTTTTCAGTGAAACAGAAGGCAACTAATTTCAGTTTAGTATTGATGGAAAGCAATTTAAAGAAAGGAAAACAAACCAGTCAACACACTTAAATGGAAGAAAATAATTTTGACTTGAAGAAGGCATGCTTCCAAATAGACATTTTAATAAAGGAAAAGGCTAGGATGACAAGTCAGTCTAAACAGTATTTACAAACCCAGGCTGAACAGTTCATTGGCTGTGAATATTCTCCGGGATATAAGTACCTACACTGTACAGACCACCAGTTTCACCCTTCTGTATCCCATTGCTGTAACAGCCTTTGCCATTAGTCTCTGTGATGTTCTGGTGTGACGCCTTTCAGTTTAATCCTTGCATTTTGATAAAAGAGTTAAATACTGCTTTAGACAAAGGAAAAAAAGAATAAAAGAGAATGATTCCTTCATCATTCACTTTCTGGGTAAATTGAGGAAAAACTCAATCTGCACAGGGAGTGCGTCGTAATTACTGAACACAAAGATTTCTGTTGCTTGAATGCCTCTTAAATTTTCTGAATTTAACCTAAGAAGTCCAAATTAACCTTTTCAATATTTTTTATTCTGTCTCTGTTTTTCTTCTCTTCCCACAATATTTACTGAAATTTTGTGCTTAACTTTATAGATCAATAAACTTTGCATCCAAAGGAAAAACACTGTGCCCACCTGCATTTCCAAAACAGACTTTTGTGGGTTTATGTTACCACTTACACCACCATCGCAATTCCCTGTATTTTCCAGGGAAATATCTCACTGAATACATCCCTTAGTCTTTTGTCTAAATTTGGTCACAGTGCACAGGAAAATAACTTTATTTAGAGTAAGTTGCTGGTATGCCAAGATCATTGCCATTCAGTGTGATCTCATTGTTTCCTTACAGCTTCTCTTGTGTGGCTGTTTTATATGGAAATGGAAGGAATTTCAGAGTGAGAACTCTTATTTATTCTGTGCTTGCACATCACCTCACATTATGTGACACACTCTGGAATAGACAATAATAGAATAAACAACTATACTGAGCTTGACAGATGATATTAAGTCATCGTACACTGCACTTAATTACTGAAAGCACTGAATATATGCAACAGTTCTGTGAAATAGGTTATAGGTTTATCAAAGTTCAAATATAATTGCTAATTTTTGTTCACAAGAGTCTTGTCTTATTACTTGTTATGTGGGAGAATAGACCAATCCCCCAATCTCACTACAACCTCCTTTCAGGCAGCTGCGGAAGGCAATAAGGTCTCCCTGGGCCTCCTCTTCTCCAGGCTAAACACCCCCAGCTCTGTCAGCTGCTCTTCACAGGACTTGTGCTCCAGACCCTTCACCAGCTCCACTGTCCTTCTCTGGACTCGCTCCAGACCCTCAATGTCCTTCTGGAATTGAGGAGCCCAAAACCGAGCACAGTACTAGAGGTGTGGCCTCACCCGAGCCAAGTGCAGGGGGACAATCCCTGCCCTGGTCCTGCTGGCCACACTGTGTCTGATCCACGCCAGGGTGCCTCTGGCACTGCCACTTGGGCACACACAGGCTCATGTTCAGCTGCTGTCACCAGCACCGACGGGTCCTTCTCCGCTGGGCCACCTTCCAGTCACGCTGCCGCTTCCAGTAGTACTGCATGGAGTAATTGTGGCCAAAGTGTAGGGCCTAGCATGTGGTCTTGTTGAACCTCATGGCCCTGGTCTTGCCACTTCTATCCAGCCTGTCCAGGTCCCTCTGCAGGGCCCTCCTATTGTCCAGCAGAATGACACTCCTATCCAGCTTGGTGTCATCTGCAAACTGACTGAGGGTGCCCTTGATGCCCTCAATCATTGATAAAGATGTGAAACACAGCTGGCCCCACTACTGAGCCCTGGGGAAACCCACGGGTGACCAGCCACCAGCTGTATGTAGCATCTTCCCCTTTCTGGGCCCGTACATCCAGACCATTTTTACTAAGTAAACAAAGCCCCCATCGATGTCATGAGAAGCTAGTTTTTCCAGGAGAATACTGTGGGAAATGGTGTTAGAGGCTTTACTGAAGTCCAGGTAGACACATACACAGCTATCCCTTCATCCACAGGCCTTTTGTCATGTAAGAGATCAGGTTTGTCAAGCAGATCTGCCTTTCAGACACCCATGCTGGCTGAGCCAGGTCCCCTCCCTGGCTGTCCTGCCATGCTGCATGGTGGCACTCAGCATGACATTCCCCAGCACCAGGGTCAAGCTCACAGGCCTGTAGCTCCCCAGATAAGCCTTCTGGCCCTTCTGCCACACACTGCAGGGGCTCCTAGACTGTCCCTTCTCACCTGTATTGTATTCCCAGCAGACATTTCTACGTTCAAGTCCCCCATGAGAACAAAGGCTAGCAATTGTGAGACTTTTCCCAGCTGCTTTCAGAACATTTTGCCTGCTTCTCCCTCTTTGTTGTGTGGCCAATGAATTAATTGCATAAGGAAGGATTAGTGATAATAACTGCACAATAGTGTCTTAATGGGCAGAATGGTCCATGTGGAAGTGAAGATTGGGTTTCTAAAATTATGGCCTATTGCTCACCATATAAAACTTTCTTTATAGCTCTGTGGATGTTAATTTCCAGTGTTAACATCTTTAATGGTAGTCAATGACCTCATCTTTGTGGACATTGGCGAGACATTGAAATCCTCTCTACAATATCAAACTTTGATGATGTTGAAGAATTCTCATCTTCTATCTTCAAGTTGTAGAAATAACGTCTATAACATGGGAAAACTGCTCCTGTTTGTGCTATCCTACCTTCAGCTTGCAGTCTTCATAATTTAACAGTAACTAAAAAAAAATTAGATTGGGTGGACTAAATCCCAGGTGAGCCAGACTTTCTGAAGATCTGCCCTCTGATACTGCCAGTCAAATGGTATGGGAGAGAAGATGTGGACGATAGCAGCTATAATGTAGTTACAGCTTTCTGTCAATCCTTGTTCAGAGCAAAAGCCTCATGGAACAAAGCAGCTCAGAGAAGATAGTTCATAGTGATCTTTGTCTGCAGGGAAATAGAAATCGGCTATCACCACAACCAATTAAGTAATTGCCTTCCAAAAAGAACTGATGCATGATGTCACATAACAGAGGTAAGTGGCAGAACCTAAGAGCATCTGAAGATGATTTCAGTAATTATACTGCATTGTTATATTACAGTAATTATATTGCATTCTCACACTCAAAGATATAGAAAACTTAATTTACAACTTTCTGAAACTACCTTGTAATAGAACTGCTAGCATAACCTTCAATTTGCTAAGCACTTATTGTGATACAAATAGGTATCTCTTAAATAGGTAGTTTTTGTAGAATAAAAGTTATGTATCCAGCCTTTAAAGTGCCAAATTAAAATTTACATGGCAGATATTCACTGGGGTGGTTTGTTTAGTTTAAATTTTCAATTCATACGGAGCTCTGTTGTTTAAAAAGTGATAAATTCTAGGCCTTTTCTTTTGTAATAGGAGTTAGAAAATAGCAATTTAAGTTTTTACAAGTGAAAAAAACTCATTCTGCTAGTTTTAGGTAGAATAATGGTCCTGTCAGAGAACAAATATTCAAGCATGGACAATACACAATATATTAAAAATACACCTCATCATTATTGTAAGTATCAGAAAACAGATTGTTTTAAAAATGAGTTAAACATTGTACACTTCATTGCTTTAAGCATTTTAGGCAGTACCTTCCCAGATTAAATCCTATGAGATAATTACAGGGCACAAAAAGACCTTTTCACAAATTCACTGGGGATTTTTTAAAGTAATTTATTCATGAAAACTGCTGCAGATGAAAAAAACGAATGTCTCAAAGGCAACACTGTTATAAAAGACAGCATTGTGACTCAGCACACTGTGAAACAAGCTGTAAGTCCTGGTTACATATTCTCTTTCCTTCTCAAAGCAAGTTGCACCTTTACAAATGGCAAGACCAAGAAAAGAAATCTGAGCACATGAGGAAGTCAGAAGATTGCCTTATAACCGGTGGGAGAGTGCAGTGAATCACCAATTAACCCAATTCTAAACCCTTTCCTATTATTTTTTTCTTAAGTACATAGAGACATAGATATATTTAATTCTGAAGTACTAGCAAAAATCAGACATTGTCTATTAAAACCAGAGCTATGCCTTAAGTCACAGTGTTCACTTTTTTCATTGGCTTTGAACCTGAAAGCAATGACAGCTAAAAGAAAGGTGATTGTCTTATAGTTTATAATGTAGGACAGCATGAGGACAAAATTTGCTTCAGATCTTTACATGTATGAGTCAGTTCAGATCTTAGGCCCTTTTGGCATTTGATACCTCTAGAGGTCTTCATTAATCCCTTGCAAAGTTACAAATCCTATGTGCTGTGACAATGTGTTGCTAAGACTTTGTTGCTTCTAGGCACTGGATCCCAGGAGTCAGCCGTGGTCACAGGTGTGTTTTTGAGGTCTGCTATATATTTAGAAATCCTGGAGTTTGTAGTTATTTCCTTGACAACAAGCAAGTGCCTATTACGTACTAGGTGGGCAGATGAATGGATTAAAGCACAAAAACTAAGTAAAATAAAAATACTCCAAATGTATCAAAATGAAATACTGTGAATAAAGGGACAAACTGCAAAATGCAAAGAACATTCAAACTATTTTTTCATAAATCACCTTTGAAGACTGTTAAAAGTTGACTATTATTTGGTGAAATGGTTCAGGTTGAAGTAAATGGTGCAGCACTATTATTAAAAAATCTAAAATGATCATTTTTGTGTCAAAAAGATGACTAGCGAGAGGAAAGGCAATTTCACAAGTAGAAGATTTGTTGCACGCTGATGCTTTACAAAGTTATGCAAAGCAATCTTTTTACAAAAAGACTATGAGTGCACTAATGTACACAGAGTATTTTAGGAGCATTATGCAGTATTTGTAATAAATATGACCTTGGCACACTACAGCGCAGGTTGAGAGAAAGCCTGCACTAAAAATACCCTTCTTAACTAGAACAGTCACAACCTTATACAGCAGAAGGAACAGATATCCCTGGTGATGTGATGAGTCCAACTCTGTATTGAAGGAACACATACAAATTATGATAAAAGGTTAAGTTTACTACAATATAGGGAATGGCAAAGCAAGGTTACCATTCCAAAATCTGCTCAGCTGCAGCAGTATACACTATTAGAGCAATACCCAGCATTTGCTTACAGAATATGATTGAGCAAAAATGGCCACACTTGCTCAGATCAAATGTTCACCTCAGTGCATCCTGTCTCTGACAGCGGATAATAATGTATGACCAGAGAATCAAAAGAGAGGAAGAATATAACAATATTTCCCCCTGTAAGCTTACAGCCCTACATATGATTTAGCAATTACTTAAGGCAGTGGTAGCATCTTTGCACTTCACAGCTCCTGAGGTTTCACACTCTCACAGAATTATTTCTTCACCTCTGTTGGCTTGCCTACATGCTCGGAAAACAGAAGAGTGAACAAGCAAATAAGGAGCTGTTTCTCCCCTGAGTTTTCTGTAGGAACATGATCTTGTAAAACATAGTACAAGCTGGGATTTGCAAGCTTAGTGTTAGCATGGATTCCCACACCACAGGGATGCAGGATGTTGGGTCAGGGCTGGCGCTCACATCTGCAGAGTATGGTCTCTAAATGTCACTCAGGACATGGTCACTTGAGTGGAGGGGAATCTGCCTCTTACAGAATTTGTGGGGTTTTGGGTTTACCCTTGCGAACTGATGAAATGACCTTAAAAAAAAAAAAAAGAAATCATAGTTAGACCAAGAATGTGCTGTGTTCTATTTAAATTTTAAGGAGTGTGAGCTCTGGGCCAAGGACAATCTATGAGAAGAGACAAAACTATGCAGTGAAAAACTGCAGGACATTAATTAAAACCAGAAAAAATACTACCCAGATGTTAGTATTAATAGGTATTAGCTGTACATGTGAGGAGCAAGTTCTGTGCTTTTTTAACTAGCCTAAAATATTGATTTCTCATTCTTGTTTTTTCTCACTTTAATGTTGTACTGAGTTTTCTTTCATGTGAATTTCAAATACTGTCTTGAATGTCTTAGCTTCAGATTTAAAGTTCTCCTACTTCTTCAACAGTTTAGTAAACAGCAAAATTCTTCTTGTTCTTTTGTACAGTTTGAAGTTTGTGAAACAACCACTCTTTCTGGGGCATGTCAAAAAGAGAGCTGAATTAATCCTGTAATTTCTTCTATTTAGTACCAAAATAACATTAAAGTAATAGATAATAGAGCATTTATCTTCACTGGGATTCAGGAAAACACTCAAGATAATCTCATTCACTTTAAAATAACAACACAAATTTTAAAAAACCAACAAAAATACAAAAAAGGGAGAAGATGCCTGTCTCAGATCTGAGGTACTCTAACGTAATTAACAGTGAAATGGAATCTCAGCAGAATTAAGTGATCAGTTCGCCAGGAATCCAGCCGGCCAAATCCAGAAAGGGCTGTCCTGTCAAACAGATGCCCTTTGCAGCATGCCCAGAAGGTCACCAAATTCAGCATGCTTTGGAACAAGCTGTGGAAGGGCTTGTTCCAGTGTCTGAAGCCATCTCAGATGGTGCCCTGCCAGTCACCTTTAAAAAAATAACTGGAGGGATCCAGCTACAGTGGTCCCGCTGACTGCAGCTGCTGCTGTCTGGCCTGGAGAAAGAGGTGATTCCTCATTCCTTCCCACTGATTTCTGAAAACCACAGGGTCACACAGTGAAAATATTCAGTGAAACTCATGTTTCTAAACATAAAATGAAAGTGCTGACAAACATTAATTGAGCTGCTAGAAACAGTTATTAAAATTATATTGAGCAGTTTAAGGGAGACCTCCCTTTTTGATGACTGTTTTCATTAACATCATTCAATCTACCTGCATGCACTACAGCAGGCAAATTCCTTTTGCTTATGCAGAAATGTGATTAGGCAACCTAAAATGTCTTTTGTCTATTTATAAATATAGAGTCTCTATGAGATTAATTACATTAAATGCATGTTTTGTTATGGTTTTTTTCTGAAAGTTTGTATTTAAGTATCAAGGAGTCCTCCAAGCTGAATTAACAACTTGCAACTACAAATGTCTTCAAAATTAATTATGAATGCAAGCCTTGGCTCAGAAACGCACTTGAGCACTTGCCCAAGTCCCACTGACACTGAGATAAAAAATCTACTAAGAAGAGCAAACCTTCATCTTTTAATATGTAGAAGCATCTTCCACACAGTTTGAGCAGTCCTTAACTGTTTGTTTTAAGCTTTGACCTTTACATGTGGTGATGGAAAAGGGAAACTATAATGGGCTGGTACCAGGGAGATTGATATGCAGAAAGAAAGAGGAGTCTGGAGAGCCGTGGAGGGCTGAAGGGAAAATGATGAGGGTGTTGTTGTTTGCCAACATCTGGGCACCATCCAGCTGTTTGCTCCTAGAAGTGTGTATAAGTAGAGAAAGCAAGACCAGTTGTTCACTACATCATAAATTACTACATTGTTCAAGCTGAAGATAAGATTAACTATGTCAGCCATCTTCATTGCTCTGCCTTATCTCTTCTTGTCAGAGGAAAGCAAAGGCTGAAGTAGAGCACTTAGACCTTTAATTACAACATTCCTCTTGGTGAGCAGTAAAGACATTCCTTTTCCAAAGGCAACATTAGAATGAAGGATTGGTAAAAGCCTTTCCTACAGGCGTTCAGTAACAACCATTGTAATCAGTAACATCTTGCTACATTTTCACACAATTTTAGCCAAAGATAGTTGTTTTCTGGGAGAAGAGGACAATTGCAAGGAGTTTTGAAGAAGCTAGTTGGAGATGTTTCCATCACTACCAATTACAAAACTTGTGTTCCTGCAGTGCCCATGACCCATGTGAAGGGTTTGCAGGTGACTGCTGCAGTTACCTGGCACAAATTGGGCTAGCCAAGTATCAAACCGAATATTATTTTAGCCATCAACAAAGCTATGTCTACAAATGCTGGAGTTCAGGAGACACAAAAAGTTGGTTATTTCCAGGACAGTGAGGTCTTTAAATCAGGCTGTATCCTCATGTTTGGTGGGTTTTTTTTTTTACTTTTTTAGGTTGGTTTGTTCGTTTCCTTTTGCGGGGGTTGGTTTTTTTGTCTAACATATTACATATACCATTGTCTTGGGTTTATCTTGTAAGGTTTTGGCAGCAGGGAGGCTGCAGAGGTGGCCTCTGTGAGAGAACAATAGCATCCGCCCCTATGTCAGACAGAGCCTGTTCCAGCTGGCTTTAAGCTGGACCCACTGCTGACCAAATCTGAGTCCTTCAGCAATGTTGGTAGTGTCTCTGCGATTACACATTTAGGAAAGGGTAAAAAATGCTGCACAACAGCAACAGGGAGAGAGGAATGAGCATATGTCAGAGAAAACACTCTGTAGGTGCCAGGGTCAGTGCAGACGGAGGGGCAGGATGTGCTCCAGGCATTGGAGCAGAGGTTCCCTCTGGAGCAGCCCCTGGAGCAGACTGTGGTGAGCCAAGGCTGTGCCCCTGTAGCCCCTGGAGGTCCCCAGGGAGCAGAGATGCACCTGCAGCTCATGCAGGACCCTGTGCTGGAGCAGGCGGGTGAGCCCCAAAGGAGATGTGAGCCCATGGAAGACGCCAGGCTGGAGCAGGGCTGCTCACAGCTCTGTGGCACTGTGGGGCACTCGCGCTGCAGCACTCTGCTCCTGGAGGATGGCACCCCAGGGAAAGGACCCAGGCTGGGGCAGCTCATGAAGAAATGCAGCCCATGGAAAGGACCCATTTTGGAGGGATTTGTGTATAACCAGAACAGAGAAAGAGTGAGAGAGGAAAGGAGTGGCAGAGACTGAGGCTTCCTTTTCCCATTCCCCTGCATTGCTTGGAAGTAGGAGGTAGAAGAGTTGGGAGTGAAAGTGAGCCTGGAAAGAAGGGAGTGATAACAGATATGTTCTTATTTCTCATTACCCTACTCTGTTAATTGGCACTAAATGAAATTAATCTTCCTCAAGTTGAGTCTGTTTTGCCCATGATGGTACTTCCTAAGTGATCTCACTGTCTTTCTCTCTCCATTTTTTGTATTTTCTCCCCCATCCTGTTGATGGAAGGGGGAGTGAGAGAGTGATTTGGTGGGCAACTGGCAGCCAGCTAAGGTCAAACCATTATGAAAACACAGCCATTATGAAAACAAAAGAAGAATAATTATTATAATGAATTTTAATTACATATGTGAACACTGAGAGAAAAACCAACAGCATGCCAACACCTCCAACTTAGATCATTTGTTAAGCAGAACTCGCTGACTAAATCAATGGGATGGGTTGTTGTCCATTAACCCAGGGCAGCATCCTACTTCTGTACTTCGGTAAGAAACAACATGAGTGATCAGATGAGCCATTTATCATATGTAGCAGAATGAATTATTACGCTTAAGGAACATGTTACATGTTAGGCAAATGCTGATCAACAACTGTCTCAAAAAGAATATAGCCAAAATGCAGAAATCCCAAAACATATTCTCAATTTAAGTGTACTGGTAGCATCATTAATTGTTTCTAGTTCCCTTCTGTTTTGCTGCTTTGCGTTTTAGTTTTCCAGAGTCTTTAAAACTGTGAAGAAATCAGAACATACATCAAAACCTTCCTTTTGTTTCTCAAATTGATGGAGAGAAAAGTCAGCTGGGAAGGAAACTCATTACTCAAGCGAAAAACAGACATCAGCATACCCTGATCTCATTTGTGCCATTCCCTGTCATGCCATAATTTGTCTTTTCCTATCTTCATTGTCAGCAGGGACTAATTTCTATGCTGGAGGGTTTTCTATTCCTTATGGAGCCTGATGCTTTCTTCTTCCATCTTTTAGCATAATTGCATTTGGAATTTGCAAGGACGACTTCCAAATTTGTTTTAAATTCTATTTTGTTGGGAATCCCTGGGAATGTGCCTCTATTTGCCAAGCAAAAGAGTTCAGACACATCCACTACAAAGAGCACAAAGGAGAAGGGAAATATTTGGACACACTGGGTAGCTAAGATTCTAGCATCAATCGAACAGAATCCATAGAGGTGGTCCTCAAGCTCCCATACACTTCTCATGCTTCTCAGGTGGCTTTTATTGTTCTGTGGTAGATAAATCTCCTTGCCAACATGATCATCATCTTACGTAAATGAAGACTTTAAGTTACAAGAATAGTTCTACTAAAAAGAACTTCTTCTGGTCAATTGGTTCTTGATCCAAAATTATTTGCTATCCTTCTGCAGATTTTCAGCATGATAAAGCACCAGCAGGTGTATGATCAACATCTCTCATCTGTCATGACAAAAATATGCATGCCCTCTAAAACACTTTTCTGCATTGGATTTGCTGTTTAGCAGAATATAGTCCACAAAATACAAGGCCAACTGCAAGGATGTCTTGAACAATACCATGTACTGTTACTCTTTCCCCAAAAACAGTCCCTCAAAATATGATATTAACAATATCATATTATTTTGTAAAAGGATGTTGAAACAGGAAAATACGCATTTTTGTATAGTTCACATGCAGAAATGTGATGTATTATGTGAGTGTATATACACAGATGTCTAAACACACATACTCTTGTATACAAATAATGACATGCTTCATTAGATTGTCTGCAGTTACCTCATTTTCCTTTTTAATTCACATCAGTTTATTTTTAAAGACTGAGCTATTTGCAGTAATATTCTGGAGTCTGAGTCCAGCAGCAGAGAGATTAAAATAGGTTTGAGACAAAATGGTATTAAAGTGATGTCCTGCTTGTACCTACACTTGAATTGTCAATTGACAGCAGCACAGTATCACACTTCAGCTGCACAATCATTAAATCAACAGTGCTGTTACAAGATGAGGGTTTTTTTCCTTTTACGGCCATATAAAGAAACAAACATATGAGCATACAAATATAAAGAAATGCAAATTTACAACTTGGAAATCTGATGAGAGTGTTTTGCTGACTTGGGGAACATGTCACTGAAGAAAGTCAAAAAGCAGAAGCCAGAGCCAATGATTTTGGTGGACCATCTCTCAGCCAACTGAATACATGATCACATAAAGGCAACCAGCAGGATTATACTTTGTCATGTCTAAGATTAAACCTACTCAATACTCTTCCTTCTGAAAGCAGATATTACAGCTAAAACCTTTAAGAAAGTAGACTGCTTAAACATTTAATCTTTCATGTGTTTTGCATATAGCAATACAAGTAAGTTCTCCTGGTTCCAGTAAGAATTTTGTCAGCTTAATTAAAAAAAAACAACCCAACTTTGTACTGAGCATGTTTGCTTTAATCATACTTCCTTCTCTTTGGGGGAAGTCAGTTAAAGGAAGAAATTACATTTTATTTTTTTAAGGGATCAAAGGGGAAAAAATCAGTGCCACAAACACTACTTATAGCTAATTACCTATAACAAGCTACAAACTTACTTTCATTACAAGATTTTTGCAAAGACAAATATCTATTTGACATTTTGTTTAATAAAGATAGGAATAACTGATTCTAATAATGCAAATACAAATAATTAATATTTTATTTATAAGATATTATAAAATATTATAAAATCTATTTTAAGTATCCTAAGCTTGAGAAAATTTTACTATCTGTGGTTGTGTGTATTACATACATATAGTTTAATACAAATACACATATATTAAATATATGGATAGAATTGCAGAGTTTGAAACGAAAGAAACCTGTTTACTTGCCCAGTTCAGAACTTCCAAAAAGTAATTATGTCATGGAATCTCTTTCAAATTCCTTACAATGTTTCGGGGTGTGATAAAAAGAAGGCAGGGGGTGGGGGGGGGAATAGGGGAGAGAATCAAAACAGTTCCAAGAACTAACAAATTCTGCTCCAATAGCTTAGTTGGCAACTTTTAGGACACTACAGAAGGGAGGGAGGTATTCTGAAAATGTTTGATGAAGGTGACCTTTGAGGGACACTCAGAAGTGCTCTGACTTGGAATCTTTCACTGTTAAAAATGCCTCACAGACTAATGTTAGAATCTGGATCCAGAGTCAAATAAAACTTGCAGAAATTCGCTGAATTTGTAGTTTCACAAAGAAATAAGACACCAGGTACCTCAGTTCCAGTCTGATGCAGAGACCAGGAGACATTACTGGTAGATAGCTTTGGTTCAGAATGAAATAATTCACAATAGAGCAAAACCCAACTCTTTTTACACTGAATGGTTTTGAAACAAATCACTACTTCTTTGTCAAAGCCCGACTATTGTATTAAAGATGGGAAAATCCATCAAGAACTACAATAATCTTTATTAAAAATGACAGTAGATAAAAATGTAACAGAATTTTTGTATGTGAAAGTTTCTTTCAAAATGTCTTCTGAAGAGCTGGGACTCCATGTTTTCTTTTGGAAAAATAATAGGATTGCTGGATGTATATTACTGATATTTTTATCTAAGACATAAAAATATCTTTCAAGGGCACACTCAATCTTACAATCTTGCAGAGGAAAGTGTTCAATGCTAGAAGAATAGTTCTAAGGGTACAATCAAAATCATTGATCATCTTGGAATTAATAATAGGGATGATTATCTGGCACTACAGATTTATAGAGATTTTGTTGCTTTCTGTTATTTTATGAGACCTTATGGGAATTTTCTGATGATGAACAAAACCTCACTTCTGAAAACACACTTCAAACAACATAAGCAGTTGTGAAAGCTCATGGAGCAAAGATTTAAGCCTGAACTTCACATAGCTGCATGCAAGAAATGTCTCCCAAATACATGTGTTCAGAACTCCTTTTTAATCTTCTTTATCCCTTTTTCCCCCCCATACTTCTTCAAATGCCTATCTATTCTCTTCCAGCATTTTTAATGAATGAAGGGTTTCCCCCCCCTCAGATCAAAGCTATAATTCTAAGGCCTGATGAGAGTCTTGATGAGTTAAATTTATATTTGAATGCAGAATTTAGCCACACTGCCTTTATTTAGAATTAATTATTCATTGATAATACGAGCAGACTTTTTTCATTCTAGTACTCCTGCAATGAACTACAGAACAGGCTTAAATCACAAAGTTGGAGATAGGCATGCATGGCAGCAAAAATCAATTATTTATATTCCATTTAAGAAACATTTAACCATTCATTCATCCTGAGAATAGAGGCTAGTGCTTAAAGCACTAAACTACATTATAGGAAGGAATAGTTTAGAACCCCTCAGGTAGAGAGAACAGAACAATTTGGGGCTCTCCCATCCCCAAAAGCGCTCGGGGAGGAGCTCAGGGAGGAGGAAAAATCCAACAGGAGGAACCATCAGCCATGCCAGAGATTTGAATCACAGCCTTCTGTTGATTAGATATTTACTTCCACGACTTTGGCTTTTTAGAGAAAAATTATTTCTTAAGTTAATTTGGAATTTGATTCAAACTGAAACAGTTCTGACTTTACATTTGTTTGGGGCAAAGAATGGTTAAATTTTATCTTTTTGTAGGTCTTTTCATAGGATTTTTTCACTTTTAATACAAATCCAGCCAAGCCAGTCAACAGTGACAAGGAAGTGCTTTTGAGTTTTACTTTAATAAATCATAATCATAAACACATCATGTCTCTGTAGTGACCATCTATGGCAGAAAGTTCCCAGGCTGCAAGGACAGCTCTGCAGAGACAGCGGCAGGTTCTCATGGCTGCTGCACGGACCAGAACAGACACAACACGGCTCTGCCTCCACCATGTGGCCTCACGCTGGCACAGACGGATCGCCAGCAGATTAAACACAACCACTGCACAAACCTCCCTCATCTGAGAAAAGAGAAACACAGTAATTCACTGAAATGCGGTACTGCATTTTGTATGTGAACCACAACTGTAGAGGATGGCAAATACTACATTAATAGCCAAGACAGCAACATATTTTTTTACTGAAGTTAAATTGCTGCTTCCATTATGGTCTCTGCAGAAAAGACATTTGCTGTGCAATACAATTATTTTGCCATCTTTTGATCAGATCTTCACAATTTCTTAATATTCTTCAGATTATAGTGTAGCTCTTTCTTCCCCCAGGTTTCAGTTCGATACTTCAAAATAATATCCTGTTTGCCCATGTAAAATTAGTCCAAATACAACAACAACAAAAAAATCAATTGGACCAATTCTGCCCTGATCAACAGCTGCTTCTGTCTTCATTGGGAGATAGAGATTAAAGGCTACAGACAATAGAGCAAGAAGTGATGAGTGGAAGAGCACAGAGGGTGAGATAGTGAGGGCCACAATCACAGGGATGCTCAGGAACCCATCTCGCATGCCTGAAATCCAAACAGTGCAGAAAAACCCAAACACCTCCATGCAGACGCAGGGCAATGACATAATCGGAAACTCAGAGAAACGCTGTGAGACAGCACAAAACTGGAGTGCTGGATGGATATGGACTCTTCAGGCAGATCAGTCAGGGAGGATGAGTGGGTTAAGTATATTCTGTGCAAAAGAGAGGCTCAGACGCTGAATTCTCTGGCATGGATGGCATGAATGTCCATAGTCAATGACCAAAATCATCTGATCCAGGAGATCAACAAACAGAACATTTTGGTGAGTTTCTGTTACAGATGACCATATCAAGAACCAGAATGGGGGGG
>VZRL01000790.1:1235868-1304792 GCA_013397895.1 Origma solitaria
TGGTTGGTTGGTTGGTTGGTTGGTTGGTTGGTTGGTTTTTGGTTTGGGGGGGGTGTTGGCTTTTTTTTTGTAGTTTTTCTTGGGGTTTTTTGGGGGGGTGGGTTTATTGGGGTTTTTTGGGTTTTTTGGGTTTTTGGGGGGTTTTTTAGGTGCTTTGGTGCTCTTGGGAGCCTCTAGTCCTGAAACGGATATTGGTTTTGGTTACAAGTAGCACTAGATATTTCTAGTGTGTGCTGGGCACAGTTTTTCAACAAAGGTGCAGACTAGGCTAATAAAAGCAGTATGTTCGCAAACACATAATAGGTAAAGGATATAACAATCTGGCAATTTTGGCTGCAACGATTATCCATGAGACGGTGGAGTAGTCCCAACTGGAAGATCCTGAGGGTAATAAGGAAGACAGCTACCAGAATGAATACTTGTTCAGAGTTCAGAGCAGAATTTTGTTTGCTCAGGGAACACAGAGGCAGGAAGGCTTCAGGAGAGTTGGTTGATGCTCAAGGACAATCTATTTCCTCAAAGCATAAATTTAAAAAAATCCATCCCAATATTCAGGAAGCCAGGAAGATGAGGCAGGAAATGAGGTTGCCTCAGCTGGAAACTCATGTCTGAGCTCAAACCCAAATGGAAGAAATGGAGGGTACAGTAAACAAAGAGATAGAAAAGGCTGACAGAGCAAAAATCCTCTGCCACGGAATTTTCCGGCAAGGTCTGTTTTCTAGGGAGGATTATATAACTACCAGCAGGATTTCTTCAATCCCCTTTCCAAGCTAGTCAGTAAGGCCCTAAGGTTTGCCCTCCTGTCCTAGCAAGAAGATTCCTTTAGCTATGAGAAAGCCTTCACTAAACCCTGAGTTATCTGCAGACATTTTTTCTCTCAGGTGAAATGTTAATTGTATCTGCAGTCATACAGCAAAAGGTATGAAACTCTCAGCTAACTAGGATTTCTAAACAAGGAAGAAATCAGTTTGCAACTTGCTTTGTTAGTGTTCATGGAAGGTATGCAATGCTACCTTGAAGATCTTATGAAACTAAGGGCCTGGCTTCATATAAAGACTTGTATAACTAATTAAGCCTCTTTTTCTTGGTGAGGTGGTGGGTGGTTTCCAGAGCAAGATCCCAGTCCTAACTTTAAAAGCCAACATAGAAAGAATTATTGCTATGGGCCACAAGAAACATTTTTAGTAGCAGGCATGCTGCTTTGTGTATGTGGTCAGACAGTCATAAAACCCAGATGATATGAATTTAATAAAATCAAGGATCTTCTGCTAATTTGAACATTGACATCATCAATACTACATTGGAAATATTTAGCCATTCTAAAGCAAATCAATTTTGGACTTATACCTCAGTACAAGAGATGTTTGGCTTCACATTTTAACAACATGAAGAATACTTTCATTCTTAATCATGTAGGGTGATGCATTCCCTCTACTTCTTTTTTAGCCCTTCATTTGTGCTGTATTTGTACTATGAACACATATCCAATCATATGGAGGACACACCTCAAACCAGACACTTTAAATTTTGAAACGATTAGGAATATCCCAGACCTCTTAGAAAGCAAAAGTGAAGGTTATAAAGTTCTTACTTTGCTCAAATATTTGCTTTTTGAGAAAATAATACATGCAGTTACAAATGAGAGTACCAAACAATACTAGAAGTTTTTTTCTTTTTCCTTTCTTGCAGCACATATATAATTTCCTTATTTTCACTTGTGATTCTAACTTTAATGTAGGCAGATGGGTTAAATATTCAAACTAACTTATACAAAAGCCAGCGGAAGACACAACTGGGTAAAAAGTGAAAGCAAGTAAGTAATCCTGGACACTGACAAGGAGAACATTTTAGTTCCTTATTTTAACTGCTCACAGAAAACTGATCATCACTGCTTCCATCAAAAACCACACGGTATGAGAGACCCCAAACTGTAACAATATTGTCCCTCTGCTTTAGTTTTAATTTAGCCACTTATAATAAAATTATCTCAGCATTTGGGTCTTGGGATGTTTTCCAGACTGTTGCTCAAAGCTCTCTTTTGCCTGGTCAATTAGAGCTCAGTCCAGAGCAGGGGAAAGCAGAGGAGACCAGCGCTGCCCTCCAGGACAACCAGCAGCACCAGCTGTCACACAAGCTGCTGGCTCTTGGCTGTCCAATTGCTCATGCAGAAGGAGAGAGCTTTGTTTTCCTTCACTGCTCCTCTCAACGGGGCAGTGTGATCAGCTCGTTTCCTTCCCTGCCATGATGAATGTTCAGCCTGTGCTGCCACCTGCTCCAGCTCCTAACAATTATCCTGCTCACAGCAAACGTGTCCATTGTGCTTTCACCCAAGGTGGGCTGAGGGCCTGGATTCCAGGCAACTCTGTGCCGAAAAGCAAGGTTTGCTCTGGAAACCCCAGAGGAGCTGTTTCTGAAGTCCAGTACCCTGAACTCAGGTTAATGCCCCATTTCAAGTCACTTCAAAACCACCCTCTCCACCACTTCTAATCAAGGACTGCAGGCAGGCAAAGAAGTTTTCTATTTACAAAACAATGAAAAAAAATACAAGTTCTACCAACCAAGTCTAAGAAGGGAGAAAACATGTTAGACTAGAAAAAAGCCAGAACACCCTGGCTAGTCATTTTAACAATGCTCTTAATGGAATGGCAATGCAGGCTTATGTTTGCTATTTGTGACAAAAAAGAATAACTTAACAGGGAATTGCTCTTCCATTACAACTTTGAAAAAACAGCTAAGTAGAAATATATTTCCCAGCAGAGCTGTATCAAACATTTATGCTTTTACAGCTTTGCTCTTGTCAAACAATACAGAACAGCATTCCCAAGATCTGTTTGATGGAGAAAAGCATGCTGTATAGATTGGCCTCAACACAAAAAATTAATTATATCATTGTAATTAATAAAACATTCACTAAAATCAAAATGCGAAATGGATGCAATTTAATATAACCATGCTAATATCTCTGCATTTATTCAATTCCTTTGGTGTGAGAGTCTGTGAGAATTTCAATGATGTAGGCTGGTCATCAAATAGACAAGTGCAGAAAAATGACACATTTCTATAAGCAGTCACTTTCCCATTCTAAGGAGACCCTTTGTAGTTGAGTCAGTTCTGCAGATTGAAAATCTAATGAAAACACTCTTTTTAGAGTTTCTAATTCTCAATTGAGTGAATATTAGTGTTTATCACAACAGAAGAAATTTGCTGATAAAGTTTAACTGGAAAGATATAATATTTCAGTGCAGTAATGCATGTACATAGGAGACATCACAAATAAAAGTACATATTTTTCTCTTTTACCCTCAGTACCATTGACAAAATCACTTGGAGATTTGGGAATTTATCTGGCTTGTGAAAAGCGAAAATTTCCCTCTGGTGCATTCATGGAAAGAGTATTTCTTTCTAAAGGGGCAATCCTTCTGAGTTTCTGCAGAAGGTACTTTTCTGCATTCCCTTCAGTTATCAAGTCACTAATGCTATTTCAATGCTCATCACATTGCAGATGGGCCCAGCAATAGATGCTGAATCATTTCTGGTGCCTCATGCTCACCCTTGATGGTGTCGTGGCATTGGGAACGATGTCAAGCAGAATTTCCAGAAGGAAGAAGTCAGGTCTGGGACAGGGCAAGTCTCAGAGCACCACAGGTAAACATGCAGCTGGCAGCCAGGATGAGGGAGAAACCCCCCAGCAGTGTCCCTGGCCAGCAGGGAGGTTTATCTCACCCTGAGCCCTCCAGGAGGCCAAGTGAGTGCCTGCAGCCCAGATTAGAGGCTATAAACCTTAATTGCCCTGGACAGCTGACACGGACTGGTTCAAAGGAGAGAAACTCCAACTTCGCTCTGCTACTGTGCATATTCCTTTGGCTTGCTGAGGTCTGGCTAGAGCATTCCTTCTTTACCCTGGCCCTGGATGTGTACACACTGGTGAATATTGTCCCTTCTGTTACATTTGTCCACAAATATGACTTGGAAGCCTGGATTCAAATTTGCTCTTCTGTACACTTGTACCAAGAAGAGAACATAACCCAGAAGTTGCATATGGGAAGGATAATACTGTCATGGCCAGAAAAAATGGGCAAGGCCATTTCTCGCCTGCATAGAAACAAATAACAGTGATCCAGAGCCTCTTCTTGCGCTCCTTCTCTGTCTCTGAGACACAGCCAAGAATCTCAGCCAGAGTTTAAGATACAGCAAACTGCAGTTATGTTTAGCTAATGAAGCTTTGTTCTTTTTTTTTTTACCCAGAAGGATGTGCCAATGATACAGCTCATGAGGAAGGAGTACGAGTTGCTGTCAATTCCCTAGAAGTGCTGCACACAGAAGATCACTGTACAAAAAGACCTCACTTGGCTACAATCGTACTTCAATCATCACAAAAAGGAAGTATGTGATCAGAAGGCTTAGTCCTTAAACTCTGCTGAAGAAAATCAAGCTGTCAGTGTGACCACTAGCAATTATTTGGATTTAGATCAATAGACAGCCTTGGTACTTTTCTCACCAGCAATGTTTAGTGAAGCAAACCAAATTCAGGCACAAACATCCAATATATAGGGAATAGACCCTTCTCATACTGCACTAGTGGAGTTTGCTACCAAATTCAGTGGAAGCAGAAAGCAATTTGCCAGGTGCCATGGTTAGAATATTTGCCTTGTGTTTCTATGTAATCAAAAGTGGCTTAAAAATATATTTTCCTGCCTTGGATTCTAATTTTTCTGTGCAGATTTTCAGTAAGTTATTATAGGCACTGATAGTATATTTTTCCTAACAAAGTCCTATTTGATTTCCATTATATCCATTAGAATAAACTTGTGAACACTGAGAGCAGTAGTTTGGTGGGTTGACTTACCACAATGCATTTAATGTGCTCTAACCTTTCTCCAGTCCAGCAATATCATTTAGAGGTTTTGATCTCACTGAGCAGAGACTTTTAGAAGTGCCTTCAGACAGACTTCCAAAGTGTGTTATCACAACAAGGACAAATCACTACCAATATGATATTTGCTTAAATTACACTTTAACTTGATGTCTAAAGAACATAAAAATATTGGAATAATACTGACAATTTTCTAAAGAGTTCTGCATCTGATTGAATTTTTTTAAAAAAATTCTAAAACAAGGTTGTATCATGTAGAAAGCTAAGGATGAAAAGCTTTAAACCTTGGGCTTCCTACTAAAAAAATCCCCAAACATTTGCAGGCAACATGATCCATCATGTCTGCACAAACACGGAAATTACTTTAATGTGTCTAACAGAAGGGCAATTTAAAGGGAATTGGGTTTGAGTACTCCTCCTCCATTAGAGCCCAGCGTGAAGTTTAACTTTTATCCAATGCCTGATTTGTTTTAATGCTGAATGATTCATGATGCAGCATAATTTTGTGTCAGGAAAGCAGGACCCTTTTTTTATTGCTGTGACTTGATAACTTAGCCAAAGGATAATTTTAGTGGGTTTGTGGTTTGTCATTTTGGTTGTTTCCCCTGGTGTTCTAAATGATACCAATAATTTGAATCTAGGAAGTATTTAATTTTAAATACTGAGCATTAATGCAGTTTTTAAACTAGCTATCTTTGTGCACTACAAGGTGCCCATTCAGTGTTGCCTTTCCTTGGGGTCATTGATATTTAAGCTGTCTTTGCAAGCTGGATCAGAAAACAGACTGTTTTCTGTATGTTTACATAATTTTTAAAAAAAATCTGTATATTATGCCAGTTTTACAGAGTTGCACAGAGTTTAATAATGCAGAGCAAGAGCAATCTTTATAGGAATACAAGAGGTTTTCTCAATTGGTAGCTGTCGTATCCTAGATCCTTGGCTTTAGAGGGATGTCAACCAGATTCTATATAGTCGTTTGGAATAAAATATTTCCCATAGGGTTTTTTTAATTGCAGTACTCACTTAAATAGCAAAAATTACTTAGCTTTACAGGCATCAGACAATTGCTTTCCAGTTGCAGAATTCATATTTCTCAGGATAAATTGTATCAAGTAGTTTTAAGCTGACTTCATTATTTCAAGGCCCTCATCTTGCTGCACATGCACAAATATCTTTTTTGACAACTTCTAGGTCAAGAGGTTAGTTATGCAAGACAGGAATTTGTAAAAATATTGGAGAATAATGCTACTCAATAGCTGGAAAAAATGCATAAGCCTGGCAATCTTTCCAGTCCAAGGGGTTAGATATGGCAGGGTGAGAGTCATCTCGTGTATATCAGCTGTCTAAACAGGCCACACAGACTTCGTAACATGGAGACAGATAAGTCCCCTCAGAAGGTGATTCCTTCTATTTGCATTGTTAGCAGAAACCTAGACTTTAGGGAGCTAAACCTGGATCAGAGTCATCTCATTAACAAGCAGATGACTGCAATTATGCAGTCACAATTTCAATTTACTTAAAAATGTGTTCTCTCCCTCTCTCTATCTACAAAAATAGCTGTTTGTAGTGGAATATCTCTGGAAAATTGTCTATATTCTTTTCTCATTATCATCTAGATCATTACAGGCACTTCTTTCCTTCCCTAAACAGGACAAGTAAATCTGCAACATTTTATTACCTGCAGACAGGTTTGTATTCTGGATCATGTGAAGTGTGAGGCAGAACCGTTTTTGTTTGAAGTAACTCTGTTGTGCAGAAGTCTTTTTTGAAATTACAGAAAAAGCCTGACATTCACTACACTCCCACAGAGATGAGGACAAGACCAGGAGAACAAATTTTCTGATATTCCATTGTTCAGACAGTAGAAGACACTGGAAGCTACCAGTGGTGAGGCAGGTTTTTCTAGAGACACCAAGTGCAACACTCTCACCAAAAGGAGCCCAAAATCTTCCTCTCCCATGGACCAAGCTGCTACCTGCCCACGCACCTCCACATGTTTCTGCTATTGTGGACAACTTCTGCAGATGAAGATGATCCCAGCACCTTTCCAAGGAAAACCCTTCCAATGCCGATAAATGCAAAGGCATTACCAAGGCCGATGCATTTACAGCGTGTTCCTGATACTTCTTAAACAGCTCCCAAGATCAGCCAGTGCAGAGAAAACCCACATGAAGAGGTTAAATTAACAGGCAGCATTCTTTCATTTCTCATTGCTGACTGAGGAGTAGTAACCATTGCTGGAAGAGAGGGAAGAAAGCTTGGGCAATATTTTCTCTCAACACCTTGCATAAACAGGTCAATCTCCAAGACAGTATGAATTTATTGGTAAAGCAAAGCAGCATCATTGCTTGCTTACTCACACCAAGATGGACATTTTAATCTAGCATTCCGCAATCCTTGCAGGATCCACTTAGGCTGTCTGCTGGTTCAAAGCCATCACCAGACAGTTGTTTTGCATATACACAGGGGGGTTTTGCTGGAAATGGAAACTATTTGCTCACCTGCAAAGGGATGAAGAAAAATAACAGAGGGTGATTTCCTTTTGCAAAATATTGACAAATATTTTAAATCAGAAGTTTTTCCCAGCTAATAAAACTTACCCAGTTTCTTCTAGTATAAATTCTAGTATAAAAATCTCTACAGATATTTGCTCCTTCTGCCTGGGGTGTTTCTGTGCACGCAGCAGTTAACCTAAAGATGAAGAAACCCCATCCAAAGCCTTAAAGATTGCAAATTTATTTCTGTTTAATACTGATTCTGTTTCTATACAGAAATGATGCCTAGAATTTGGCATGGCAAAACCACAGAACTGCACGGTCTTCACTATGGTTAGGTCAATTTTCATGTGTTGGAGATTTTCTCAGGGGACATTGCTGGGGACAGAAGCCATTGCTTCATGCTTGTCTTGAAGTCACCTTGTCTTGTGGGACTGCTGTTGGCCAGATACTGATTTCTCAGGCAGGAGTAATTTAGGAATTGAACTATATCAGTAAAAAAGATGTTTAGAAACTACTGCTAAAGGCTATTTTATACTTATAAGGATCATGCGCTAAAGCCTATCCATCTTCTGGCCTTTAAAATATGTGGCATGGAAATTAGCCTTTGCTGATGTGTTTCTCTAAGTCCAATGCATTCATTTTCGTATGGGAAATGATCTCCAGACTGCATTAATGCACTTAAACTGAGGTTTGGGGTTCAATGGCTGGATAGCTGCTGATCAGCCTGGATCAATACTGGGGTGAGGAATCTGCCAATAATTAACTGCATAAGGGATTGAGTCACTGGTTTGTCCTTTGGCTTGCTGGTTCACCAGTACCAGTTTAACCCAGGGAAACTGGGCAGAACCGTGGTCTTTTGAAACCAAAGCCTGAGAAGCATGGCAGGCTTGTGTTACATGTTCAACACCTGGAGTTTCACATCTGGTAGGACATATGAAGTAAATTAGCGTTCTTTGTGAAGAGCCAAAGCCATCGTTTAGTCCCAGCACAGCATCATTCTCCCCATCTGAGCTTCCTTAGTCTCCTTGGAAACAGATATGCCATCTGCTTTTGATCTAAAGGCAACACAGTTAGCAGAGATGTTACTTATTTAGAGGAGAATTGAAACACACTTGATCAAGTCATCTCCTAAAGCGGCACAACTATCATTCCATTTCTTCAGCACCAGCTCCAAAGCCACAGTGCAGGTGCACAGATGTGAGCACAAGTCAGCCATGTACTAGGTAAAACCCCCACCTATTCCACACAGTCAGAGCCCTCTCTCACTATCGTCCAGTTTCCTGGAGCTAGTTATCCACTGCTGATGACTTCAGACAGGACTGTGAGTTTTCTAGCAGTGTGTAGTAGAAGAAGAAAATGGGAATGTCCAAGCTGTTCAAGGTCAGCAGCCTACAGTGTTTTATACACTTCACAAAGACAGACTGCTCTGTCCTCTTTGCTTAGCCGGAAATGCATTCCATGATTGCTGAGAAATTCCCTGAGTCAAAAAACCTCTTACAGCAGCTTCCCCTTTGCTCAGTGTTTGCTAACACTCATTTGAATGCAAAGTGACTATTCAGTTCAACCATGTTTGCAACTCTTATGATTTTTTATTTATGAGCATTCACACAAACGGGCTTTTTGTTCACACAAATGCTTGCTAAAGGGCTATTTTTCATATGAATACCTGCACTTAGAAAAAAAACAAGGGTATTCACTTAGAGCAAAAATAATTGCTACCTGCTGCTATTTGTTGATTCTTACTCACATATTCTAAAAGCTGCCATCACGCATTTTAGGAAACAATACCTGGAAATTAGACGGCCAATCACATGCAAAACCAAAATGTCAGTGGATTCTGGCACTTCTCCTTGGACTGAGTAATATTTCATGAACAGCTCTATTGACTTCAGTGGGACAATTCAAAATAAAGAATTACTCCATTAGGTAAAGCCACAGAATCTAGTCCAAACAAGAAAATAACTGTGGACTGCATGCAAAAAGCAGCAAATCATGCTCTGTAGAAAATACCTAAGAGCAGGGAAGTTTGGGGCTTTGGAGGTTTGCTGTTTCGGGGAGTTTTTTCCCAGAATGTTAGTCTCATTTTCTAAGCATTTTCTATGCAGCAGCAAAGCTTTGTACATTCACAGAAAATTTGTCTGCTGTAAATAACATCACAAGTTCTGTTATCCTTCCTTTTTTTTCCCCAAGGGACGACAGTCTTTAAAACACCAATGTCACCTTCTGCCATACTTAAAATTTATATGAAACTAAAAACATTAAACAAAATATGCAAGTGAGTAAATGACAGGTTTTGAGATGCAACCTGTTGAAAAGTCTCATTTTATAGTGAAAGAAATTCAGGGTCTGATACTGCAAAAAAGTAGGGCATCTGCAGCCTCTAACTTCAGCGTTTGTTCCCTACACAGCATCCCCACTGCAAAGGCTCCAGACCACTTTTTCTTACAGACCAAATAGTTTGCATATTAAAAAGATACTATTAAGGAAAAGCCCGTTTTGCACTTTGGGAATATTTTTCACTTTATAACTTGGAGCCAAGTAAATCAAACTTTATTTTCAGTCTTGTTTTTCCAGTACTGGAGAAGCAGATTATAAACTCCTTTTCTCAGTGTCTGCCTTCCTGTCCCATAGCCTTCTGGTTCTCCTGCAGCCTCACTTTCCTGTCCTATTCACTTCAGCTGGTCCTGCTCACACCCAGTGTGCAGACAGTGACTGCACATGAAGAGCTTCTTCTATGCATTCCTACAGTTCAAGAATGTGTTCTGTCTTTTCTTCCCATACAGATTTCCTGTTTTTCCTTTCTAGAGCCTTTATCAATACTGAGTGGAGTGAGTCACTTCACAGAACACTTTCTGCCCTTCCTTCCAGCTGAGCATTCCTGTGCTCCCGACCCTGCAGCTCTCCTGCACCCTGCCTGTGCCTTGGGGGTACCCAGGCCTGTCTGATGAGAGTACCTTCAAACAGGCTATCTCCTGTCAAGATGTACATAAGATTATGAGATAATTTCAACACAGTCACAAAAGCATGGAAAATTAGGAACAGTCTGAGATTTGCTGATTGGTCTAAAAATTGTAAAATATCATCAGTTTTAAAAACTATGCTTTACTACGTTCCCCGCATGACCATAATTAAATGGATGGACATGCCTGTGTCTTGATACATAAGATTAAGTTTAATTATTGTTTTGTGATAAGAAAAACATTTGGGGGTGGGGGACACATGATATGTGCAAGTACGGTACTAAATTTCAGCCTTCTAAAAGCATAACTTTAGCCCTCTGCAGTTGCCAGATAACATTTCTGAAGTTGTTGAGATATTAAAAGGGTGGCAGTTCATTATGAAGCCATTTATATTTTGTCAGACTGCTAACAAGATTTGTGTTATCTGTACCATGCAACAGGAAGGCTGCTGCAGAATCCATAATAACTTCTTGCTATGCATGCCAAATTGTTGGTGCAATTGGCAAAGAGAGGAAAGGAATCAGAAGATTATATTAGTAACAGCCTACATGAATTGAGAGCCAAGTTACCCAGCCCTCTTTATGCTGTTGCTTGATTAAATTCCTATTACATCATTAACCCATCAAATATTCAAATTATCACAAACTTCAATGTTATACTAAGTTCTTGGAGTTAACAGAAGTAAGGTACATGAATTTCTGATTCCAAACATTAAATTATATTTTTATGTGTTTAGCACACTTTGAAATACATATATTTAACCAATAATTCTTTGCATGACAATACAAATATATTGAAAACTACGGTCTACTACTTGCTGTCTATACCTACACATACCCTGGTTTATACAGTGTCATCTCAAGAATAACTGTTTTAGCCATTCTTCTCTTGCTCCTTTCTCCCCAATATAGCTTCTAAAAAATGTCATTTGTCACCAACTTCCACTGTCTGCAGTCATTATTTGAAGTGTTAAGTGCATCACACTGAGACCCTTCAGAAGGTGATAATATATCAACAGGGAGGCAATATATTGATAGTCAGAGAATTTGAAACTTAAGGCTAAATAGAGATGACAAGCCATTGCTAAAAGTGTTTAACTCTTTTTGAAACAGGGATCTTGTGAAGCTGAAACCCTGACACTGAGCACTATCACCATAAAGGTGCCTACAGAAATGTTATGTTTGTTATACAACTTGTGCTTTCAAAGTGCCATCTTTTAGGATTTAAAGAGCCATGCTAAATATGGTTTAGGACACTCAGCACTTTTCGAAATTTATCTCATAGAAGGGAAGTTAAAAAATTCACATGCAAACTTTGCAGTTTAGTGGCACAAACTGAGCTAACCAAGAAAGAATGGCAGGCACAGAACGTAACATAGGTAAAAGGAAATTTTCCAGAATGAAACTTTAACAATAATGAGTCAGATTATGCATGGGATTTCATTTACAATTCCCAAGACAAAAACCAAGGTGATATGAGTTGAAGGGTGAAAGCTACTAACTTAGAGGTAAGACTACACTTTTGAATGTGAAGACCATACATACATTCAATATATACATACATTCAATACATACATACAGTCATACATACATACAAACAAACATCCAGACAAAGGAGACAATGCTGAGTTACAGCTAATTATAGATTTTCACCTCCAAACCACCAACAGGTGTGACATTTCCAAAAGCAGTGAAAGCAATGCCAGATCCACAGCACTCAGGTCTGTGCTGAGCAGATTTAAGAGCTTAGAATTGATTCCAGATAGATTGTGTCATTAACATAAATGTGACTTGTAGCCAAGAGAGGGAGACAGAGGCACTTATAGCCAAGAGAGGGACATACAGGCTAGAAGAACTGCTTAGAGACAGCAACAGTCTTTTCAGCACCCTTTGTGGTAGGAGATTTGACAGACAAATTATATAACCTGAAGAAAAACCTCCTGACCACACCAGATCCTTCTCCTGTGCTCTTCAGAACGTCAATCATTGCCATGTACTGGTTTGTAGATAGACAACTTTTACACATAGATTACAAGGTTAGTAAAATCAACTACTTTACTGCCAACCTGATCACCAGTCCCATCAGAGCCTCAGTGTTCCTGGGGATCAGATTTTTATACATTCAGCATGCACAGAATTGACCAAGAATCATCATTGCTCTTCCTTGTATCTGCCACACCTGATTTCCACTACCTTAAGGTCCCCTTCTGAATTTCCACCAACTACTTCTAAGGAAGCATTTTAAACTTTGGGAGGTTTGCAACATACAGAACAACAACAAACAACAATTTTGGGGTTTGTAACAAAACGATCACTCAGGACACTTCATTACAGCTGGGCTATTTGGTAATTCCCAGTTTCACACAGAAGGCTTTCAGAACAAACTTCATGAGAAGGTTTTTTTAAAATATAATATTGACATCCACTGTGCTAAACAGAAAGTAAAAGTTAAAAAAAAGGTTTTACTAGCATTTAAAAAGCACGTCATATATTCCAAAGCCCAGCAACCACACTCTCGTATATATACAGACAAAGAAGGATTTGTCCACTAAAAACCCAATATGTTGCCTCAAAATCTAACTAGAGACAGCAATTAAGTAGCTGTCTATATCACCACTCAATATGACACTGCCACGCTGACATTTGATGGTTTAGTAGAAGCGAGTACATTCTATAATTATTGTTGACTTTCTAATACTGTCTTGATCAAAATCTGGATTTGAGTTATTTACTGAACACAGTGAATAGCCCAATGTCAAAGCTAAATGAAGATTCTGTTTTTAGACTGTGCCAAGTCTTCTTTTTACAACTCAGATTAGAGTTACAAATTCCTACAAATGCCTGTAGATGAACATAGCATAGCATGCGTGACCCAGAGGTCCTTGTCTCTTTTAAAGCTGTAAGTATGTCTAAGCTCTTGTTTCAGCAGCCTGGATTATTGTAGATGTTTTGGAGTTTCCTAGACATTTTCACATGTTGCAAAACACCTGTGGGAGGTCCTTTATTCCCCTTGGCAAAAGGCTAGAGAGAGTTTCAAAGAAAAACATTCTTCCCGCCCACCTTTAAGCATTCACACTCAGAAGTTTAGAACCTAAATCATCAGGTTTTTTCTTCTGGTCGTCTTTGTTTGTATGAAACCTAGAAAATCTTTTTAAAAATTCAGATCTGCTTGAAGAAATTGTATTTTAAATTTAAATTTGAAGTCAACAATTTTAGCAGTTTCACTCTTCTGATACAGTTGTAGAAGTACAACTTAGTCCTTCACACCAGTTAATTATATTAGTATAAAGTATATATTAGTATATTGTTTTCAGATGTGAAGGTAAAAAGTGCCTAAACCAATGAGTTGTGAATGTCACTGGTTAGCTGTGCTGATAGAAGCCATACATAACACAAACCTAATACTAGTGTGTTGCTGAAACTCTCAAGTTCCAGTGAGGACCAATTCTTTCCAGTATTAAGAGGGGAAAAATGATAATTAAAAAATGGGGGAAAGCCCCTAGAAGGATTGTGCTATTCAGTATTTTCTTGCACAGCATCTACAGACCTTGAGTAACATTTTTACAGTAACTTAAAAAACATTGATAGCGGACACATCACTTTCTCTAGCACATGCTAAACTCACAGGACAACCTAGCCAGGGCAGAAAGTGAAAGTAGTTCCAGAAATTTCTAGCTTCTCATAATTAGCAGAACTGAGATTAATCCTTACCCAACGTTAGTGCATAAAAAATACTTCCCCCATCCAGTAGCCCACCCACCTTTAAACACGCCTGCTCCAGAAAACTGACTAGCTTCACCTCAGCAATCTGCCAAAGAACCTGTTCCGGTGTCCAACAACTGTACATGGAAGTGTTGGCTTGTCTAGGTGGCCTCTCCAGGCATTTGTTGCTCTAAATGGGAAGTAGAAATAAAGCCGTTGAGAATATCTGAGTATTTACACATGGAAAGGTAAACTGGAAAGTAATAATGGAAAAGAAGGAGGAGGACGTACAAAAGTGACAAAACACGGTAGTGGTGAGAGCTGTGGGAAGTTATCAGAGACTATCAACACCTATGTTCTGTTATATAGTTTCTAACCAATACCTCATGCAAAGTAGGGGTGTTGTTGTCCTGCTTAAAGCAGGAGCAAAATTATACTTGTGCTTTTTATATAAATATAAATATATATATATATTTTATAGATAAAGCCATAGATATATATTTAAGAGATGATACATATAAATAGATATAGATATAGATTATATAGATATAGATATATCTCCATATATATATATCTATCTGCATGAATACAAAGCTGTCCAGGCTCTGAGTTTTGGGTAGGCCATGCCTAAAGCAGTACAGGTCAATGTATTATCAGTAGCTCTAAGCTCAAGTACATAAACTGCTTTTGGAAGAGGAGCTCAGGATGCAGATCTGTCCACAAAGGTCATGTATAAATTGAATAAATCAGGAGGTCTTTGTTGACTTCAGTGAAGGCTTTGGATCAAGCTCATAAAGATAATTCACTGTGTATTTCATAAGGTTTGATTTTCTGTTTTGTTGTTGTGTTTGTAGGTTTTGTTCTGTGAAGGATGCTATTGTCTAAGAAAATCTGATACAAACCCTAGATTTCTAAGTTTTTGACTGGGCATCCAGTAAAACAGAAATGTTCCTCTTTAATTAAAAGAGGCTTCTCCTTAGTATGTAACTGGAAGGCAATTTTAAAACCAAATGTTTTCAAAAAGAAAGAACAGAAAAGAATCTAGGCTGTACTTTACTTCTTCTTCTAGAAATGTGAATGGTAGTTATCAGTCTAGAATGAAGTGTCCAAAATAAATAGCCCCAATTAATTATCCTGTGTATTTTCTTTAAATACTACTGGCAGCTTTCCTGCAGCTGAGTGTGTACAGCAACATTTAAATTCCTCATTCCATATCTACATAAGCAGACGATACTTTCTCATCTAAGAAATCATGGCTTGATTAGTGAGAATGGTGTGATTTTAATGGTGTTTTCCAAAGGCATCTTTCAAGGTCACTGTTCAAGCCCACAGATTCTTCAGGATTGCTGATAATGGCCTACAAAGAAAGTATTCCTAGGGATTCAGATTACATAGACCACTTATCATGAAAAGTAGAGGAAAAAGCTATCACAAATCCCTGAAGGCCCATCTATTCACATGCCTTCAGCAGTCATTTATTACATGTTCTGTGCCTTATCAGGTGCCCATTCGTAAATTATACAGAATTTTGGATACAGTACTATGTACATCTTGTGTGTATTTGTTGCTCATTCATTAAAGAGTAAGATGGATGAGAGTGAATCCATAGACAGTGCTCCTATCTACTCTTGGCATTCTTGTTTTGACAGATGAATGAGGTGTAAAGGCAGCGAAGCGGAAGGAACACGCTTTAGTAATCCATTAACATGCAGGGATTATGCCTTCCCCAAGCAAGTGAAATGACAAGTGTGCACTTATTTTACTCAATGACAAGTAATAGAGCTGACATCGGACATGTTCACTCCTTCATGTTTTTCCTACACCAAACAGCTGTGTGGACTGGTATATTAACTAAAATCAGGTTCAATTGCTTTAGGTACCCAAAGTGTGTGTAATAATCATGTTTATCTGCATCAACAGCCTGACGTCTGTGACCATTCTTGATCACTGGAATGCCAGCTTGAATGACATTCACTGCGAAATGCACATTAATAATATGCTTGTTGATATTTTGTTGTTAAAAAAATTAAGTAGAAAGTGTTGAGTGTGTCACATTTCCTCTATTGTGAAAATCTAGCAAGTAGACTGACTCTGGTTTTGCAACTTCTATGCAAATGCGTCATTTAAAAACATAGTTGAGAAGTCTTTGGATACAAATTGAAGAAAATTATTTCATCACAGTTTTGGTACTATTACCTAGGTTCTAGCCTGAATATTTTCCAGTGCCATTTTGACTGAGAGAACAAATAGAATTATTTACATCATAATCATTCAAGAAGTTCATGAAAACAAGGAAAAGGTGTGGTCAAGGGGCAAGGAAGGCAAATTCCTTGCATCCCCTCAAGTATAACTGAAGATTCAGACACCAAAGGAGCAGTCTGTGTTTGGAGGAGGGAGGAAGGCTTTTGACAAACAAGTAGCTCTGACAAGAGAGCTTTGGGGGGAAAAAAGGTGAAGCTGGGGTAAACCACCTCCTTTGCCCTCCCACGTTTGATCAGGCAAGTTTCGCCACCTGTAAAGGACCCCACAGTTATTTGTTTCCCAATAAACATAATAAATAGCTAGGGCTGAGGAGGACAACTAGACTAGATATTAACAGGCTCACCACACCCAGTGAGTCTTGCTGGACAAGCAATTGCCAGCCAGATGGGGAAGGGTCAGTCTTCATAGCTCCTTGGAGTGGGCTGACCCTTGATGTTGCTGAGTTGGCAGCTTCCTGTCCTTTGTTTTCTCTCCTAGGATTTAATGCCTTTTCAAGTCAACATTTTTCCTCATAAATCTTTGAACTGCTGCCTATCCCCATCTCAGCAATCTCACCTCTGCAGTTCTACCTTTGTTATCTCACTTGGCTGCAGGCTACGTGCTTTCTCTCAGCTCTCTCACAACCGAGCAGTTTGCTTAGGCGTACACACCAAGGTTACGCAGCTGTGCTGAATCGGAATTGGCCCTGGATAGGCAGCTCAGCCCGAAGAGGAGGGTGACAAGAGCCAGAGGACTCCAAGAATTTGTGCACACTTGATTAGGAACTTTTAAAGTCTGAAGCAAACAGGACATTAGGAAAATTAGGGGAAGAGGAAAAAGAATTCCCAATGGATCTTGGCACAAGGGCTGTACTTTCAGGGGTCTTCCCCCTGCTCTCTTATGCTTGGTTACTTTCTCCAAGCTAAACACAGTGAGCAGTGAAATGAGAATGTGAAGAAATCACAAGGAGCAGAAGGCCTGTCTAGCCCTGAAACTGAACTCTGCTCTGTGACAACAACGTCAGTGAATGGTGCAGTTACCACACGGTCCCCAGGGTGTGCTTTAACAAGTTAGACATCTCCCACATAGCCAAAGAGTGGAGTGTAAAGCCAAAGAAAGGCCACTTTCCAGGGTGACTTTCTCTACCAACCTCAGAAATTGCCACTGATCTATGCTTACAAGATATACACTGAGCAAAAGATTTGGTCCTTTGAAGAGCAGTAGTCACCAGGTGCCCTCCAGGTCAAGTCGGTGATCTGCTTCTCCCTTTCGGTGGGGCCACCACACCTTGTTTTTTGCGTGACAGTTTTATTCTGGTCCCAGCCAAGAGATTAGGTAAGGCAAAGCAAGAATAAGATACAACATGTCCTGTGCATCCTCCCTCTGTTGAGACATGCAGCTTTCATATACTCACAGTCACAAAAAAAGAAGGGCCAAAAACTTATGCTAATTTACCCTCATTGCTAGGAGCTTTTACACAGTGATCAATAGACACATGCATACTCAAATAACAAACCCTTCTTATTTATCCAAAACACAAGCAGAACTCTGTGTGTGGATGTGGGAGAGTGCTAGGTCACCAAGAAGTTCTCTGCTTTGAGGAAATTTGAGAGTCAATGGATTTTTCTGGGCAATAGACATGGCTTTTGGACCATGGATTATCCTGCTGCCACACTGGCACTTCAACATATTTGACCAGAAGCCGTTGAATTGTTTTGCTCTTTAATGCATAAGAATATTATGTGCTCTTCTTTAAATTATCATTTACAGCATCATTATTTTAAAAGATAACTTCTTGTTATTAATGTATTCCATAGAAGAAACTTAATAATAAAAAAAGTTTCTTCTATTTTTCTCTTGTACTTATTGTTTTTTTCATTTCTAAATAATCAAAGTCCTCTAATTTATCCTCATTAAGACAGATTTTTAATTATAGTTGCATGCAAATACAGTTGCACGCCCCCACCACATTATAAATTTGACCCCAGGAACTTAAACCTTTTCATTATTTATGTAAGATTTTCTTTAAGTTCTAGGAAACTAATTACATTTTTAATTATGAATATCAATATTTTGTTTTTCCATATGAATATACTGGAATTTCATCCAGTTATAAAATCTCCAAGCTACAATTAACACATGTATTTATTTCCAAAAAGAAAGTTGGATGAGTTTCAGACTTTGCACAAGTTATAAAAGCTGATGTTCTGAACTAAGAAATTAGACTGCACTGCATTAATTATTTAGTTCAATGATTTGCATTTCACAAGTAAAAATAGGTTCTTTCACTTTCTTCTCTCTTACCAGCTGTAGGTGTTCTACTCAAACCTAGTGCCTCTGCTGACTAGCAAACAAAATAAAATGAAAAACTCAGTAAGTATGTTAATGGAACAGAACTTACCTTAATTATCTCATAAATTTTATGAAGCTGTAAACAACATTGCCATTATTGCTATCCTTTTTCTCAAGGTTAAAACCAGATGACAGATTTCTTTGCTCACTCAAAAAGTAGCATTACACATTAGCACCCAAATGTGACCCAAAGGGCCCTGGTCATGCTTCAGCTGGAGAAACTGTTGATAGGAGTGTGTTTTATATTTTACTGCTTTTTTTCTATGTTTACATTTTAGAAGTAACATGCAAAAGGTCTCAACTCTGAAACCACAGTGAAGTAAAACATGAATAACAACCATGAGATCATGAGATGATGCAGTATCCTTAAGGAATCCCAGAAGTGTCTTTTTTTTGCTCCAAAGTCCTTGTGACTGGGATTCACTCAGAACCAGACACAAAAAGAAAACCCTCTGCCTTAGGTGCTGAGGCCCAGTGAACTGTTTAGTCTTCTCACTGCCAAAAAAATACCTTTAATTAAAAAGCAGATTCTTAAAATACTGACTTACCTGATCCGCATCCCTGTAGCTTGTATCTGTGGGAAGTTAGCCACGTTTTCCCTACAGTTTCCTGACCATCTCAAATTATGATCCTCATAGGACACAATGACTTCAGCAGAGTTAAGGGAATAGGTATCAAATTAGTGGCTCATGAACTGGATTTTAAATACTGTGTCACAATACCAAGCATCCTTCCATCGCCTGTTCAGTCCACAGAGCCCAATCCAAGCCTCCACTGAATATCTGAGAGAGACAGGGTTAAAGCCGACCCTGAGAATCCCTCACTTCAGGCTCTACTCTGTCGTGATGGGAGCCAAAATCATGTGAAACCCTAGAACTGCTCTGGAAAGTTTGAAAGAAGAAATATCTTTTGCTCTGTAGTTTTCACTGACAAGTGAAGACAACAAAATGTCTTTTCTGGGAGAGGAACATGCCATCCTGACCAAGGTTCCCAGTTTTGTTTGAGTTTTGCAATAATACAAGATTCATAACATTGTGTTGAACTACCCCTAGAGCTCAGTAGATTTTAATAAAATATGTTTTGAATATTACTTTCTGTATATAGATTAGCTTGGGTAAAAATCTTAACATAAAGTCAACTTGTCGAGCTATTTGAGATCTGGTATTAGGTTGTGGTTCACTCAGCCAGTGCAGAAAATAAAGTGAGACAATTCTAATTTTCTATGTGTCGACCAAGGAAAGAGCCAGGATAATGGCTTTCTTTAGAATTTTGAGCTCAGGGAAATACAACAGTCACATAAGGAAAGTCAGAGTTTGAGACTTAAAGATCTCCCAGTCAGATAATATTTGCATTAATCACTTCACTGACTTTTAATTTTTCTTGTTCTGAAAATACATGCAGGTATAAAAATGTAAATGTGGAGATTCCTGACAAACATCATACAACACAATGCCAATTAAAAAGGAAATTAAATTGTACATGAAGCAGAAGAAAATTCCTTGTGACATTATACTGGAGGGAATGATAAGAGAGCTATAATCACATTATAGAAAGAGATGCAAGTCTTCTATTTTAAATGTGATGAGAATAAGACATTAAAACTGCAGAGATGGATGACACAAAATAGAAAATAAAATTAGGTGTACTCTAATCTAGCATAGTGTTGAACACTGTTATTGTAGTATGACTATAGTACTGCATACAAAAACTGAAGTGACCAAAATGTAAGTAAATTATGATTTACATTATTTACTGATTCATTCTGTGTCCTTGGACAATTTGTTTAAGGGCCGGTCTTCAAAACAGTTCAACATGTAGATGTGAACATGTACTTCTGCTTGAACACGTAACACATGGAAGCGGGTAAATTGTCACAGGAAAATGCTCAGTTATTCACCTGAGTTCAGTACGAGTTCAATTGAATCAAAAGCGAGTAAAAACCCAGGATTTGGCATCCTACCTATATTGCAAAAAAATCCAGTCACTTGGGTAGATTGCGGTAATGAATACTTATTGTCAGCTTTCATTTGAAATGTTTCCATTCTTTTATGGAACATCCCTGATTAGGTATTCCACAGCTCTTCCTTCTATTACAAATAGTTGAGTCTTATCATTCTTTTACTAGTTTTTTGTGTGATCCAAGTTTGTTTCCTATTTATAAAGAAACCCATAGATACCCAGAGTAACACCTGTGTGCAGCAGAACTTGGTATCAAAGCAGATTAGGTTGATGCCATCATGTCTACAGAAAGAAAAAAAAAGTTTGATGATACATGAGGTATTTCCCTGTCTTCTAAAAGTCTAAATGCAAAGTATTAAATGCATTATATAGGTCTGAAGCTTCAATTGTGGTAGGCTCTACCTTCTAAAAGTCCATTAGATCTGCTACAGGACTTTGAATGAGAGAAATAACATAAATATATTATTGTACAGGGGTCAAGTAAAGCTGACTATATGCAAACTGCAGTAAAATTGTTGCAGTTAATAATATAGAAACAGTAGAAGAAAGTTTTCTTTTCATCAGTTTGAAGCTAATGATGTCCATGAATCACACCAGATATACTGAGCCATGTCATTCCAATAGTTATAAAGTTGTTGCTGACTCAAATTATAACTGAGAAGTGTTGGTAACCCCCATGTTGTCCAGTTACTTGAAAAGTGTCTTTCCCAGTAAGGATTTGGAGTTCACCCTTAGAAACTCTCTACTTTTGGATTACATATGTGCACATTTTATCTTCCAGACTGTTAATTTTATGCTTAAATGCTACAGTCCATTTTCTTTAACAAGCTCTACCTCAGGGAGCAAGTTGGCAATAACTGTTAACTCTAAACTCATGAGTATCTTTCACTTGTGTGTCTACTGTCATGCTATGATACAGTCCAGCAGTGCTAATTTGGGGCTGGACAGCTGACAAGGTATATCAGCAACTTTGAAGTGTGATGCTGAGCACTGGAGCTGTTCTGGGCACAGTGGAATTCAGGCTCAGATACTAATTCTGATATGGGGGGTCTGTGATTAAAATTTTGACCACATATTTTGTGTGTCAATGCTTTCTTCTACCTAAGCTAATTAGATTCCTTTTTTTTTTCTGTGATTAAAATACTGAACTTAGAAACAGCAAATACAGATTAAGATCCAGACTGTGACAGATGGCATTTGAAAAAAATGAAAGATGAAGGGTAAAAGCTTCTTAAAGGTCCATTGTTAAACTAGACCCAGGGGTGGTCATTACAAATTATTCCTCTTTGCCCAAATATAAATCAGATTCTAGGAAGGAAGTTTAGTGGAAGGAGAAGTAGAAAACATACACAAAGTAATGAATTGACAAGTTTACATTTGATGTGAAGAGCAATAGGTTCTACTGAAGGCTTACTGTAATATATGAGTATGCACAATGCCTCCCAGCCTCTGCTGAGGCTAGTGTGGTGGGTTTGGTTTAGTGACCAGAAAGTCATTTGCTGCAATCATTAATACAGTTGTGCTATTTTGATGGGGTTGGTGGGTAGAATTTACATCAAGGCTGGGCACTTCTCAACCTTTTTACACAAATGCATAAAAATTGATGGCATTTTATATGCGGCACCATCTGCTTTTTATAGATTTTATCTTTTCTGGATGTTTTTGTTTTAATTTATTCTCCATGGGGAATTAATTTCTTTAACGTTGAGCTTGTTAATAGGAAGAAAAAAAAATATTGGTGTATATATAATACAGATAAATTATGCAGTCAATTGTATAATATAATCATTGGAGTGGATTTTGTTTCTGTTGAGAAGGTAAATAAAAATAAGATTTTTAAAAAATCTGAAATAGCCTGATTTTCAGAATCACCTAATACCCCAAATGCCACTGTCGACTGAGGAAATTTTGGGCAGCTCCAAGGATCGTTTCCTTCCTTGCTACTCTGTGGGGAGATTATTGTCTTTATTGACAAGATTACTGTCCTTATTGACATCATTCACTTTCTCCTTCAGTTCAGAGTACACTTCCAACCTCACAATCAATTTCTCTCTCATATTTCTGCCCACAGCAGCAGGCATTATTGCCTGATGGGAACATTGTAATCAAACTACACCAATGTCCTCCAAACCTTGAACTTGTGCCCAGGCTGTGAGTCTGGTGCCTCCACTAATTAACTATTCTAAATTTAGCTGTCAACTTTAATTAGGAAATCCATTGTCTCCAAATATGTGACCTGATAAAAGGAGACAGGAGAAACATCTAGGACCAGGACAGCGTGAAACATCAGTAATGGGGTTTTCATGAGCCTCATCCTCATATCGGTGAAAATTAAGGATGCCCAGTCCCAGGTGGAATGGGGTGCAGCAGTGCCTTCCCACTCTCACAGTGCTTAAATCCTGGCTTCTGTCAGGTCCCTTTCTGTTATCTCGCCCTGTGAGCATGCAGGAGGGATCTAGGACAATGTGCCTGTACTACCTTAATTCAAAAGGGGTGATAACCGTATGGACAGATCTTGAAAATAATTTTCAATATAAATATATTTATAGTATATATATATGTTTTCAATATAAATATAATTTTAAATGTAATGCAGTCAAATTTTGTACGTGGTTGCTGCTGGTGAGATACAGTGAAATGATAATTCCACAACACAAGAGGTACGCCCAAAATTATAAGAGATAAGATGTAATTCTGCAGTATCTCAATATTAAAGAATGATTAATTGTGAAGATCTGGCCCACACTGAGACATTTCTCAACTGATTAACTGGTCATTTATCTAAATGAGGGCTTTCTAGGTAGCATCATTAGATGTTTTCTATATATTGGGAAGAAAAAAATCCCTGCCAAATTCTGTTCCTCAACTGTGTAAAATAAATTTTCCATGGAGCTCTGCCATAATTAGGCTTGTACTACTAGTTGACAAATAGTCTTAAATTTATGTGGCAGTCAAAACAATGGAAGTCAGCGAGGCACTAAAGTCTAAAAATAGCGAAAATTTAATTGAAATAATATGAAATTTATTTTAACTTAAATTAGCATAGAATAGTATATATACAGGGAAATTAATGCGTTTTGATATGTCAATAGGCATCAGGGTAAAATGTGATCTTTCCCCTTGCAGAGGAAGTCTAAGTGAGAGCTCATTGTGAAAGATCTTTACCGCACACATGAGACAGATGCAGGCGTAACCAACTCACAGCCCAAGTGCCCATTTGCTCACAAACAAGCTTGGCTGAGGCAGCCTCACTCTGAACTGCATCCGCTCCTTTTTCTCTCACTGCTGCTCCTTTCATCCCTCTCTGTTGCATCCCAGCTATCGAGGACTTCAGCAGCAGAAGCCAGTAATGCTTGAACACATTTTTCTCTCTCATAAGATGCTCCTCTTGTCCTGCTCTTACTATAGAGTAGCCTACAAATATTTGAGAAAAAGGAGCATGGTAGAAAGTAATTAGTGTATTTACTGGTTCAGTGGGAGAGGTCAGCTGCCTAGTATGATCTTCAAAGTACTTTGCATTTACCACGTGGTAAGAATTTGCTGGAAATCAGTAGTTTTCATCAGCTACTTCACATTCATTTCCCCTAAATAGGTCCTTACCTGGGGTAGTTGCAAGGCTCTTTGAACAGAGCCCTACCCTCACATCTGCTTGTGTGTAGAACAGACAGGTTTTGGTCTATTTTGCTAACTGCCACAGCTTAGTTCAAGCTGTGTTGGATTCTAATAAATGCAATGGATTTTTTCATGTATATTCATTTCTCTTCATCAACACATTGACATAACGGATTCCCACAGAAATCATTCTTCCCAGTGTAGTTACAAAGGCTCTTCTCTATTCTCTATCTCATTATAATGCCTGTAGCAATTATATCTTCTTTCTTAAGGAAAAAAAAAAAAAAAGAAAAGCAAAACTGTTTTTCTCATGCTCATGGGGAATTTACTTCCTTGCTTATCACCAAAATCAATTCATTCAAGCACACCAGAAATACAGTTGTCATTCCCTGAGTTCAGAGGTGAAAAGAGCAATTAAACTGTGATTGTATGCTCACCTTGTTGCTGAGAGTGATTTTTCTTGTGTGGGACAATGGCTATTAAGAAAATAGCTCCTAGTGTTCAGTCTCTGGGAGTTTGGACTTGGTGGAAGCAAGAGTAAAAGGAAAAAATAATAGAACAACAACTGATGCAACACCTTTGCAACTCCCCCCTAATCTAAAATTTATGCATGTTCCTATAATTTATCTTCATTACTCTAACCTACTTACAACATGCCTCATATATTTTGATTTTTAGTCCAGATTACTTTTTTTTATGATCTGTTTATCAAGCTTGCATTCAGGTTTAACAGCTGAGGACTCAAAAATCTAAAATGTATCTTGTGTACAAGCCACAAGGACAAAGGAAAGGAAACTATTGAAACTGCCTATGTGCGTGCCTGCATATAGGTACTACTTACTGCAGAAAGGGCTGCAACATAGGAGAAAAACAACCACGCTAATATGGTATTCGTGGTGGATTTTTGTTTTTGTACAAGGATATGAACTGAATTTTATTGTTTCATTGAAGGACACTTTAACAGCCAAAATGATATTTAACTTCTGGAATGAGACTTGAATGTGATACGTATTTTATTTTTAGTCTCTGCAGACCAAACATCAATCTCTCTCTCCGTGTTTTAGAGATGAAAGAGCAAACAACAGAGCAGAAGGATACTGAGGCTAAAACCTCTCAGATGTTTGTGAACATAAAAGTCTGTAAATATTGATGATTCTTGGCAATAAAAAACATTCCTATCAATTTAGCTCCTGGGAACAGGGAAATTAAGCCAGATTTCGCAAGCCTTTCAGCATTAATTGAATAATGAGATCAATTAGCAATAACACTAAATTATTAAGTGAGTCTTATACATACAACCACATTATCTCATATATTCCTCCTTGTAGGCAGCAAAGCTTGCCAGGGTAATCAAACCCACAGTGCTAGCAGAGACAGAAGTAACCGTTCTTAACATGTAAGAAACCACAGAAATTAGATTTTGAGGGTAGGAAATTAATGAAACTCAAATGAGTTTCTTCCAGTAGAAGTTCATGATTTTCCTTGCAAGTCCTAGAGCTACTAGAAGAATGGAGTGAAAGCTTTGCTGTGCTCTCTGCATGACTGGCTGTAGTGGTCCAAATAATAACAGATTTACTCATTCAAAGTTCATATTAGCAAGACCGGTGCTTTTGTCTGGGTATGTTTTATGGATACAGATTTAGCATTTGGATTTGTAGGCTGCCCTGAGACATGTATGTCTTCCAAAGGATGTTGGTTCCCCCTGCATTTCATGAGTGCATTCCCTGAGATCAGTGGAGGCGCAGGGCTGCCAGTGCTGTGAGTCTCTCACTTTGGCTGGAGGCTTTCAGGTCTCTCCAAAAGGAAAATGGTCCAATCTGTGTTGGCTGCCTGTCTTTTTTTTCTTCCTGTGAAGGACAATCAAGCAGAATTTTTTCATATAGAAGTATCCCTTCGCTCTCTGCCTGGCATGGACCAAGCTTCCCCTGCAGTCTTTCCTTTTCCTCAGGCAATGAGTTTATTCTGCTCTGTGCTTGGGGTTTCAGCTTTTACACTTTATTTTTCCTGGCAATAGGGAAAGGAGAAAATGAGAAGAGAATATTTTACTGTCTTGGACTCAGGAATCCAGTTGGTAGCATATTGAGGGAGGGAAAAGGAGCGGAAGTCTATGTATAAAGAAGGGAAAACAGCTAAGGCAGATGGAAATAGCACTACCAAAATTTTTGTGGCGATTTTGGATCACGACATCCTAACCATGCTGAAATGTGGGAGATTTAAAACAGTGAGGGAGATTTCAAGGAGTACAGGACAATGTACATGTTATAGAGGGGCAAGAGGGAAGCTGGGCTTAAATCACAAGGAGTTTTTAGGCATACACAGAAGTTTTAACCTTCATCTCTTCAGCAGATGCTCTACTAAGGTCTTGTTTGGCCCCCCTCCCTACTAAGGAGTTTGGCCCCAGCTGTAGCTTGTAACCAATATAAATTCTCCTGGGCAAATAATGTTCTCTACAGTTTGTTCTCTAGGTTGCACCAGGTTACTGCAAAATCAGAGCCAATTTCCAGCCTAGGAAAGGATCATATTTGTGCAAATTACAAAGTATATACTTTTGTCCAAAGATCTTGCAAGATAGGCAATCATGACAAAGTGCTGAGAGCAGAATTAGCCTCCAAGAACAGAATTAATCAAATGCCTCAGTAAATAAATTTGCTGGGCTGCTACAATTGTATACAATATAGCAAGAGCTCTTTGAATTTACATTAAAACCACACTAATTCTTTAAACTAGTCAAATTTAATTGCATATTGTATTACATCATGCAGATAACTGTGTTTTCTTAATATGTACTAGGGCAGAGAGGGAGAAGATTACTTCAGAACTTTCAATAAAGCATAACAGATGAGAATCAATGACATCTTGCAAATTATTTCAGTGCATGCAGATAGGACTAGGAACTTAATGTGTTCAGTAACCATTAACCAAAATAAGCCATTAGAAGTGCAAGCCATGTTACGTGCCCCAGGAACCTGCAAGAAATCTACTGACAGAAAAATATTCTCATTGAAGTTCTTGTTATCGATTTCCGTGTTTCATTAAACGTATTAAAATTCTACCGGCAGTGAGTGCTTCACTATTGCGGTAATGGGCACTCCATAAATTATGATAGAAAAGCACAAGTTTGGAGCTACTTCACATCTGCACTTGTGCAACACATGGCACCTGGCCCTGCACCTCATGAGCACAGAATGAAAGCTGGTAGCAGTGGAATAGCACAAAGTCTGTAGCAGCACACAGAATGCATACATTCAGTCTATAGATGTAGCAGCCTGCAGCTCCTCTTTTTAGTTTTTATCTCCAGCGTGTGCTGGACAGAAAGAATTTTTCATTTATGTCTTCATTGAAGAGGAAAAACACAGGAATTATGACCTCTGTTGATTCAATTCACTAAGAGTATTGATTTTCTAATGGAATCTGAAGTGAGCCTGTGATTGACATCAAGGGGGAACAAAAGTTGCCACAGTGCTGAAGATGGAAGCAAAGCAGATTGGAACCTTTTTCTGAAAGAGGTGTCGATATATTGCAGCACAGGGAAGAGCTCTGGGATACATTCAGATTTCTGAAGAGATTGGCATATTTTTTTACTTTTATTTTTAATTTGTAGATCATCCTTCCTTGCTTGGTGCTAGTTATCTTGAAGAGGAGAGCAGAGCTCTGATTGTTTAGAAGGTGCCCTGCAGAATGAATTTTTCTGCAGTCTCACAGCTGGAAATGTAAGTATTTACATTTTTTAGACAATGTAAAAATCACTTTATGTGATAATAATCATAATAAGTAAAATTTACTAATTTTTATACATCACTAGAAAGGGCTCATGGAAATAGGGGATTTTTAAAAACATAATATAATATTTTACAAATATCATCTCACAAGCAAGTTTTCTTTTAATTAATTGTAGATAATAAAACTGGCTTGAACAGAAATCTTCCCTCATTTTTCATAGCAATTCACAAAAAAGGGAAGTTTTGTTACTTTTTGCATTTCTGTTTCCTGGAAAAATTTTCTGAATTCAAAAACATCACATTTCCAAAACCATTTTCATTAAAAATAAAAAGAAAGAAAGAAAGACAAGAACTTATCTGCCAAATAAAGAGAATTTTGAAATCAAAAGAAATCTTTTTGTCCTCCAAATTTTAAAGAATCTGCTTAAGAAAAAGCAACAAATTTTGGACTATCACACAAATATCCATCAGAAAGTAATTTTATGCAAAACTAACTGGTCTAATGAGGTTTTTCAGTGAAAATTGTTCCAGTGGCAATGTTTTGTTCTCACTGGTCAGTGCAGCGCCACTGAGGGAGATGCAGACCTGCGACTGCACACAGAAAGAGGAATTATACCCACAAAGGACCTGCACACTGAGCAGGCAGAGACAGTACGTGTTGGCTTTAGCTTCTCAATAAAACTTCCAGGACTTTCATTTTAGGCAACAGCAAACCATTTGAATTAAAATACATATTGGAAATGTTCACTATGGCCTGTTCCCTCCCTGAAGGTCTCTTTCCTGCTCATAGAAGCTTTCAGGACCCATTCTCTCAGCTGAGACATTTCCACAGGACATTTATCCTCTCTCTTTTCCTCTCAAGTGACTCAAGGTGGGATGACTTGTGGATGTGCACTGCACGAAGGTACGCTGCAGAAGCATGGCTGGATCCTTAAGGAAAACACCACAGAAGTCTCATACTAAGCAAATCAAACTTTTTTCCTTGACTTGTTGTTAATTACAGAACAGTGAATTTATCTATGTTCTCTCTTCTGCGTAACCAAAAACGCTCAAATAGCAATGTCTGGGTGTGCTACCTCCACCTGCCTCAGCCTCTTTGCACACCAAAGGAACATAACTGGGTCCCTAAAATCTCTGATTCTGGCTACTCACCCATCAATTTTTTGCAATGTCTTGAAAACAGCATGGCAATTTTTAAAGGGCTCTGAGACAAAGCAAGCCTCTATGCACCTGATTGCCTCAGGGAATAGTTCAAACTATGTTTTTTTAGTGGCAAAACTAGTCTAAGACATTTTCTCTCTCACCTAGTCTGGCTAACTATTCCTATTCTTGTGCAGATTCTTCTGCCTCCTTTAGATGATGATGCTGCTGTTTGTGCTGCACCAGTGAGAAAATAGAGTTTTCCTATATTTCAACGTACACTCAAATGGTTGCACTGGTATAATAGAGTGGCTTGGGAAAAGTGTGCAGAAATCAGGGAAATAAAGGAGGAAATGTTTCTTTTGGCTCTGCTGCTGGTGAAAGACTAAGGTTAGTCACCAGGTGCATCTACTGAGATGGACTTCTAAACCTTGTGACCTGTTTCCCTGCATAGCAGGCCTTTCTAGGTGGGAAGGGATCTATTATTTAAAGTGCCATCAGTCAGCTCTGATTAGTTACTCAGTGGCTCCTAGAGATGGTATGTCTATTTGTAGGGTGCCTAGAGACACAGAGTACACACAGCCACCTCAGTGAAAGTGATGAAGTCACCTTCTCCCACTAAAAAGGAGTTAATTTTTTTCAAAAGATACCTTTAACACAGAGATTTCTGGTGGGCAAGTATCTTTTATCCAAATATATCTCATTCCACACCATATCAGATATCATCCATTTTTATGCAACCATCTGACACAAACACCATGATGTGTTATGGTTAATTTGACAGAAATACAATCAGAGGCTCGCACTTGATCTGAATCCAGCCTGTCTTGCCAGAAGACCTGAGAGCACTAATAAACCCAGGACTTCAGAATTGCTGTCTGACCTCAGAGTGCTTTCAGAGGAATGAAGAATGAACTCCCAATTGACTCTACACAGAGCAAAATTAGCCAGCCTGTCCTGACCCCCTCCACCAGGCCAGCTGCAGCCAAACTCACTTTGCTAGAAACCTCTGTATAGCTAGCAGTAGACTCATTAATTTTTCTGAATGATTGGCTGGATAACAGCCATAGCAGAAACAAAAATGAGCCTGACTTTTATATAGTGAAAAATCTCTGAAAGGTTACAAGTTGTTGTTTTTTAACAGCTATAAACCTCTATTATTTAACCTTTAGGATTTCTGGTAATGCTCCCCCTCCTGCAGCAAACCCTTAAACTAGTTCTCCCCAGTAAGCTGCCGGGACCATTTTGGAAGCTGAGGTACTTCTTAAAGGGCAGAAATATAGGTAAGGAGAGAACTTCCATCATAACACCCATCTGTGCTTCTTTAGTGCCTGGTATCCAAAATTCCCATTAGACTGGCAGCGCACAATATATTCTGGCTGCCCTCCCTTTTGCTCTTGACATGCCTCTTATGTGTTGTGGGCCAGAGGGACTGATGAAGAGATAGCAACATCAGTCTTATGCCAGCTGCCGATTTCTCCATTCTAGGGCAATCCTCTGCTGCACATTAAAGGCTACTTCAAGGTCCCTTTATGTTCCTCAGGTGGGTGGACTTCAGCACAGGCTTGAATCTGACCCTCAGAGACCATTGCATTGTTTGAGTTATGTGATTTGTGTCAGCTTTAATGGATGTTGTTTGGCTAAAACCCTGCCTGCAGTTTGAAAGTTCAGCTTGAATTTTGCCTTCATCTCCCTGTTTGATCATGACTGTGTCCAAAGTCTAATTCAACAAATCTTATTTGCCCTCTTCCTCTGACACTTGTTTAACTCCGGTGGTTTAACTCTGAAGCTCAGACCACAGCGATCTAAGTAAGTAGGGAAAGAGGATGATGAAATGGCTGTGGTTGGTTGTATATGAGGCGATTATACAACAAATTAACTCTGAAACATTTTAAGCATTGTTGCAGTAACCAGAAAAATTGACTAACATTAGCAGGCAGCACTTAGGGGATCTGTTCTTTTAATTGTAAATAGTCTGACACTTTATTAAAAATCACTCCATAAATCTTTTTATTTGCAGTAATTAATGGATCGCTCCTATCTCACTTGTCTGATGTGCTGTCTGAAATACACACAAGGAAAATATAAAAGTCTTTTATCTGTCAGCGAAAGGAACGTGTATCCTTGCAGCAGAATGCAATCAAAAGAGTAAATAAAATTTTCATGTGGTAGAGGAAATGCTAGTGTTTTCATATGTTTTCAATTATGTTATAATTTTTGGTTTTAACAATTACTTTAGTATATTGCATTAGAAATGTATCTGCTGCTTCCTAAAACACATAGATGACGAACTTTCTGGCTGAAGGAATTAATCCTGAAAAATCCTTTTTGCACAGCATTTTTTCTAGTGTAAGACACCAAACCACTTACTAGAGTGGGGCATTTCTGGAAGAATTTCTAAGAAATAGACTGATAAAAACAGAGATGTAGTGATTGTGGGGGCTGTGAATATACTAAAAAAAAAAAGAATGTAAAAACAGACCTTGATCTTGATCTTGATCTTGACATTGAGGGCTTGCATGTGGGACAGCCCAAGCTACAAAGAGGCTGATTGGGTACCTGCCATTACAGGGAAAAAATTGGTTTTTTTTAAAATGGAAAACAAAGCCTTATAAAATTGAGAGTAAGATTAAAGCTTCTCTCAGAATGAGATCCTGAAAAGACATACCAGAAGACAAGAGAACTAAAAGCCCCTGTCGCTAGCACTACCATGCCTTTCTTCATTTTTACATGAGTTTCTGTAAGAATGGTTAAAATTTTTGAAAACAGTTAAATATAGAGGCAGAAGAGGGATTGTCAGCCCCATCAGTTCTATTAGTAGTATTTTGTACATTGTTCTTGAAGAACTAATGGCCAGATATCAGCTCTGGTTTTGGTAAGATGTCCATATGGTGAATTTTTCTTATTTGGAACATATCCCAAAAGATGTTGTCATGAGCTCCTACTGAATCAGCTTGAATGTCTGAAATACAAATAAAGATTCATACTTCATCACTTCCACAATCTGACAGAAGAGGCCTTGTTTATTTAAAAATAAGGGCTGGTGAAAGAAAGCCAACTCAAAGAATGAAAGAATGAAAGAACTGGTAAGTTATTCTAGCCATAAGTGATGAAGGGCTGTAAGAAAACACAGCATTATCAAAAGTAAATGTTTAGGGAATAAAATAATTACAAAAAGTAAAGTTTGAGGAGTTTTAGTTTCAGAAAATTGAGAAGGGTAAGCCATCATGTCAGGGGAGGGAGAAAGGGAATACATTACAGCTGCTCGTTTGCCAATGTTACACAGCAACTACAAAAGGAATGTATCAAAAAGTAAAGTCTAAAATTGCTTTTGGTCATTGCTATGAGTTTGTTGGGTTTTTTCCTATTCTGTTTTGTTCGGTTTTGTGCTGTTTTGTGGGGGTGTGTCTTGAGGGAACAAACTTCTAAGACTGTATAACCGGTCTTAACTTCTTGTCTTTGGTCAAGAAAATTGGGTTTACTTCTTAGCCATAAGCTTTTCTGCTCTTTGAGCGGAATAATATGTATTTAATATAACATATATAATATATAATGTATAATATATAATAGATAGTATAAAGTATAAGGTATAAAGTAAAAAACACAAATAGTATATTGTATTATATTATATATGTATTTTATTAAGTAATGTTATGCTATATTATATTACATACCTTGGTTTTCACAAAATTAAAGTTCATGAGACGTCACACTGTATAAGGCACCCTTTGCAGACCCTGCCAGCTGGGATGAATACCAGCGTCACCAGGAACAGGGTATCTCCCACCTGGCTGCAGGAGGCACTGTGAAGGTTTGTATTGCCAGTTCTGAATTACAAAGAGAAGTTTTTGCTTGTTGATCTAAACCATTGCCTTTCTGGGAAACTTAAGGCCTTGAAGGGCACTTCATTGGAAGAGAGTAAGAGTCCATCTGTCCCTTCTGTGACAGTGGCCAGGAGTAACTGGCATTGTAAGAGTAGAGGTGCTCTCAGGCTCCAGCAACCTCTAGGAGATTCTGGATCAGATATGGTATCTTGTTTTTTAATAGCTGTTGAAGGATGGTTCTTCCATACATTTGCAAAGTCCACTCTGTGTTGCTGCATCCGGGGCAGGGAGATACACAGTTTAAACAGAAGCAGTGTGAAAAAATGCCTCCTGTTGATGGTTTTGAGCACAACATCTCTCAATTTCATTTGATTCTGACATATTTTTTCAGATAACAAGAAACAATGAGCAGCTGCTCCTTCTTCACTTACCCTTGTAATCTGTATTGTTGTGGATTACCACCACAGCTACCTGATTCCTTTCACTGCTCATAAAGAAATACTCCAAACCTTTGACCTTCTTTCTCTTCCCTGAACCTTTTGTTGTACCACTAACTCCTATTTGAGATGAAGATGGCCAGTGCTACACCACATTTCAAGATGTATTTACAACATGGATTAATGGCTTAAGAATTTTTTTTTCTGCTTTCTTTTCTACTTTTTCCCAGTAATTGCTACAATGCACAGTAGGTTTTTTAATCCGCTATTGAGAACTGTACTGATGTTTGAAAAGACCTATTATGACAACCACAAGTTCTCTTTTCTGAATGGAAATAGGAAGTTTAGGATCCATTGTCTCAGACTGTTTTTCCCCTTGTGTGTTACTTCATATTTATTACATAGAATTTAATCTGCCATCCTATTTCCTGCTTAGTACCATGACATTTTTCCCCAGCATTTTGCAATCAGCTTTCATTTTTATTACTCTGAATAATTTTGCATCACCATTAGTCTCCTTGTTCTCCATCCTTTTCCATTTCTGTACACTCTGAGCATAACAGACACTGCAAAGATCCCAGTGATCTATGGTTTTCCTCCATGGTGAAGCCCAAACATTTATTCCTTCTCTTTGTTTCTTACCTGTTAACCTGTTGTTAATCTATAATATGACTTATTTCTCTCCTACAGGCAGCTTAATTTCTTTAAGAGCTCATGATGCTGACTGTCCCCAGATTTATCACAGGGTAAATGAGGATCATATTTATCTACTTTATAAATTGCCTTCACATCTACAGATGAGAAATGATAGATATTAATATTTGCTAGAAAATCTGTATTGCTTTGCCTTAGATAAAAAATATTATGAGAAATGGAGCTGAAGGAGCAGGAATTTGAGGAATGCATGGTATCATTAGAAGAGGGCTGGCTGCTATACAAAAATCAGTCGTACCCATCTTAGCCCAAGGCTTTTTGAGTTTTAGCAGAGTTATTGCTTGACTAATTTCTCTGTGTGTAAAATGGGCTTCCAGCTGTGATTGTGTCAGGGTTAAATAAATGTGGGTCTGGGAGCTTATCAAAAAGGTGCCAAAGAAAGATGAGTCTGCTAGGCTCTGAGTACAGGTCCTGACAGATTTGTGTATTAAGTCCCCAGCATCTTCAGTGGTTCAGTCATCTGATGTTTCAGTGGGGGATTTGATGTCTGTTGCATTTTTATTTTGCTAGGAAGTAACTCTCTAACAGCCTGGAGACAGAACAGCCAAAAAGAAAAAAAAAAGAAACAGCACACCTAAAATGCAGGGGAAAAAAAGTTTTCTCACGTGAATTTATCTTCACTTCATTTCCAAATAAATTTGAACATTGCATCCTCAAAATTTTCCTGTCTTGTTCTGTTTTTAATAAATGTTCACTCAACTTTCCCCAAGTAACTTCTTTAGCTGTGTGTTGTATCACCATAATGCAAATTAAAAGTGGGTTAAAATGTCACTATTAGAATTTTTGCCTATGCTCATAGTTAAGGTTTTGCCTTGACCAAAGTTAGGATCCACACCGTCTTCTCTTCATGTCAGCTGGTATCACTCCACTGATTTTAAGAGGACTCTTCAGGACCTTAATGAGCAGGAATACTTTTTATGATTTACCTCTGAAATATTACACAAATGACAGAGTGTGAGATGGAGTGTCAGGGTAAACAAAAGACAATCTGACTGCAGTAGTTGGCAGGACTGAAATCAGATGTAGGTAATAATTGAGTAGTGTGTAGGAGATTTGGGAAAATCAAATTTAGCCGTAATTTTTATTATCCTTTATTATATTAGCCATGCTCAAGGAAACTGTGAATTCTATTTGGATAATGCCCTTGTGAAGAAAATCAAAATATGCATTAGGAATGAACAAAAGAGTTTTAATACCTTGCTTTGGAATATAAACCATGCACATCACTTTTGCAGCTTTTGGAGCTCCTGTGGTTTGGTTCTTTCTGGTGTTATGCACAGCTAAGGGCAGGGACACCTCACTGTTGTCACAGTGACAATCTGCAACGCCTCTGAAAAACTCCCGTCCTCTGCGTTTGTGCCTCTGTCTCAGGAAACAAGGGTTATAAATACAACTGGCCTGGATCATGTATCAGGTTGAAAATGAAAACTCTGAGTGTAAAGAAATAAAAAATCTCTGAACAGAGTTTGAAACAAAACTCAAAATACCTTCAGAAGGAGAGAGGGTGAGAACAAAATTGATGTTCAAAGCCATAATAAGGTATCAGGGCCAACCCATGTAGCTCCTGGCTGCCGTAATAAATCTCCCCCTGAAGCACACGGACAGTGGAGCCAAACACAGAGGCAGGTGTTAACATCCCAGTCCAGCTTGGGTGTTGTTCACATTGCTTTGCAGTTTAGAAGAGATTTGTCATTAATACATAATGTCAACCTTTGTTAATGCATAGAGGTATTGTCATCTTTTCTGCTCCTGGCTTCACACTTGTCATTCACAGTCACCACGCGGGTCTCCATAGATCTTTTCTTGGTCTACATTGTTGAGGAATAGAGATGATAATAGTGATTTAAACCAGTTCTCGTTTCTTATTCTACTTCTTTATTATATTTTACTTGGTTTATCTATAAATACAAATGTTTATGGTTGTATAAAATGTGTCCAGAAGCTGAGCATGCTTTGCATCTTCTATACACAGCTTTAAAAATGTGTTTTTTCAGGTTGAATCCTGACAAAGAGTATCTGGGGAAAAATATTGTAAGGTGGTTACATTTATTTGAATATCACCCAATTGCCCAGATTAGTTCATCCTGTCTGGAATGAGATGTAATTAAGCACAGTGGATTGAATGTTAAATTCAATAAAATGCCTCAGTAAGTTAATGAAAAATCATTTTCACCAAGGAGGACAGAAGTCTGTAGATTCAAAATACGTACATTCCTTACCACAAACTTGGCCTACAAAGAGAATTCTCTCTTCAATGATTGAAAAAGATTGAAAACAAATAAGCTGGTTAATAAAAACTGAGAAACCCTGTGAAATTACATTATATGTTTTCCTAATCTATATAATAGATTCATCCACGTGACGATTTCTTTATCATTGGCAATTTCTTTGTAAGTAGCTAGTATGCATGGAAAGTTGTTTCTATGGATAACTCACAGAAAAGATGTGAGATAACAAGACCAGATCATTCATTGGATCTTCATATTTGTTCAATGAGAAAAAAGAAGCTGCAATAACAGCTTTGCAAGTGGTTACAATTCTGAGATAGAAATTTGTGCATCCAGATTACCATAAAGCATGAATCATAGAGATTTCATTATGTGATTATGCAAATATACATTAATTACACAATTACAAGCATCTATGGTGATGAAATATGATTAATTATATGACTTGTTTCACTTGCTGAATGTAATGCCATTAGCTACTAGAGGTCCATAGATGAGTTTCCTTTTCTGATTCACTGACATTTTAATAGTATGGGGGAATTATGTGTAACAACAGATGATAAAAGCAATGGAAACCTAACTGAAGCCAATATGATCTACACAGCTTTAAACTGAACAGTTTGTGTATTTATCCAGTTATAAATGTTTTGCTCCATGATGAAGAGATCTGTTTAGAATGAAAATTTTAAAAAACAGTGACATGTCTGGAAAAGACTCTCTAAGCATGTGTCTTAAAATGTTAAGCTGTACTGAGCCAAAAGTAATCAGTGGAAGGTAATATAGGGCTGCCAAAGACACAGCTGTACTGGCCCATTTGGGAAGTAAGGACAGCATTGCTGGCTGGAGACTTAGAGAGTACAATCTAGTTTATTTGCCTTAAATGTCCAATACAGTGGTCACTACCAGAGACCCAAATATATCTCACCTGCTGCAAACACTGTGGGGACAGACCAAGGGCGCTCTGGGGGTGCTTATATCTTTCTGTTGATTACAGGAGGAGTCTTGATGTCTAACTCAAAGGTGGTGCACTCTGTAGAGGCTTTCCATAAAGACAAATCCTTCCTGTGCCTGTGATGCAGGACTGGGTTTCATGTTTGCAGGAGCACTGGGTAGCTATGATAGCTTAGACAAGTAAAAAGGAGTGGCTTGTTCTCTTCACTATACTGTTTCTTATGTGTTTAGGGTGTAGGTCCCAAGCTGTGACACAGCTTCTTTGAAATACCTGGCTTGGTTGGTGTGCCCTGAGTGCTGGGACTAACCTGTGTAGGATGACTGAGGTTTTCCACAGCCACTCCCCAACTTCTTGGGCCCAGTGCATGGCTGATATATGTTATGTGAAGTCCTTCCCCATCATCACCATAAAAATCACAGATTGGTTGAAGCTGGGAGGGACCTCTGGGCATCACCTCATCCAATTCCATCAGCTCATAGAGGGCCACTTAGAGTCATTTGTCCAGGACTGTGCTGAGATGGCTCTTGAATACCTCCAAGGCTGGAGAGTCCACAACCTCCCTGGGCAGCCTGTGCCAGGGCTCAGTCAGCCCACAGTGAAGAAGGGTTTCCCGATGGTCAGAGGGAACCTTCTGTGTTTCTGTTTGTGTCTCTGGTCCTGGCACTGGGAACTGAAAAAGCCTCTCTCCACCCTTTTTGCTCCCTTCGGGTGTTTTGCTGAGCCTGCTCTTCTCCAGGCTAAACAGTTCCAGGTTTCAGCCCTTTCTCATAGGAGAGATTCTCCAGTCCCTTCATCATCTCTTTGTCCCTTTGTTGGACTCTCTCCTGCATGTCCATGTCTCCATTGTTCTGAGCCCACACCTGGACACAGCAGGTGTGGCCTCAGCAGTGCTGACGGAAAGGAGTGCCCAACTCCCTTGACCTGCTGGCAAGGCTTTATGTCATGCAGCCTGGGACACCTTTCACCTTCTGCTGAAAGGGCTTCCACTTGGTTTCCGCCAAGCGCTCCAGGTGCTTTTCTACCAAGTTGCATTTCAGCTTTGAGGCCACCAGTACACATTGGTGCCTGGGTTTTTCCTCCTCAGGTGCAGGACTTTGCTTGCAGAGGTTGCTCTGGATAGAAGCACAACCTTCTGGTGAATTAGCCACTCCTCCCACACAGTCTCTACATGGTATTTTCCTTTTCACCAATACACAGATTTTCTGTCTGACACTGGAAACTCTTCTGGCTGATGAGGAGAACAAAGCATGATACTACCTTAACCATATCGTTGCTCCTGAGCTCAGGCTTGCTCCATGCAAAACGGGAAAGTCGTACAAATTCTACTAATCTACCCTTTGCATTTGTAATGAAACAGCTGCTGTAAAGTGCAGGGCAAACCTCCTCCTCCCCACTTTAAACAATCACATCATGAGGGTAAAGTGTAACTTTTCCTTCTAACCAAAACTGAATGTGTCGGTAGTTTTTAAGACAGCAACTATTTATAAAATGCAGGGAAGTTCACTTGTAGGTCTAGCAAACTTCAGATGAAAGCAGATGGAGAAAAGGTTGCCATAACCTAATCTGTCTGTTCTCTACTTTTTCACTTCAAATTTAATATCTGACTATCCTTTCATAGATATAAAAATAAGCTCCTTTCTAAGTACTCAGATGGAGCACTTCAAATACTGATTACAGCAATGAACTTGAGATGTAATTTTATATCAAAAATGTGAACATCTCAGTCCTAAAATTAATTTGATTCACTTGTTCAGAATACAGATAATTGAAGGCATTTAGAATATACAGGTATTAAAAAGCAAATGGCTCCTTATGATTAATTATTTTTTAAAAGGGAATAGTCTTCTAAAAGAATACACCTGTTAGAAGTCAGCTGGTGCAGAGGTGCTTGAAGTCATCCCTATTTCCTGCTTAAAAATACTGTATTTCAGAGAAATAGCTTATAATTGTATTCTTTTAACATTTGCTGTTGTCTGTAACCTTTTTCTACTGAAATCATTGGTAAAAAACCAATAAGATGCATAAGACATTAGTATTAAACAATACTAAGTGCTTTTGAATATGTCAATTATCAGTGTTTATCTTTCTTGGTAGGGAACTTCTGGAGCTTTCTTCTGATGTCACTACTAATTGGAAGCTGGAATCACTGAAAATTCATGGAAGGTCTCCTCCACACTGCTGACAACATAAAAATTATTGTACATTACTGTACATTAACACAATCTATTCTCATTAACACCATCAGTAACAGATCTCTGTGCCATTACTCAACAAAAATATATATCTTCTTCTTTTATGGCAGTAAATGTGACTTTACACCAGCTTCTTTATTGCTCTAGAGGGATTGACAAATGCATGTTTTCCAGTGGAACAGACACTGAGTCTCTTGGGGAAGTCTCCTCTTTGTGTCAAAATAATGGATGTATTTTCATGGAGAAGTGGTAGCTTATTAAATGTACTTGCTACAGAGATCAAAGGCTTTCAGTTATCGAAAGATGGCTGTAAAACAACTTGCAGAGGCTCTGGGATGGTACTGGGGACTGCCCAGCTCCACAGCTCAGCTGCTAAATACTTTCCTAAGCATCACACAGCAGACGTGGCTTTCTTCTGTGCTATCTTAGGGACTGGGATCCAGGAAAACAACAGGGGGGCTGTTTTTCACATAGCTGTAACCTGTAGTTAAATCTTTTATAGCCATTGATTTTTACAGCCAAACACGAAAGAAGAGCAACTCCAATTAACAAAAACCAGGGGAGAGGTAACCTAAACGTACTCCAAGTCATTATTGCACAACAGACATTACAAACAGCTTCACTGAGTACCTCACTAATATATTTCCACAACACAGTGACAGTTAAATAGTAACAGGTGAACAACATTAGTGTTTGATAAAGCTTAACAATGTGTTGGTGCTGTATCACATAAAAATGGTTTCTGCTTCAAAGGAATTTGAGAATAAAAGGAAGATGAGGAGCCTGGTTTTCTGCCAAAGCCAAAGCCAGTCATCAAAATCATGCTGGGTGCCAGCTAGTCTCCAGCTGCACTGGGCCAGCAAGCATGGAAAAGACCTGGCTGTATATCTCTATCACAGCTGTGCAGAGCTTCTGGCTCACCTGCTCAGAGTCCCCAGAGAGCTGTCAGACACACGGAGTTCCTCGGGCTCATCTGCCCAATGCCATCCGAGCACCGCAGTGCCAGGGTGGGCTCCAGAAGGTGGGGGCATCGCCTGGGGCCAAGAGGCACCAGGGAGAGCCACCCACAGCACTGAGGTGGTCCTGCACTCCTAAGCTTCATCTGCCAGAACCCTGGAGCCAGCGTGGGGTTTGCAGCTGGGGGTGGGCAGGGGTCTACCTCACCTGAAAAGGCATTTTCAGCAGCACCTCACTCTTTCAACTCTAATTGAACAAGCTATAGGAGTCAAGTAAGGAATGGGGATGTAGAAGGGGCAGCCAGAGGAACTGCCAGCATTTGGGGCACAATCTAGCATGTAGATTTAAGATTTCTTTCTAGAAAGCATAGAGGAGATTAGAAGCTCGTATTATAAGAAAACCCCTAGATCTCTGATGCCACTGCACTTACAAACACCATGTAAGAGTAGAAATGCCACCCAGAACAGGTTAAAATTTTCTTTCCTAGCTGATTTTCTCAGCAAAGGCATGAACACTGCAATTCTCCTGCCTGCTGTCCTCTGACCCAGAAACACTGGCTAGCTTCACACAGCCCAGTCATAAACCCCTAGTTTGCCAAGAGGAAAACTGAAATGTCATGTTCTGACATTGAATTTGAAAGCCAGATAAACCAGTTGTCTTTATTCACATCATAAAGTGTTTTCCTCACTAATAAAAACGGAGAAAAGAAACTCTGAGAAAGAAACAACTATTTCTAATATCATCATGTAATATGATGTGTGTACATAAATACACAAATATGTATCTATATGTGTGCATATATTTATATACAAGCTAAACAGAAGTTGACATGTCTCATGAAAACTCATCTGTCAGTTCAAGAAGTAAATGAAAGTTCAGCTCTCCTCTTCATTTGAAGTAAGTGCTGTGAGCCAGGTTTGGTTCACATTTTCAAAATTTATAACACTCTGATGCTTGCCAAAAATTCTTAATTAGATCAGAGGGGCAGCAAAACTGTCAGATGCAATAGCAGAGTACAACGAAGGAATAAAATATTCTGGGGTTAATTGGATAAGTTCATTCAGCCAGTTTTGCCAGGCTACTTTTCTACAATGATTCACAGATGGATAATGAGGATAGGGTCTTTCTCAGTAATAATAAAACTGATTCCTCAAATACATTTCATTTACAAGAACTCAGAAATTGTTTATAACTAACATAAACCAACAATCATATCCTCCTTCCCAACACACAGAAATTGTGAACTTCACATGAACTCAATTGCTTGGAGAGTAATTTGGGTATCTCACTTGTATGAGAATTTCATGAGAAGTGCTGCTGGCTGAGTGCAGCAGTGAGGCTGAGACCCAGTGACATCTCCAGTTGCATAAACTATTTGAGCTTTCATGTATTCAGAAGAAGACTGCAACACTTGGAATGACAGAGTAAGAGAAGATGGCATTAAACTCAAAAACTAGGCTGTAAACCATTTTTCAACTGATTCCTCCATTTATTTAGAGAGCTCATATAAAGTATGACACTCAGGATATTTCACTTGACATAGTGTATTAACACAAGAACATTTCTAAGAAAGTAAAAACTAATATTTTTAATAGATACTATATTTTTATGGTGAGAATTTTTGGTAATAATCACAGTGTTTTTTAGTAGGTTGTCCACCCTGTAACGGGTTCAGTGCTCTAGGGACATATCTAGAGGGAGAGCAGGATATTTGATCCCCAGGGTATTTGACCACAGGGAATAAACCTCACAGCTTTATGATGCAGGAGGCAAAGGCCAGCCTGTGTATTATTTTTAAGAGGCCCTTCCAAACCAGAACTGAGTGCCAAAAATGCATCACAGCTATTCTGTAAATGAGTTGCCTTTTGTTAAGCCCCAGCACAGCTGGTCAGATTGGTTCTGCTAATGTGATCCTGTACCAAACCATCTCCTAGCCACAAGAGAATGTTATTTCTTTACAGAAGAATGAGCCCTGAGATATTCCCTTTTAAAGGGAAAGAATAGAGGAGTCTTGCTATTTTATCTAAGTTTTATCTGCTGATACAATAGCTCGTACTCACAACCACCTTTGGGAAGTTAACAAGTAATTTAAAGTACACCCTATGTAGTTCACCTACTAATGCGAGTATTTTATTTTTAAAAATTTAGAGCCAAAAAAGTGTTTTGAACACCTCTGTGTGGTTTCAGCAGTTATTTGGGAAGGCTTTATTCTGAAATAAAGAGCAGTGATCTTCCAGAGGTCCAAACAGACTTTCATCATCCAAAATATTTTCCTGTCAATTAGGGAATAGCACAAAAGAGACCAATGTCACGTCTGGTTCTGCTAAATTCCACACGGTGAAAAGCAAACTTGGAGAATTAGGGCCATGTGCAGCTGCTTCAGTGGGAGTTCATGTGCAGCTGGAGAGGAGCAGAAGCAATCATCACCGTGTTTCTGTGTGCAAAAGGAGCTCTGGGCTTACCTGAACACTGCTGGCAGCACTGCAGCTGCACATGCTCCTGGGTATCCTTTATCACTTTGTGGTGTGTCAGACGTCCCAAGCCCTCCCTTCCTCTGGAGACACAACAGAGGACCTTGAGTAGCCATCGTAAGAGCAACATGGGGCTTTTCTACCTGTAGGCCCTTTCAGCAAAGAGCTGCTTCTAGAAAATATTTAATTAAGCACAGCACTATCTGTGAAAATGGAAAATTAAATAACAAAGGAATAAAAGTAATTCCTATATTACATTCCATGAGCCTCCTGTTCTTCTGAAGAGGAAAAATACTGCAAGGGGGTGGTCCCACAGAGAAAATACAGAATAGGGCTGTCCTTTTATTTGACAGGATATACAATGCCCATTACACCCTTTGGCCAATCTTGATACTCTGACCTGCTATTGCAGACAAAACAGTCTCAATCCAGGGATTTTTTGACAATTTATTGTAAGTTAGCATAATCTTTTCCTTATTGATTCAGGTATTGAGAAACAAAAAGAGACAGACAATTAAACAAAACACAAAGGCAATCACCTTTCATTCCCTTTCCACAAATTCAACTTCAGTCCAACACCACACCTTCCCTTTCCTTGTCTCTGCTGGTCTTATTTTCACTGAATTTATCTCTGTCCTTCCCAGTCTCTCTGAGGGGGCAATGGGCAGCACAGGAGGTCAGTGTCAGTGCATAATAGTTTCTTAAACCAGTCCCTGTTTCTCACCCTTTTCCTCCCGTCCTCCTCATTTGTTATCGCCCTCAGGTCCAGTGTGGCTGACCCATGGATAACAGTCCCTCAGAGGCGTCCCTGTCCCAGCATGGGCTGCCCACAGATTCAATCTTCTCGTCCTTACACGAATGCCCTGCAGCCATGACCCCAACATGTCCCTTCCCTTTTTTTGTCTTCTCCACTTTGTCTCTCCAGAAGTGTCTCCTCACAGTCCTCCTCACATGTCCCTGTTTTCTGTATCCTCCTGTGTCTCCACTCACATTTGCTTCCTATGCCTTCTCCCATGTGCCCCCTCACATGTCCTTTCGCATCTTCTGTTGTGCCTCTTCTCAGATTCCCCCAGTGTCTCCTGCCCAAGTGACAAGCACCCTTTCCTAAGCATGTCCACACAGAGCTGCCACAGACTTCCTGCTGGCCTTCCATTTTGGTGGGCAGGTTTTCTCACCATTTTGAAGACATCTGAAAGCACCTGCAACAGACCCAGAGCAGTCCATGGCCTCCTCCCACCCAGAGCACCCCACCAAGTACTGGGATCAGAACAAAACCCAGGACAAGGGGAGAGGCACTCAGCACTCCAGAAAAGGTGTGAGAACATCTTGTGTATCAGCTGTCCTTTAAAAGATGATTGTAAATGTAGTACTAAAGCCATTTGTTTCTCACTCTTTCCCCCAGAAAGGAACAAGGGCTCCATGACACACAAGTTTTTACACCTTTGTGCCTCTAAGCATAAACCACAATCAGTGCAGAATTGCTGATTTCCCTTTGAAGGATATTTGTGCTTGATTGTAATAAACTCTTGGAGCCCAGAAAGCCCAACAAAGGGTGTTCAGGCTGCTCAGTGGAGCTGCTGTGGCCTGCATGCATCAGGCTGCGACTAAGCTCATGCTGTGCCAATTGCTGAAGCCAGCTTGTACCCACACCTTGGGAACTGGAGGAGGAAAAAAGGCTGTTTGCTTAGGGCATCTCCACCCAAAGCCTCTGACAGATCCATTGCAAAAGACAGGAGCATTCCCGACTGCGTATTGTGCACATGGTCAGGTTTTTGAAACCTTTGTCAGAAGTCACCAGAAGCTGCTCCTCTGTTGAACAGAGCCAGTTCCAGCTGTCTCCAAAGTAAACTCCCTGCTGCCCAAAGCTAAGCCCATCAATGACGCTGGCAGCACCTAGCGTATTTAACAACAGGTGACATACACGGCACGGCATCTGTGGGAGATAGGAACAAGAAAAAAAGTAAGAGAAAGGTCCCGGCAGACACCAAGGTCACTGAAAAAACAGGGGAGGAGGTGCTGCAGGCACTGGAGCAGACATTCCTCCATGGTGAGGCAGGATGTCCCCCCACAGCCCAAAGAGGTCCATGGGGGTACAGATTGAAGTGCCCTGGAGAAAGCTGCAGCCTGTGGAGAGCTCTGGAGCAGGATCTTGGCAGGAGCTGTGACCTCTGGAAAGGAGCCCACACAGGATCAGTGCTTCTGGCAATGCATGTAGCCCGTGAGGGACTCAGAAAGCAGCTCTTGAAGATCTGCAGTCTCTGAGAAGGAGCCACATTTCAGAAGTTTATGAAGGATTGTACACCATGGGTTGGACCTCATGATGCAATGGGGAAGAGAGTGAGAAGGAAGGAGTGACAGATACGGTGACATGAACTGACCGCTCCCCCCATTCCTGTACTACTGCAATGCTCAGCAGGGAGGAAGGAGATGGAGCAGTTGAGAGTGAAATTGAGCCTGGGAAGAAAGGGAGGGGGTAGAAGGTGGTTTCAGTTCTGTTCCTGCTTCTCACTATCTCTGTTTTTAACTGGCAATCAATTAAACTATTCTTCCCCAAGCTGTGACTGTTTTGCCCATGACAATAATTGGTGAGCAATCTCCCTGTCTTGATCTCAAACCAATGAGCTTTCTCATCTTATTTTTTCCCTCCTATCTTGCTGAGGAGGGAGAGAGAGCTTGGGGGGCCACCTGACAGCCAGCCAAGGCCAACCCACCACACCCACCCAGCTGTTGCTGTAGAGCACATTCCCACAAGAAGACAAGAGAACTCAAAATTACTCAGCTGTTTCACAAGCAGATACCAAGCTTCAGTCACCTGCCCTCCCTGAACACATCTTCAGGACTGGAACATGTGGAGTGAGGTGGAACACATGGGGTGAGGTGAAATTCAGTAGCACACAGAAGAAGGTCATGCACCATGACCCAATGGCAAGAATTTCTGAAATAAAGGAGAAGCTTATTCTACAGCAATAACAGAGGAGGTGAAAGACCTGCAGCAGGCAGAGCCAGGGTTACAGTGAGCCCTCAATACAGAGGGGCTGTGAAATGAAAACAGTGATCTCAAGAAGCATTAAGTGAGGCCTTTCTACAGGGAGAGAGACTTATTACTGCCATTGCACAAGAACCAGCTCAGTCTCATCAGGAATGTGGAACACAGCCTTCATTTCATGCACTCAAGGGAAATTGAATTCGTTGCAATACACACAAAGGAAGGCTTCTAGGATGACCAGGTGATTTGGCAGACCATTCTGCAATGAAAGGTTGAAAGGCCTCAACAAAAGTGGCATTTAAAACCAGGGCATGGCTTTTTTTTCCTCTATGTGTATGTTGAAGATAAACAGGAGGGGATTTGGAAGCAACGGATGGATGGATGAATGGGTGGATGGATGGATGGATGAAAGAGCATAGCAGGAAGGAAAAAGATGTTTAAAATATGGGGTAATTCTGGCAGGAGAACAAAAAAATAAGAAGTAGGAAGAAGATGGGAATTTTAAAAGCTCTGTTTCAGAGCTTTTAAAAAATTTTAAAGAATTTTAAAGAATTTTAAAAGTTCTGTTTCAGAAATGATGAAGCAGGTTTTCAGTACAAGGAAAAAGTGCAAGAAATATGTCATTTATGATGGTTCTTGATAAATTTATGAATGGAATTATCTGTCCCATACAGGACTACGGAATTTTCTTGTTTGATGGCTCCCAGGAGCGTCTCCAATCATCTGCACTGACCTGTTTTTATTAAATATATATCCAGACTAAATGATTTGTTACTGAATTCCTTAGAATTACAGATTCCACCAGAGTTCTTCAGGTTTATTTTAATTTAAAAAACCCACCAAAAAGGGAGGGATTAAAAGGGTATACAAATGCATATGAGAAAAGATGGATAATCAGATATGTGAGAGAGACTTAAAGAAATGATCATGCAAAACTGAGAAGAAGTAAGTTGAAGAGAAACAAAGAATGTACAAATACTTTAGAGAACACTATAAAGAGAGTAAGGATCAATTACTGTCATTAGTCAATGAAGTTGACCAATAAATGCTAATAACTTGATTTAAATGCATCAGGGAAAATTTATAGCCAGAGGAAGAGTTACATAATGAAACAACCTGCCAGCGAAGGTTACAGCATTTCCATCACTGAAGATATTCTAATCTATTTTAAGAATTATGAAATCCATCCACCAATGATTCAGGCTGATGGACTGAGATGACCCAAGAGGCACCTCTTCTACCACAAATGATTCTATTCTTCTGCAAGCATGCTGGTGCTTAGTAAGAGCTGCACTTCAATGAAATGTTTCATCTCATTTCTACAAAGAAATAATGTTATAATAAATATTAAGTGGAAAGATAGCTATCTGGTTCTGCCAATTAGTGGAAAATTAATAGTATTTCAGTTATCTACATTCTGGAATGTTTCTATTAATTTTCAACTAAATGTATTCATGGTGTAGTTCCTCCAAGAAACAATTATTTTCAAAAGCAAATCCAACCTTCTCTCATGCTAAGCCTTAGAATAACTATTGTACATATCTATCTAATATATTATACATGTGTTTAAGAAACAGTAAAAAATCCCACTAGTTTCATGTAAGTTTACATTCATATGTTCCATTATTTGTTTGCCTGTTAACTGTGTGTTGAAATAGACCTTGCATGTGGTTTTTATTTCTTGGAAATGACCCAGAACACGTTACTTCTGAATACATAGCCAGTATTTCATCACTAACATCCCAAAGTCTAATTAAGATTATTCTCTCTTCTTTGTTACTCTTCTGTAACAGTCATGGTCCATCAATACCTCAGCACTGCATCTATGTGGGCCACGCACATGGAATTAATGTAATTATTAGGGGAGATACTAGAAAGGCATGCATCCACTGAAATATTCATCAAATGTCAAACTTAATGGGGAACATTTAAGAAATCACTGGAAGTATTAGGCTGGTGTTCTTCTGCCCATTTAACCAAAAATAGAATGGTATAAATTTTAAAAAAATCAGAAAATATAGATAAATAATTTGTTTATTTTCTATGGACAGAGAGTTTTGTAAAATTGACATCAAACTATCACAGAGAAACCTTCTCAAGATGATGCCGTGGTATCCTAAAAAGGATATCAGATCTTTTAGTCCCAATCCTGGTTTTGGAAATTAGAAGAAAAATAATCCATTTCCAGAGGTAAAAACGCTGGTTAAAAAGATTTTTTTTGCTGAAAGAAAAAAATTGGGAAAGGAATAGGATGCTAAAAGCAGGTCCAGCTGAAGATACACATCGTGTCTGTGTTATCAGTTATTTTGTGCAATTTCGTGTGCATGTCTCTCTCTTATTCATGGGATTTTTCTTACATAGACAGAGCAGCACAGAGGGTGCAGTAAGCTTTCCTAATAAAAATATGATCTCTCTCCTTGGTCTCTAAAGGGCTCACAAAAGGATTCTTCAGAGCTGTCTGGAGTATTATCTAAAAGATATCACACTAGTGCAGAATAAAAGAGAAAAGGGTTTCACACAGTGGTACATATTATTTCTCACATATTTGATTTCAGCAAATAAAATGGCCTTAGCTTGATTTTGCCACTTCACCTAGAAAATGCCATCAGGATATTATAAGCAGTATTAAAGATTTATAGTTTAACAAAAGATTGAATATGTTTCTTTTAGTAAAGGACACTGTGTACTGAATGCACAATTTTTATGTTGGTGCATTATAAATCCCATATTATAAAAAGAAGACAAGGATCTACTGTTCTGCTTTCAAATCCTGGATGTCTTTTTATCTTTCAAAATTTGCAGAGTATATTATACCTATTCCTATGTCAAGTGTGCAGGAGAAATAATTTGCTTTTCTGTGTAAAGAGACTGGCAGGCTACAAGAATTAAGGAGTTTCAAAATAGTTATCTTTCATTATGCATGCAAAAAGTTTTATAAATTATTTTTAAAGTTGCATTCATATTTAGCAAAACTACTCGTAAGTATCATGTAAAATCGTGCATTTAAGCTAATAATAGTTGAATTCCATACTGGAGGGCAGTTGTGTGATCCACCTAAGGAAAAATGCACCACGTACTTAACAAAAGGATGTTCTCCCTCAGTGTGTCTCAATATAAACTGTATTTATTTGTCTGTTGCTTTCTTCCATCCAAGAAGTACTGTCACACTGCCCAAGGGGAAATTTTGAAGCAAGTCTGTAATTCGATCTTCTGTCTCTTTCTTCTCAGGAAAAGGAGTAAGGTTTGCTCATCGGCTTGTCTACCATGAGCACCTGCATCCTGATTCTCTTCTAAATCTGCTGTTTTTTCCAAACCAGCAGAGGAAGACCAAATTTTGGGAGGGCAAAAGAAGCAGGGAGGGAGTAACACTGCATCAGCTCCTGCTTAACACTGCCAAGTGAAGGTGTGTATGCACATATGGATGCACAGAGCTCTAAAACATGTAAGGGAAAATTACAGGGGAAAAATGGCCCTGTGGTTCAGGACAGAGATTTTTGATTTTGGACATTTCCTGTTATTCTGTGGGAGGTCTTTCTTCAGCACTGGATTTTACAGGGGATGATTTTGAACCTGAGTGTGAGATGTGGAGAGAACAGATTCTCCAGGCTGGGTGTCTCAGTGCTGCTCAAGTCAGGTACAGCTGCAGGATCCCGAAGAGGCCCTGAGATGTCAACAAGATTGATCAGGTTGTTAGTGAGGAATGAAAATAGCCACATGGGATTGTGTACGTGTCACACAGACAGTTCAGATGAGATGATGGTGTAAGTGGGCAATGAGAAACCCTAGGAAAAAACAAAGAGGTCACAAAGGTGGTGTCACTGCTGGGTGATCTGCCTCAAGGCTGACATGCCTGTCAGCTTGAAATGAAGAGGGATGCCAGATTCTTCTCATCTCTGCTAAGCATCCTCCATTACCAACCAAAAAACTCCTTGACATTGTTTAAATCCATGTCCCAGTTTTTATCTCCTAGAAGCTACCAACCTGGAAATGAAGTGTAGAAATAAACCAAATCAACTTCCAACCCCTTAGGTACTTATGTTGGTACAGCCTTTTGCATATTTCAAAACCTCCAGTGTTAGAAAAAAAAACCCAGTAGTTACAAGCCTCTGTATTGAGTGATGATACATAAAGAAAACTTTTTTACTTTTTTCCAGCTTTGCAGAGAGCATAAAGGAAGGATACTGCTAACATTAAGATCCTCTCTGGAAATAAAATAGTACTTTAAAAATTATTTTGATTAATTCATTTGAGATCCACATAATAGCTCACTTTTCAAGGAATTAAGTACATGGAATCCCCCTTTACTCCAGTCTGGGCCACAGGTGTTTTAAATCTTTTCAAGTAAAGAACAACAAAAACCTCACTGATCTGTGGAGAAACAACTGTACAACTGGTGTTCATTCGGGTAAGACCAAAATATATTACAATGGCAGTATCAACATTAGTTACTCTGCACCGGAAGAGGTCTGAGGCAAAACAGCCACTTCACTTTGCTCATGAACTCAGCTACTAACAGAGTAAGGTTTTTCTTTCTTTAATCAAAGACCTCTTCAGGAAGGGAACTGACAGGCTGCCGTTCCTTGGAATTAGTGTGAAAAATAATAAGCTCTTTAGGGCAGAGTTTTCCAATAAAGATTTTATTCTTGATTTTCTATCAAAAGGACAGTGGTTAACCTCCTTAGATATTCAACACAGTTTAAACCTCTAGCAATAATGACAAATTATTGCAAACAACATGTCTTCAGACCCTTCAATTTAATTTTAAAAAATCCCCCTCACAGAAAAAAAATACTGAGAAAATTAAAATAATTAGGTCTTCAATTAAAATACTTAAACTTCAAGTTAGACGCAAGAATATTCTACTCTCTTGAGAGGCATTTCTAATTATTGTTTGCTTTATGAATGCAAATTTGTTTTATGCCTGGGCTAGTGGTACGCTGTGATCAGTAAATAATAACATATAATGTTATGCCCCAAAAACACGTGACCTAAGAGCACAGGGCAATGCTTTCCCTGATGGGTGCTTCCAGACTGATCCGAGCTCTGGCCTAGCCACACGTGCCAGGGGCAGCACCCCTCTAACCTCCTTCCCAGGGGAATCAGCTTGGCAGGAGGGAAAACAACGAGGAGAGCACGGCATCAGCAGCACTGTCCTTCTGGTACCCAGAGCGGCTCAGTCACAGCTTCCTTAGGCACCTTCCTGCTGCACCTCTGTGCAGGGAAACCATCAACACGAAGCCAGAGACAGCACAGGAGTGAAGCTGCTGGAATGGCACAGAAATGAGGAGTCAGTCAGCACTGGCCAGCACAGGGCAGGAGCCAAAAGATGACTAACCCGTCTATTCGCAAACTGGGGTGGGGAGGGGGGAGAAAAACTTTATTCATTCATTGAAGAACTGAAGAAAGCAAGGAGGCTTTCTTGGTGCTTTGAAGATGAATTCTTCTGACAAAATACGAAGGGCAGAATGGGAGAAAGTGTATATCCCAGGAGGCAAGGAGCAGGGGCTGCTATGAAAATCTTGGAACAACAACACAAAATGAACATGTTGTAGGAGAGGGAAGCATGTGAAGATATAGGGGCACACAGACCAAGGAAGAGGCAAAGAAAATTATCTTTTCACCAGCATTTTGAAGGAAACAGGGCAGGATCAGAAGTCTTTGTCTCCTGCTTTTTCCCATTTGTGAGCTTGGGATCATAAGAGAGAGACAATGTAAAGTGAAAATCAAAACACAAGGAAAGGAATAGGTCACTGGAGAAAGTGCAGGAGTTAGAGGCAGGAATGAAAAACGGCATCTGTAAAAAAGAGAGTGAGCATGGCAGTAAAGTAAGGAGTAAGCAAAGATGAGCTGATAGGAAGAACAAGGTAACATCCCACCTTATAGATTACATCTTTTGATAAATCAGCATGAACCAAAACTTAGAATAAGGTGATAAAGTGAGTAACTGAAATTCTATCACAAAAATGAGTTCTTTTTCAGGTCATTACCACATACAATGTGGTAGATCTCAAAATGTAATCTGTAGTGGTATACATGATATGAAACAACTAGCAGGAAGCAATTTTACCTACCAAGGAGGTCAACAGAGAAAAGGACTTTTTTGCAACAGATGTTTAAAGTACACAAAAGAAAAATAATACAGCAAGAGTCAACTTGATAAGGTGCTGACTGAGATAATACTCTCTTCAAAAATAAACTGCATAAGAATCTCTCAGAAACCAGCAAATCCAAGTGAGGGTCATGTTGCTGACAAGGTTAATAGGAAAGGGAAAAAGGACTGCTACATAAAAAAGAAAATACAAAAAATATAAAATCCTAAGAATAACAGTACATGGCAGACAGTGGGCAGCACACCTGTACTTCTCCTTCTCTTGGCTTTGGGGTACCCTATAACTTCTTTTCCTCAGTACTGGAAAAATACAGATTCCTCAGTCAGGGGATTTTGTGGTAGAATCAGCAGCACAGACACCTGCTATCTTTCTGAAGGTATTGCTAGAACTTTGAGAGGAATAAGAGCAGGGCAGCTGCAGGAAGTGTCAGGTTTTAACTGGGAGTCCTTCATGCAGCAGACAGCTGTGTCATTCTTGCAAACCTTCCCTCTCCTTCAACAGGATGAGGAAAGAACCAAAAGAGAAAAACCAGCAATGGAGTGTTATAACCCTCTTCCATTATTTCTTTTAAAAAAGTCATTTACATCTGGCACATCTGTATATTCTGTACTATTTTTTGCTCTGTGCTACGCACAACTCTCCCTATTTTGCATCACAAGTGCCCTCTACATGGGCTGCCTGCACCAGTCTAGTGTAAATAGTTGAGTTGCAGAGAGGAATGGTTATCATGATTCGTTGTTGCACATCCCATATGCATTCAGGACTGCAGCTGGCTCGTAACCTCATTGAATAGAGATGTAACCCTTTAGCTGGGTGTTTTAAAGTCTCTAGTAGAATTACAAAGAAGGACTTGACACAGGAACAGCAAGACCTGTTGATACCACTGATAAAATGGACAAGGGCTTTCTCTTCATCCACTTTATAAAAGCAGGCACTTCATAACACAACAGGAGTGTCAGAAGCTTTTTCTTCTAAGACACACATTTCCCTGGCCTAAGGGAAGAATAATCTATTATGTGATTCAGAAATAAGTGTAAAGTGATTTTCCCTTTCATGTCTTGCAGAAAATCAAGAACATGATGACACTTTTAGTCGAATTATGAAACATTTCATTTTTTTCATATGCAACCTTACAGAATCCTTAACAAGAATTCCCAGTAATATTTTCACACTCATGTTTTGTGCCCTCAAATTAGGCATTTGTCCTTTAGCTTTTCTAACTTTGTTCCCTTTCAGCTTGTTAGAAAAGGAATCTAATTTTTCTGCTAGACTTTAAATTACTAAAAGAAAGATTATCTGCAGGGTAATTTTGATACATAATGGGGTTTTACTTTGACTCTGCAGTCAATGCATTTAGAGTGCATACACTGAAGACTGGCACTACACAATGTAATCTTTTGGGAGTAAGGATTGCTAATGCTGTCTAGTTATAGAGACCAAACTAGGGGGGCTTTTCAATGGCAACACCCAGTGGCACCAGAGAACTCCTGCTGCAATTTGTCTCATTGTGTCAAACAGCCTCATAACCCACCCGAGACAAGGATGACTGCAGGAGAGGCTGAGCTGTCATTAGAGAAATCTTCCTCTGCATGCATCAGTTCTACTTAAAGGGATTGTACCAACTGGAAATAATAACAGTAATAATGCATTCTCTTTGGGTACAGTTGCCTTTTCAAATACAGTTCCTTTTAAAAAAAAAAAAAAAAACCAGCCGTAAGTGCTTAAAAAATTATGGACTGCTTTGAATTTAAGTTCCTTTGAGTTGTTAAGGCCCCATGTACCCACATTAAGAGGTGCTCTGGCTATCAGAGACCACACAGGAAATTCAGGAAGTTCAGGAAGTGAGAAATGGGAGCTGTGTTCCCAGAGTAGGCTCCAGCAGCCCCTGCCTTGTAGGGAGAGAGGAAGGATATTCATCCCCATCCACACAGCTTCACCTGCTGCCAGCCCCGTATCTAACATTTCACTTTATTTACAAGTGCTTCTGGATCCTAGTTTATAGCAGCTGTAGTTTAGCCAGTTTGTAGCACCAAAAAAGCATAAGCCACTGCCCAATCTGAAAACAAGGATGAACTACAGAGTCTCTATTAAGCCTAAATTTGTTTTCAGTGTGTCAGAGCTGATTTGCTACATGCCTTTCTATGGCTATTGTATCACTTATGGAAGGGTTGCTGAAGGAATCCCCAAGCACGGAGAAAATGAAATATATGACAGTGTAATTTGTCAGTGCACCTATGTACACTGCAGGTCACATTCTGATCGGTGAGGTGAATTTGGAGCTAAATTAAATTCACTCATTTCACTAGCACAGCTAGCCACAGGTAATACAGAGACGATAAGAAACGCGACTAGTTTTTCAGCAACAACCTCTAAAAATGCTTAATAGACACACACATGCACAAATAGACTTGTGCTTATAACAGCCTGCTCTGAGTCAGAGTCACGCTGGCTCCTGTGGCCCAGGGAGATCTCTGACTGCTCAGCACTGCAGCACACAATCCCCAAAGAGCTGACATCAAGCACTCCAAATTAGAGGTCACCTTGAAACTGTCATTCATCTCATGCTTCATCTAACTCGGTTTTATCCAAAACTTTATTCTTACTCTTACCCTTCTTGTTCTTAAATCAAGATGTATGACTGAGGATCAGCTTATGCACTTGCTGGGTAGGATCATGCACAGGCATAAGGAAAAGCCCAGGAAGCTTTCATACATGCTCAAATGTGCTTATAAGTGCCTGGATAGTTAGACTGAGTTCAGTCAGCGAGTTGTGACTTCCAGCCATTTTTTAATCTGTATTACAAATGTGGAAACAGTTTTCACTTGTGTGTGTAGTTACTGTTCTTGGTCTAAATAGACTGAAAGTGAGATCACCAATTGTTTTAATTGCTCCTTAAGAATTGCCATCTGCTATTTTTGACTAACAAAATATATATGTATCAAAACAAAATAAACTATATGAGATATGGAAACTTTCCAAGTACATTGTTTTGTTTCAAACAATTCAACTTTGGTTGCTATGGAAACACTAACCTAAATATTTCAGTGGGATTGTTAAAGTCAAACTCTAGCTGAGCTTTTCAGATTAACTTTGAAAAAGCTGTGGAGTCTGGGGTTTTGGTTTTTTTCTAAATACTCCCTGACCTCCAGATTTCCTAGTCTCCCCATTTATGACAAAAAAGTGAGGTTTTATAGCCTTACACTATCTGAAAGTCTGAAGTTCTGATATATGAAGCCTGAAGGGTGAAATCTCTACCAAAAGTTATTTTTTACTTTAAAAAGCCAAAGTGATTTATAATAATTTAAAAGTTTCTCAGAGGCCTAGACATATTTTTAGCATAACAATTTTCAAATAAAGGTAAGACTATATTCTAAGAAGTGTAGTCATACTTTTTGGATAAGAGATCACAGACATACAGGTTACTCAAGTCCTGGATAATGGCAATCACTTAGTTATGAGCAATATAGTTGATGAAGATACCTTCAATTTAAAGTATGTTTTCAGTGCCCGTAGTTTTCTCCATGGTATATGTTTTTAAGAACATGACTATTTTTTAAAGTGTCTCTGATTTCTTAGCTGGACCTGTGTCCAAACTTTCAAACTGTGAGTCACATAAGGAATCCTTATCTACGTGGAGACATTACTTGTAGGGTCACAGGGCTGTGAAGGTCCTCAGGATGTCATCTCCGTTCCTGGACTCTCCTGTGTGATCTGCTACACACAGGTTGTTCCCAACATACATGTGTGGAGCCTGTGCTTGAAGGATTTTGTCAAGAGACAGACACCACAGTGTCCATGGAAAGGCTGTTTCGCTGGTCCACCTTTGTTTCTGTGAGAAAATTTCCTGAAAATGCTTTACCTGAATGTCACATGCTGTAATATAAACATTCTTCATCATAGAGAAGGTTTTAGGCTGGTGATGGTTAGGATTAGAAGAGCAAACTTATCCATAAAAGAGATACTGCTTACGTAATGCAACCTCATAAGACCACGGTGGAATATTTCAGGCCACCACTCAGTGCACAGTAAGTGACAGGTTACCCACAGTAAGTACGCAGATGTGTATGATTGTGGAGTTCTCTTAGGTGATCTGATTATACAATAATCAAAATAAACTCAAATGCCAGTAAGAAACTGAGGAACAACAACAGGTGAAGAAACCTCAGTAGCCTAATCTGTGAAAACAGAGCACTTCAAATTGGTTACTCCAAAGTCATCTGTGGAGGATGAGGAGCCCACTCTTCATGGAGTGGAGTCCTCTGAGATGGCTGAAGGAGAATATCTCTGTCCAGCCATGCCATGCAAGCTAAAGGGTGGCTGCCCACAGAGATGCAGAATTTATTGTGGCTTGTGGGGAAAGAGAATTTGGAGTTTGCTCAAAACTTATTATGGGATCATTTGAGGGGATTGTGGAAATGCACAGCACTTCCTATGGGATGTGTAGAGGAAGGACCAAAGGTGGGGAAAGGGAAGGATCTGGGTTAATAAGGCAGGAACAGAAGTGGACAAAGAGCATAGAAGCAGTCAATCATATAAACAAACAGTTGATCCACTCCCTTGTCTGCCCGAGCCTGTGTTTGGTCACAGCAGCCTGTCTTATTTCCTTATTTAGTCCTATTTCTACCTTCTGTGTGTGTGCACATCCTGCTCTTTGCCTCCATGTGTTCATGAATGCCAGGGATTTTTTGAGCCTGGGCAGCCAATGAATAGGATAAGTCCACCCCCAAGGACGAGCGTGGATGTGCTTTTCCATTCCCAGATTTACACATATGTACCAAAAAAAGTGTGTATATTAAGTTAACCATTGGCTGGATACACAAATTAAAAAATCTTTCATCATTTTTCTGTAGTTTTAGCCTGCATGAAAATACTGAGATTCAGAAAATAACATAGAAACTTTACCAACAGTAAACCAAAAAATTGATTTAATAGCTGAGTGTCACAATGTGTAAATCCAGGAAATTAATTCTGCCAGGGACAGATAGATATCCAAAAGCATGTGCTGTTATCCTCCAGCTGTCTGTCATCCTACTGGGCTTATTTATTCTTATTAGTTATTTGCCTAGATTCATCATTGATGGATGCCATGCACTAGCCATTTGAAATAGCTGATAGCCTTGAAAATGTGTACACTGAGAGTTTCCAGAGCAGAGGAATAACTGAACTACTCTAAAGGATATAAGTCCTAAGAGAAAAAGACATAAAGCTTCGGGAACAGATTAAAAAAGTAAGAAAACCAAGTAGGATACAAACAAATTTAGAATTCTGGGGAGTCTTCTTTTTAACTTTGTATCAGAATTTGTTCTTATCCAATGTCCAGAGGTATTTATTTGTCAACAAGTTTGGACATAAGACTGCCAAGAAGTGTAGGTGAATATAATGTATTTGTCAAAACAAGACAATTACTTCACAAGAGTTATCTAGATATCTCACCTCAGGAGAACAGAAGCTTTAAAAAGTGGAGAGGAGGTTGTTAACTGTAAAACAAACCACTGAGCTCCAGCTCTTGCCTGAGATGTGTGTGGGCACATGCGCATGCATGGGGGTGTCTCACCAAAACTGCTAATAACCCTAGGGCTGCTAAGTACTCTCCAATCAACAGAGCACGGAGAGCTACCCTCACTTTGTTTTGTGAAAATTATAACCACAAATGATGTATGAAATCAAATCCCCAGCAGCTGAAGTGAAATCATATTGTTAATATGTTTCTAGCACAGAACTTTGAAACGGAAGTGCCTCCGAATGAGGATCATATTCTTCAAACACACCTTCATTAAATACCATCTGAGAAAGCACAGCATGGCTCCTGTGTCCTGCCTGAAGTGACAGGTCCTTTCTTTAGTCCTTTTGGGTTGTATTCTTGGTCTCATACACCTGGATTTCAAGAGAGTCATCCTCCTGAGGAACATTCTGGCTAATATTCCTTCTGCTTTGAAGCCAATGGTAATTTTGCAATTGCCTTTAGTGGACCTAGGATTACACCTAAACAGGACTCAGCTAAAGCATGGGATTTGTTAATGGAAGGGATAAGCATCTGAAAACTCTTTTCTTTATAGGCCTTATAAAGGACAAAGGCCAGAAAACAATATTTTGACTTCCAAGAGGTTTGTATTATATTCCATAGGCTGCTGTAGTCTATGCTGCAAATTGCAAGGGAAAATGTCTTTATGCACAGAAATGACCAAAATTCTTCCTCTGTCTTGCCCCAGTGTGAAAAAAAAACCAAAAAAACCAGCATACAATACAGTGAGATGCAAGTAATATAAAATACTGTACCTGTGGAGGTGCAATTACATTGCTTGTTACTGCATTTCTGCTATTTTATCTTCATTTTGATAGACATTCAACTAGCGATTGCTTACCAAAACATACTGCAGTCTTCAAGGATTTTTAGATCTTAGCAATAAAAAAGCATCATTAACCAAAGAATCAATTAATTTTTTCTCTAGAAATAAGGCTACACAGCAGTATCTGAGACTTTACTACAGAGTAACCTAGCAACCATTTTGTTATCTGTGTGTTGATCAAAGCATACACTTTGAAAAAATGGAAAATTCTGTATTATAGATTGAGCCAGAAGAAAAGTTGCCACAAACCTGATACTGTGTATGTGAATATGGAACAGAAAGATGCAGTAGTTACTTAGGTAAAGCTTTGTCAGAAGGAGCTCCATATGACTTTTCTCATATTTTTCTTCTGGTATTGTGTGAACATTTTTTAGTTTTGCACATTGTCCTACATAACCACACATACTTGTTATCTAGCTATCTCTTCTTCTCTTAGACCTATAGGGCCAGAACCCAATTATTAATATAAACTTTAAATTATTTTCTTATTTATATAAACACATAAAGACACCCAAAATTCTATATTCCCAGTAAGCACAATACTATCTTTAGTGTTACCTCTACACCCTGGTGTCCTCCAATACAGAGTGAAAAACAATTTACGCCAAACTTTGTATTACCTCAAAATTACCTACTGCCTGTAGGGACTCAAGGTAAATGTAGCATTTGCCTTGATGTTTAATGGAAACAGTAATTGCCAGAATATGTGTTTGTACACAGAAAGTTTTCCAGCATGTAGACAGTGCCAATCACACCCTGAGAGAAAGGAGGCACCACTGCCTCCACAATGGGCAGACAACTGGTTTATAGCAAGATTAAGTACTTGGACAGTCACCATTTCAGTTCCTTTGTCATATTAGTCAGCACCAGATTTTTCTGCTTTGCAGAGTCAAAGGTCTAAGCAGTCTAAAACCAGTCAGTAAGGCTTTCAGAGTAGTATTAAAATCTGATGTGATGATTAAGTACCAGATCTTAAGAACTAAATACCAAATCTATCAAATCCCGAAAGCCAAGTGATCTGGAATAGATCCCCAAGGAGAAAGTGAGCATATAGCGCTGCATTTGTCCAAAATTCCAGTTCTTCTCAGTGAAAGCAGTGCCAGCAATGCGAATCTGGTCTAGCATCTGGATCTCAGATTAAATACCTGCCCAAGATCTTTTTAGCTCCTTACCTGGGAGAAAGAGCAGGAAACCTTCAATGGCTAACCTGTGGTGTTGGATTTTCTGCCAGGGATGATCCTCCTTCAATTGAATGCAATTGTATACACAGAAGTGAGCCGTATTCTTAGTATTTGGGTTTTTGTAAAAATTGTTGTAAAAGTGTTTTCAAAGGTCTTTTACCTTTGAAATTTTTGATGTGAATGTCTTAACACACTGCCATACCATTCACTGGGGACTAGAGATCTGGAAAGAGAAATCTGGGATTCCCACAGGACCAAAATTTAATATAAGATCGAGTAACCCTATGTGTTAGTCAGCTGCTCCTTCATTAAACTGCACTTGAAAAACATGCTATTGATTTGAAGGTGATGTATTTTTGTGCTAAGTATTAGCCAGAATACCCTGACACAGGTGGGCAGTGGGAAAAATTACTTGAATCTTGAAGGTTTCCTATGAGTCTGTAATAATTCCAGTACAATAGGAAAGTCTGTAACTTATGTAAAAGTATAATGAGTTGCTGAAGCAAAAAACTTTCACCTACAAGCAGTATGGTAAACACATTTATCCTGTAAAGTATTAGTGGACTCCTGTAGCTGTTGATTGAAGAGAAAAATGTGGAGCAATTTTTTGACAGAAAGCCTTCAACATGCATAAGTGTGAAATGTTGCTGTCCAAATCTGTAACAATTTGGCTTTGCTCAGGCTGCCAAATACTGCAAGTATCTATCTGCCTAAAAAGCAAAGGGGCAGAAATAAAAGAAGTATGCCTTCAAGATCTTGATCCTCTCTGTGTTGCCACTCAGCTTACCTGATACAATCTGATGCAATTTAAAGAGCTTTAAAGTATGATAGTGCCAAGGCCTGATTTAATTCCGAAACTAAGATCCCCCTAGGTGCCATTCTTGGATTGACAAATGTGTCTTTCTGTCATTCCTGAGATTGTTTCTAATGTAAACCTCCTGCTGCAGTCCCCGAATATAAGTGCTGACTGATTCATTTTCATCTGATTCCGCAGAAGAATGAGTAGGTCAGGCAGTAGAAAAGGCAGCTGGATGAGGAGATAAATGTTCTTTTTATATATATTAAGCAAAAAAACTTCTATACAAATCTTTTCCCTAATGCATCGCTTGTTGTTGTCAATAAGATGGTAAAAGTCAGGGACTTCAGGAACAGTTTTGCTCTATCCCAATGTTTACCTTTGTAGTATAAAATTAAAATACAACTTGCATTAACCCAGTAAAGTAGAAGTGAATTGAATTAAAACACGTGAAAATGAGAGCACCCAGTGTGCAGAGGAAAATCCCAACAGATTAGTAAACATGGTATTTCATACTCCTGAAAAAAAAATATTGCCTCTCAGAAGGGACCAATAATTTGGCAAGATATAAGTCAGTTTTCTCTATGGACCATTCCAAAGAATTTGTGCGAGCCATAGAATTAAGAAAATGTAATGCTTCACCATCAAAAACTCTGGGGTTCATCAAGGGTAAAATTCCTTCTCTCCACTGGCACAGGTCTAAGTGCTGACCACTTTTGTTTTATCCAAACCCAGAAGTGCAGCCCCTGTCTGGGATGGAAAGATTTTGGTCCTAAAAGATACATTCAAAGAGAGCAAGTCCATATTGCCTGTTCCTGAGGCTTTGTAAATTTGTTTCAGGGCTGGGGGTTTTACTGGAGGGTTTTGAGCTTTTTACAGGCACACCAGTAATACTCAGTTCAGATAAATTGAGCTGTTTTCACTGTAAATTGGGGGACGCTGCAGAGAGATAACAGAAACTTCTGAAACATCAGTGAAACCTAAACATCTGTGACAGGATTTATCAGTATGCTTGGGAGTTATGTTCTTGATTCTGATCATCTTCATCCAACCAAGGTCACAGAAGCTTGCCACATGAATGGACATGCTGAACTCCACTCAGCCTTGCAAAGACACTGCAACCTTTCAAATGTGATACTATTTATCAGGAAAAAAAATTCAAAGTAATGAAAAACTGGGCTTTGCTTCACAGATTACTCCAGTTAAAGAAATGAGAGCTTGGTTAAAAATATCTATGAGGTAAAACAATGAAGAATATATAAATGAACTTGAGCAAATATGCTGTTAGTATGCACAATTAATGACAGCCAGTCGATATTTTATTTTGTGGCTGAAAAGAAATATATATCATATTTCTCTCTCTCACTGAAGCAAGCCACATTTCAAACAGACATTTAAGCAGCTAGATGTTTTCTTAACAAGAATCAAATCTGGTTAACAGAACAAATATTCATGTGACAACCTGTCACTGCATTACTTTTTATTAATGAATTTACTTAGTTATCTTTTCAACAGAAACAATTTAAGAACCATAATTGGTAACCACGGTCTTGATAGTCCTTCAGCAACTTCTTACAGCAGCACTGTACTACACAGTTATATCTGTAATGCAACGCATATACTCTTAAGTACAATAATGGACATTAAAAGCATGCTCCACAATGTGTCTCTTAAATCCATTATATAAACTGCCAAAATAAAGTACCACATGGGCTCACTTTCAGCTATTTGAAAAGCATTAAAAATTCATGTTATATGAACAGGAACATCCAATACTCAGCTTTTGTAAGTGAATATTTAAGATGCATCATAAATTACAGTGCCAACAACAGTGCTTTAAAGCACTCTGGATGTTAATAAAATCACTGTACTATAATGGACACACAAAATAAGTCACATCAGCCTGCTGATGCTTATAATATATCTGTAAAACTCAGGACTTCTCTGAGGCAATGGGTTCCAGTCCCATAACACGAGTGATGCAATATTAAACTCTCTCATGTGGAAGTGTGTTGTGGTTTAACCCCTGCTGGCAGCTAAGCATCACACAGCCGCTCACTCACCCTCCCCACGTGCCCCACAGAATGATGGGGGAGACAAGCAGAAGAACAAAAGAGGGAAAACTCATGGGTTGAGATAAAGGTAGTTTAATGAAACAGAAAAGGAAGAAAGTTATAATAATGATAAAAGAATTCGAATATGCAAAACAAGTGATGCACAATGCAATTGCTCACCACTCACTGACCAATGCCCAGCCAGTTCCTCAGCAGTGGACTCTGGCCAGACTTCCCCCTAGTTTATTGCTCAGCAGATGCCATATGTTATGGAATATCCCTTTGGTCCATTGGGGTCAGCTGTCCTGGCTGTGTCCTCTCACAGCTTCTTGTGCCACTCCAGCACAAGAACCTGAAAAGTTCTTAGCTTCACATAAACACTGATTAGCAGCAGCTGAAACGTGAGTGTGTTATCAATATTATTCTCATACTAAATCCAAGCAGCACTATAACAGCTACTAGGAAGAAAATTAACTCTATACCAGCTGCAACTAGGACAAAGGGTCAATTTATAATTTTTATATTTGATGTTACAGCTATGGATGCTGTGTCTCCATCAATACTCAGAAAAATCTTTATCCTATAAGCTTTTGCTTAAAAAAATTATAATCACTTGATGAAAGGAAAACCCAGCTCCTTTGCAGCTATTTTTCTATCCTCAAAATCCCATTACTTTATTTGTATGAATGTCTGATGGAACCTCTTTTTTTTCCTCCAAATCTGTGCTGACAAGACTTGCTGAACTAAATTGTTTAATAATGCATCAATCTGTTATTTTGTATTTATGATGTAGCTCTTTCCCTATCCCCTCACAGTGCTGTGCTGAAGTTTGGAGCCACGCACGAGTTTCAAGCCTGCAAAGCACCGTGTGTGCTAATTGTGCTTTATATATTATTAATATGCAATGCATCCTGATACCAAGCTTCCAGAGCCCCAAGGCCTTCTGAGAGATTCAAAGGAAGAAGAGAGGAGATCCCACTTGTCCTCAGCATTTTCTGCCTCCTTTTGTCAGCTTTTGGCTCCTGCTCATTATCAGAGCTGGAGGGAGGCAGCGCTCGGCGTGGCCGTCACTCTGCTGTCGGTCCCCGCGCTGTGGCTGTGGCAGCGATGTGCCCGTGTGCTCTGCAGCCCCATCTCCCTCCAATCCTAGCAGACAGCGCCAAGCTGTTTATGCTTTGCTGACACGGATGCTTTCTGCACTGCTGTATCTAGGAAGACCCTTTCCAAGAAAACCTTGTTAAGCACCTGACAGAACCAATCTTCTTTTAATTTCAAGGCACTTGGACCTTTAGATGTAATTACATGTATAAATAGAATGACTCACCCGATTTTCCTGCTGTTTGTAACTTACATTTCATTATTTTCGTTTAGCTGACAGAGAGCTGACAATTGTAGCTGTCCCTGGAGATAGTGCAGTGAATCCAATTTACAGGCATTCCTTGTAATTGTTTGGCAACAGACTGCCAGTCCATGCATTTAAGAACAGAGGTGAACTTAAACATATTAGGATGAACCCACATCAAAGTACTACATCTTATTTTATTTTTAATTAAAACAGAAGAAATTGAAGAGAGTGTGGCCAACTGTACAGGCATGAGAGCCCATCTGGACATATTTGACAGGGCTCCTGTCATGCTGACAACTTTCTACAGCTCAGTGGGTCTGACAAATTCAAAAACTATTTTCTGGGCTTATTGAGAGAAAATTGAAAGGGTCCAACCATGAAGCAGCCCCTGATTGCTGCTCAGCACTGCATCTTCTCTGCTGCTGCCCTGAATGCAGCAATCCTGTGGGCTCTCCACCTGGCACATGGGGGCTGCTCCAGAAATGAGCACTTTACCTGATCCTGGTGAGGGGAACAGGACAGCCATAAAAGTGCCTGTCTTCATGGTAAATACCCCCCTAACACTTAACATCTGCCTTTGCTTCCCTTGAATTCATTACATTCCTTAAATGCGTTGCATTCTTTAAATTCATTATACAAATACAAAATTAAAAGTCTTGAAAGGACTAACATATTCTTACCAAGCAGAAGCTTCAGGTTTGTACTTTTCCATGGCTTCATTGAAGTTTACCCAAGTGAATATGGCCAGCTCAGATGTACAAAATCTCACATGGAGAGTGAGACAAAATATCCCAAATCTCACATGGAGAGTCGTGTGTCTTTGGTATGGCTCAGTCAACTGCATGGCAAAGATAGTATAGAAAATACCATCAAAAACTGCAGCCTTGGAGTTCTGAAAAGGAAAAACATGAAAGTACAAACAGCTGCTAACAGCTTCGTATTATGCTCCCTCTGGAAAATAAATACAACCTATGGGGAATTTTCCAGTATATACAAATGGCTCAAACAAACTACAGGAGAAAGAAGAGAGAGAAAGAGGGAGAAGTAGAAGTTATAGGGACCTAGAAAAACTACAGAAATTACAGTCTCAAAGCATCCCATTCATTTTGAAGTCAATCTATTCCACTTCTATTAAGATAGGTGATCAGAAGATGTTTAAGACCATTGTGTTCATTTACTGGACCTTTTGCTTCTAAGTACTGTGATCTTTTTTAAGCAGAGGTTATAAAAGTACTGATTTGGAGTTCTAGAAAGTAAAAGAAAATCTTACTGAAGCCAAAGGGATTCTTGCAAAGAAAATATTATTTCCCTGTTGCATTCAATTTTATGTAGACATTGCTGTACTAGAAATAAATGGCATTGTAAATGGAGTAAAAAATAAAAATCCAAAAGACATGGCATGATATAACAGGAATTGCTATATTGATTATGTGTTCCCTGCCCCTTCAGTCCATTTGGTCCATTGCTTCTTAATTAATATTGTGTGTGTCTACACTAATGTGATAGCCTGAAGCAGGAGTGCACTCCTGCCATTCCCAATTACCCCATTTTGTTTGAGATATCAGAGTAACCTGAGAGCACACAAGCTCCATTTCACTGCACAGGTCTAAATGAAGAGCTGAACTTCACAAGTTCGCCTGATGTGCTCCAACCGCTGACAGGCAATTCAGGACCAGAAGAGAGTCCCAGTGCATGTGACAGAGCTGCAGAGCTCTTGGCTCCAGCTCTTTCCCCCTACAAAACATGTTGCACTGAACTTCCTGCTAAGGTGGATGTTGTTTTCTTTTATTCATGTCAGCCACCTTGCTGTATTTGCAGCCTGATTAAAAATGTAGCAAATATAAAATATAAAATCTTCTTAAACCTTTTTAAAATTCTTCTATGCTGTTTAACACCTTGTTAACAATGTAAGCAAGTTCTAGGAGTTTTCCTGACATGCTGGCAATAAACCTCTAGAGGAACACTTCCTGAAACAGCTCAGTATAATTTTTCTAATGATAAAATAATCAAGTTTTCAAGTGGGTCACTATCAGAAAACGTCAAATGTTTGCTCTATTGCTTCACTGTTGTTTAGGTTTTGGCTTGGATAGAGTTACTTTCATCTCAGTAGCTTGAACAGTGCTGTCATTATCTCAGCCCTCTGGCCCCATATTGTGGGCCAAAAAGGACTGTTCTGCTTTAAGCCCTGTTGGCAACTGAGCACCAAAAGCCTGCTGGTTCAACCTCCCACAGCACAGTGGAAAGGGGAGGGGAACCAAAAGTAAAACTTGTAGGTTCAAATAACAGGTTAATAATTTTTTTAAATCAAATAATATCAATAATAATAATAATAATATGATGATGATGATGATGATGATAATGATAATGAAGATAAAACCAAGGCAAAAAAAGTGATGCACGATACAATTGCTCACCACCCACTGATTAGTACCAGACCCTGCCCTCTTTCTGAGTAACTCTCCCTGTTTATGCTGGGCATGCCATTCTCTGCTGTGCAGTACTCCTTAGGCCGGTTTGCCCAGCTGTCCTGGTTGTGCTCCCCACCATCTTCTTGTGCCACTCTCCACTGGCAGAGCATGAGACAATGAAAAGTCCATGACTCATGGTAAACACTATATAACAACAACCAAAATATGTTTGTTATCAATGTTATTCTAATACTGAATCCCAAAAACACAGGGTCTGTACAGGCACTGAGAACAAACTAACTCTATCCCAGCCAAAACCAGAACAACTGTGGCTGTGTAGTGAACTCCCTTTTCTCTGACTGGGGATAGAGCTGTGGAAGACACAGATCAAACCAAGCGATTCTTAGAAAACCCTGTGTTCACTGAGTGGATATGAAGCTGTTGTTAATAGCAGTTACTGTTTGGACAGGAAATTCCCTCAGTGTGGCTCTCTCAGTGCTCACACAGTGCTCACTCACAATCATGCAGTGAGAAGAACACCCATAAGGACAAGGCCAGATGTTCACTCAGAATTGGCAACTGCACTGGCACACTGGTGGCTTCTGGGGGGTGTTGGGACAGTCTCTCGTGGGGTCCCAGGTTGATCTGACACGTGTATGACTCCACAGTCCTGTCAGCAGGGAGCAGCCCTGCCCTCTCAGATGTGCCCAAGTTGCCTGTGCTTGGCTGATGTTGGGGAGCTGTGGCTTCTTGAGGTGTTGGATGGCTTGGGGGGTTTGTCACTTCTGGGGGATTTAATAGGATCATTTACAGCCTCTTGGGAGACTTTCACAGGCGGCCTATCAGCACATACTTTCCATTCTTCAGCTGTTGTTACCTGGTAAACTTTTCTCCATACACACACACAGTTACCTACAGTACATGTTCCCACACACTCACAGAGAAGGGGCTTTCATATTAAATCTTGTATCTTTGCATCCTTTGCTGAAATCTGGAAACAAAAATTATTTTCCAGCTATATTCTCAACCAGAAAATACTTAAATTCTTCTAATCTCCTAGAAAAATCTCCTGGTTAATTTTCTCATTCCATTCCACTGTCATGTAGATAATATTGTCCAACAGAACAACAAATTAGAATAGTTACAATGCATATGTTCAATGACATATTTTAAAATAAAGATAATGAATATGGAGTTTCAGCGTAAATCTAAGTATTGTCCTTACCTTGTTTTATTCCCAAATGACAATCTGTCTGCAAACTTCTCTTGTTTTGTTGCCAAGTTCAAGTGATGCAGCAAAAGTTACTTATGAGAAATGACAGTGTTCTTGCCTGGACTGACATGAAGAAGATTTTTAGCTTTTTTTTTAAGCTCAAGATCTTCAAATACCTTTCACAAGTCTGTGTCTACGCACCAGGAATTTAAATTAATCAAGAAAAAATGTTTTTTCCCCTATTTAATACACAAGAAATTCATAGTTAGATAAACTCCATCAAAGACCAGGGTGAAAGTCTACAGCACAGCTAGAAACAACAGCCAGAATTGCAGGTTCATGGGCCAATATCTCAACAGAAGCTGCTTGCTCTCTTTGCCATGGCTGAGAATTAGAACCACAGCAGCTGACATCCAAAAGTGGAGAAGCTTTCACCTTTCTTACAGAGGAGTAATCATATCTTCCCTTATCCCTCCACACTGTCCTTTGCACAAATACTCGGTAGTTTCTGTCCTTCCTCCTTTGTTGCATTAGCTCTAAATCATCATTCATGTTTGTCCTTAACAAATAATCTCAAATTATTTTTGAGAGTTTTATTTATTTATATTTACTTAGAAGATGCATAATTTAGACTTTCATGTAAAACCAGTTAATCAGTGCAAGCTTGGAGGAGATATGCATAACGAGAAAAAACCTGTTCTTAATTATGTCACCATCCCTTTTGGGTTTTATCTCTTACAGCTCTAACATAAGTCTGGCTGTACCCTGCTCTGCATCTTGAATAGATGGGTGATTCAGCAACATTTCAGCTAGAAATGTTATTCATATAGTTTGGGAGGCTGAAGCAGAGACTATTCACCATGGCTGAAAAAAATGCAATATATCTTCAGAAAGGGAAGACAGGAAAAGTACAGGACAGTCACCTGGTCTGGAGCTTAGAGCCAGACACAAAACTTCCAAAAAAATGCAGAACATGCAGTAAAACACTTTTTAAAATTCTGTCTTTATGGAGCTAAAATAACAACATCCAAAAAAGAAAGAGGCTAAAAAGAGACTGAAGTGAAGAAATCATGAAAAGAAATAACAAGGCAGAAAGAAGCTACAGAAAAAGTAAGCTAAGGGGAAATTAATGCTAGAAAAACAGAAAATAAGTGTGTGTGAGGGAAGAGAAAGATACAGAAAATAAAGAAAACAAAAGAGGAAAGATGGTTATACAGAAGAACAGAGTGCATAACATCAATTCACTTGGCTTAAGTCACCCTTGGCACCCAAGGTTGCACTTGACTCAACTTTTTTCTGTAAAACATGTTTGCCAAAGTCCGTAATGAAGTCTGGAACAGAGAGAAACTGTTGTGAACTCTCTGGGCCTTTCCATATTTTTAAATCATTCAAAATATCACAGAAAAGAAACTGATAAAGTAACACTTTTCTGTTTCTCATTCCAAGGCAGTGAGAATTTATAACATCACTTGGAAAAAATGTTTATTTTTTCCATATTGTAATCCTCATATGTAGTACTAATTTTTAAGTTGTGCATTATAATCACAAGGGATCGTCACCACACTGTAAATTACACAAAAACCAAGAGGAGAGGAGAGGAGAGGAGAGGAGAGGAGAGGCGCAGCGAGGAGCAGCGAGGAGAACCGACACACAG